>JARGYF010000063.1:0-447157 GCA_029203975.1 Mycena vitilis | reverse complement strand
TCTACGGCTCCAAGCCTCACACGTTGTTCATGTGTATCGTAGCTATTAGAGGAACCTTGAACCATCATGTACGACATAGTACGCTCGAGAAAAGTCGCTGCACGTTTTCCAATTGGAATGTTCTACTTGTATCGACTACCGATCTGCGAAACGCAGCATGTACCGACTCGGTGGCGCCTGGATGCGCCAAGGATAATCTGGGGCTGGATATTGGACTGGCCGAAAGCATCGTTTGAACACGACCGCCGCTGTTCGGGAAGGAATCGAGGAGAAAAGCGTTGGCTGACGGTTAATGAAATGGTCAGGGAGCAACAAGGGACATCAGGATTAGCTCTCCTCTCACCGAATTCACGACGAGTGTACTCAGCAAGGGTGAACTGGGACTGGATTATAGGACTTACCCCATCCTACCCCATTGATAACTGCGAAGGATGTCTCTGTGTGGAAATGAGGCGAAGAGCGACGAAGAAAAGAACGGACGCCCACGCGTGAACTTGAATGACTCGGACCCGAGTCGAACAGGCTCCTCCACATAACTGGCTTAAAAATCATCCTACGTCGTGGATGCACACTCAGGCGCCACCGAGTCAATACTGACTCAGTTCCATCCTGTAATAAACGAGGCATCAGCAAGAACGAACGGTGGAGGGGATGGAACTGACCCGCGTTTGTTGTTGCGAATGCGATCGGCTGGAAAAACCGGGAAGAAAATGGGGCGAATACTTGTCAGAGAACAAAAAAAAAGAGGCCTACGGCATAATGACGATGGCTTCTGTCGAACAAGCACCTTTCGCATACCGCATAAGCGTCGTGAATCCTGGACAGGTATTGTGGATGTATGCACACACCATTGAGTCAGCGTCCACTCACTTCCAACCTCCAATAAATAAGGGATGGATCAGCAAGACCGAAACGTATCTGGGAGATGGATCTGACCGAAGTCTATGTTGTGGAATTTGGTAGCCTACGCGAAGAATTCTCATTCAGGAGGAGAGCTAGAAAACGGGGGGGGGGGGGGAAACCCAAACGTCAACGACACATGTCCCGGGCCCGGGGCGAACAGGCTCCTTCCACTTACGATGAAATAGACGCATGCTAAGCATCGTGGATGCGCCCGAGCGCCCGAGCGCCATCGAGTCCATATACTCCTTGTTTGTGCTTAGATAGATGAGCAAACTTCTCCGTGAACAAGAGAGTTGAGATTTCGAGCTGGATTGAGAGAAAGATTGTGAGTAGCTGCTGAGCCTGCTTGAACCGACAAACGAACGACCCATCTGGCCGCAAGGGACGCGTGAGAATGCAGAAGGATGGAAACAAAGTAGCAAAAGGACGAAACTCCGGGCCCACACGGAAAAGAAAGGCGAGGTTTCCATTCGGCCCACGATACGGTATGACTGCACAGACATTAACAAGCAATTTATGATTTTGAACGACACGACCGGAGAAGTTCTACTGATATGCCGGGACTATGCCGCCGCGAGCGCGGGCGTAGACGCTGAACACAGCTTGGGTGGGTTGGTGGTGCAGTCACGGCGGATGTGGCCCTACGATCGCGTCAGCGGCGATAAAAGATACAAACAAAGCAAATGGCACACAATCTCCCCACAACCCATAGCAATTTGGCGGCTCGCTGCACTCCTTGAGCGTATGCCCGCCGACGGCGCAGCGGTCGGACGGCAAGGGTAACCAAAAGAACGGTTTGACGTGGGAAGATTTGGTCGATTGGTGTTTGCCGGCTCGTTTCGGTTCCGTGGTTCGAACCTCACTGGTGGAATTCTAACCACGCTCGCACGTTATTGAGGTACAACAATAATTCAAGTGTCATAAGCCGAGCACGAAGATCGTTGCGAACATCCAATTCAACGGCATACATGATCAGTCTTCTCGACGGAAAGATTCCCCTAGAAAACACTACAGCACAGAATGTTTGAGCACAGAAGTTACAACGCCGGGAAGGAGTTCAACACACCAAATGGCAATGATATCGGCGCGATTTTTATTTCTCGAGCAATTATTTTGCGGGCTCGATAAGCTCTTCAAGAAAGGGGCATTGTGCGAGGATAGCCTTCCGATCCGCACTGAGAAGTGAAGGGGTACACTTGACATCTATCCGTCTCATACTTTCGATTGGACCTTCGACACCGCATATCGATAGGAACGTGTGGAGACGGATACATCGCCTGCGATCAATAACCTCCAGCTCCTCCAGGTTCGGAGCAACGAACGGGACCGGTTCATCGGCACCAAGAAGACGCAAATGAATCAGAGACCGGAGGACTATTTTCCCCGCAAAGAACGCAGCATCCTCATTGTATCCCCAGGTCAAGGAGACCAAATTTGGAGTCTGCTCCAGCAAAGGGCGCCATGAAGTCGGTAGTTGGACACATAGTTCGAGATACGTGACGCTCGTGAAAGAAAATGGCGCAGTAGGTTCCATTGTCGGAACAAACTCCAAACGAATCCAAGATGTCAAGGATCGGACGCGCGCCATGTTAATGAAGGGAGGGGGCCCGTTCCAGTGAGATCTACACCACAGAGCACGATTCGGGTCGTCTGAAGTCAACGACAACGTCCGCACGGGAGGGCTTCTTGCGCAATCGAATGCTTCGCTTGCCAGAGAGTGGATACAACGAAAATCCGAGTCGTCACAAGTATAAGGACCTCGGAGATGAAAAACCGAGAACCTGGAGACGTGCTGTAAAAGGAGGTTCCACAGTTCGGCCGATTCCTCGCGTGCCATTCTCGAGACGGGGAGGTCGAACACGATGCGCAACGGATGATTGCCGGTGTTAGACAGTCGTTTCCGCAGAGCCAACGTTGAGCTAAATGCAAATGGCTTGCCCGCAGAAGAAGGGAAGATAGAGAGCGTGGCCAGTGGCAGCTTGCCATCCAAACACACATCTCTGATAAGGCGGCAACTGCACATGGAATTGCCCACGTCCGCCACTGCGTCCAAGATCGACTCCGGGGAATCGTCCTCGGACACCAAGTGCAAGATGATTTCATACAGAATCTCGACTGCAACTAACACTCAACTCATTTACTGGCTGGATTCCTGAGTTACTCTGAACTCACGCTTGCAGATTGAAGGTTCGAGGACGATCCCACTAGGATCGATTGCGCCTGCGACATGATCTATATGACATGGTTTGAGACGAGCAAAGCTATCCTCAGACTACGATCACATACAATTGTCCGAGTGTGGTTCAAGCTGCGTGACACCAGCCATAGCTTCGAAACAGACAGCAGCGAGAATCGCCTGATGGGGGATGCTTCAAGGTTGTTGCATCCTGTTTACCGGCCATCATCATCTGATCCCTCGCCGATTTCTGGCGGCAGTTGCAAGTTGCAGAAAATGTTCCATTGTCTTGGATCCGCATCACATCCTGTTCTCATGACCGAAGTTTTGCGGCATCGTCTCGAAAATGTGCTGCGCGTTACATTAGTTATTCAAAACTTCCATCCCACTTGAAGCTTTAAATTTTGTGATATTTAAATTCAACATTAGCGTGGGATTTTGCCTGAGCTGTGATCGCGATGGATCCAACCCGGCTCTTTATAAGGTACATAGCCCCCCTCGTCGTTGACCGCTGCTCGCAAATAAATCGCCCGCCCGTCGGCATAGTCGCACCACAAACGACGCCCACCGTCAAGTACGATCTGCTCCAGCTTGTTTCCTCTGGAAGATCTACGAGCCACGAAGGAGGAGACTAAGCCAAGGGCCAGATTCTTGACGGCTACCACGTTGAGATTCGGGCAGGCTACGCTGCGCACCCTGGCCCGGTTGGTGATGAGAGTGTCAGCCATCAACATGGCTTCCAACATCTCATACTCCATCGACTGAAAGTCAACAACAACCAGGGAGGGTAAATTGAGGAATATCCGCATGGCCGAAAGCTGAACATCGAATTCTCCTCTGAACACAAAGATCTTTGCCATAGCCAACACAGATCCGCTGCGACCCAACGCCAACATTTCATCGTCATTCGATGCGCTAAAACGAACAGTATGCAGTGCGGGCATCTGCATACAAGCAAATACGTGCTCGAAGGAAGAGTCGGTGCCGAAGGCAAAGTCGAGATCGGAAAGAAAAGCCAACTCTGGGAAGCGCGAGGGGCGCTCCGGGACGTCGCGGCACCCAACATTGCGGATGCACATTTTCTCGAGACGAACAACTGCGCCGAACAGTGTTCGCATATCCGGCCACGTCGGAGCTTGACGGTCTCCGAGATCCCTCAGAACGAGGAATCTAAGATGACAGAATTCGTTGGTTCTCGCCCATTCAAAGGCAGTCCGTTGAAGCCGCAAAGACATGATAACGGATGTACCTGCGGCCCAAGTGATAACGATTGGAGCGACGTCGGCTCGACTGTATCTGCAGCCTCGAACCACATTGAAACTGCGCAGACATGGAAGGCGGGTGAACAGCAGGCTGCGTTGAAAGCAGCGGAACGAAGCATCGGTCCCGAAAATGACGGTCAGGATTTTGACACGGTGAAAGTGCTGGAATAATATGTGGAGAAGGGAGTCCGTGTCGTATGGCTTGTACGGTGTCCGTGGCTCGGTGAGATCCAATCGAATCGTGATCAAACGACGATCACTGAGTGTCAGTGCTCTATCCGCGCATTCAGGAGAAGTACACGAGCGCAACTGCACTCTTGTCCAGAATTCAGAGCATCCCTCGGCGACGCTTCTCCAGGAGCGACAAACGTGCAGCACGATCTCCCGCAAACGGCAGCCAAGTCGATAACAACATATCCCATTTCTAAAAAAGACGCGGAAGATTTTTGCCCAAACATCAAACGGAACGGTAGACATGAGACGGCCGAGTCGGGGTCTGAGCACGCTGGTAAGTTGGGATCAACAGGAATCAGATTTCATACCTGGTGGACAAAATGGGAAGAACAGCAGTCAGCTCGTTGACAACAGGATCCATTGAATGAGATCAGAGAAGGGGTGGGAAATTGGAATAATTCCACCAATGTTTCAAAACATTCGCCTTTATGTGGTCCTCCCAAACGACGACGTGGCAAGAAACGTGGCGCAACAAGTCCTTTGTATTGTACACGTAGCGAGACAAGAACAAAAGAAAAAAAGGAAGAGCCCGACTCGTAATCCGTACGATCATGCTTGCATAATGGAACAGCACTACTCACTAGCGCACATTTGTCTCATCTTGTTCCACAGATTAAAGTTGGGACGCGCGGATTGGGTTACACATGAACCGCAACTCGAAGGATAATCGAGGCAAGCGAGAAAATGTTGGAATCCAAGGCGGGTTACGTCTCGCAGGATCAAAAACATTGCTGCGACCCGCTAACTTGAGAATACACTGACGATGAGAAGTAAGTGATAGACACATCGATCAGCTAGCGGGCCCCGGGTGAGGGCAATCGTGAGACGTGGTGATCGGACCACGGTGATCAGAGTTTGATCTCAGGGTCGGTTAACTTCGGGCCGACACTTGTTTGGCGTAAATCAGAAGCACGGCCACCTTGTTCCTCGTTCTCATCAACTCAGCAGGCGGTATCTCTGCAAGGTTTCCCTCTTCTATGCACGATCTGCCCGTCACGATCCCATCATGATACCACAGTCTCCCGTCTCTGCCGACAAAACGGCAGGTGAAATGCCCGCCACCGCCGTACACAATCCCACGTAACTCTAAAGTGCGACACATTCCACCACAGTCGAACACCAGAGAGGTATCAAAGATAAGCTTGTCGTGCTCCACACTTATGAACAGCACGCAGGGGAGCCGAACGACATCAACAGTCATTCGCATCTTGACGGTACAATTGTCCGCGGCACAAGGAGGACAATCGTATCGCCCTCTAGTTAAATGGTCGAGTAACCAAGAAGAGAGGGTCACTCCGTCTGGATTCGCTGATATTTGCGCTCGAGATAATGCAGCACACATAAATGGGTCGAAAACGGGAGCCCCAACTGGATTCACATAGCCGCATTTGTCGCAATTAGCCGTTCGAAGCGCGTAAGTTTCTTTTGATACCAAAGCCAGACTTACCAGATCCATCGAGGTTCCTCGCGGTCCATACGGAAAATCGGCAGGTCTAAGTCGATGCATCTTGGAGCGCATTCCGTTTCTACATTCTTCGAATGAAATCGACCCCCTGGCGAATTCTGTCAAATATACCGATAACTGAGAGAACATTCCGCTGTACGACTCGAAGCGCCTTGTCCACACACCAGGAGCTTCTTTCCATATATTGGTAAGTATAGTAAACACTGTATCGTACCCGCAACTATAGTTGACGCCGTCCCAGATGAGACCGACGGGGTCAGCGGAACGAATCACTTGCGGATCTGCCTCAGATGCTGTACTCAACTTGATTTTTTTGGCGGGACTCGTGACTACCCCGTCATTGTCCGGGTCAAGTACATTGTCCAAAGGTGCAGCCCGCCGTTTTTTGGTCCCGATATTGGAAGGTCTCCATTTGTCATACTCGATATCTTCAGGAATTTCCGGATCGATCCCTTTCCTTCGCTGAATGGCTGGATGAAAGTAATTTGGGTCATCGTTCTTTCCCTTCCACAGACAGTAGTTTCGAATCAAGCGACGCCGGTACAACCCATGCACAGGTTTCGGCAGCAGTCCTTCGCATTTTAGGCGAGTAATCTCATCCAGTAATTCCAGCTCGCGCAACTCCTGCCTCAGATAACCAGACATTCCAGATGTGATTTTTTTCTCGTCAAAATTCTGTAAAATGATGTTGCTCGCCGCAGACGTTCCTCTCGATAGCGCGACGTAGCATGCTCTATGATCTTTACAGTCCGTCAGATCAACAGGATTTTTGTCTCTCGACTTACCCTGCGAAGCGTAGTCGGTCATTGCAAAATTCAGCAACGCCACTATTTGATCCCTGGCAATTGAAAGCAGGGTGTCATCATCGAGAAGAACCGTGGTATGAGTCACTGTTCGACCCAACGGTACAACATTCAATGGTAAGTCAGGCAACTGTACAGGGCGCGGCGGACTCTCCAACTTAACAAACAGTGTGTCCAGTATCCTCTGCCCCAGAGGACCCAAAGATTCGTCCCAGCCCACCACCGTGGCCTCTTGCCCTTTGGTGACGCATAATTCAGTAGCATCGTTGCTCCGAATCATCACCGGCATTCCGACGCACAACTGCAGCTTTCCAGGAATCATCTCGGATGATGTTGACGGGTACGCGTCCCACAAACGCTTCTGCAGCTTCTGCGTAAATTGAACGATCTCGGACTGTTCACAATGCTTCCATTTAGATTTGTCCGTTGCCTTCGTGCTCAATCGATCTATGGAACAAAATGACACTAGCTCTTGTCCTGTGTCTCTGGCGAATCGGGATGCTCCAAGGCTGTTAATGACGTCTTTCTGAATGTTTCTAGCGGTGATTATAGATGCGTTTCTGAATGATCCGCCGTCTATCCGCGGGCTGTTTTCATGAAGGCCAACGACTCTTGTACGCAGATACTGTACGTCTTCCGCTGTACAGGCACCATATCTCATGTTCATAAGCGCAGTCCGCAAACTATTGTCTTCCGCGCTTACCCCCGTCTGCCGCATATTTTGTCTCAACAAAACCACCGTCGTGAATTGGTGCCACAAAATCTTCCCCAAGACAGCGTTTTGAGATTTGGTGTCAGCAGCATCACCGACACTAACACCTACCGCCCCACTGTATAATGAAGGTCCGCCCATTGGTGGCAGCTGGGTAAAATCCCCCGCTGTGATCATGCTCAAAGAACCAAAGGAATCATCGTGAGTGTTCCTTGCCTTTGCTGCCTGTGTAGCGATAGTTTGAAGGTCGTTGCACGACACCATGGATATCTCGTCTATCAGAACATAATCGACACCTTGAAGTCGCTCGTACACGGCAGCCAACGAATTCCCTTCGTTGCTTACGCCGTCGATGTCACCTCTATTCTTGTTTTTTACTTCCCTCGGAACACGAAACACGGAGTGATAGGTCGAGCCATTTAACAGGGCTGCTACCGATCCTGTGGGTCCCAGAACAAGGAACCTGTGTTCCTCCTTGCGCTGTACGAAAAATTCCATCATGGCTTTGATGACTCGAGACTTACCCGTACCACCCATACCGCCCATGTACATCCTCAAAGGCTCCTTACGGTACGCAGCGGCGTGCTCAGCCAAGATATTAAAGGCTCGTGCTTGCTCTGTGTTCAGCCCCATTGTGCTGACTATCGATTTCTGCAGCTGGACAGCTTCTTCCTTCTGACAAAGTGTCCTCGGATCGAGATAAGTGTGAGGCAAGATTTCAACCGAATCTCGAGAAGTCAACCACGATGGACCTCCTCTGGGTCCATCAAGCTTGAGCTGGGGCAAATTCGACAATTTGTTTGCTGTCAACTGAGCTCGTTCGCTCCTCAGAATGGCTGCCCAGGCACTTTTTGATTTATACGGAGCCACAAACCGATCTGTATCGATGTATGGCAGATCGGCGCAGTCTCTGTTTAACCATCCAGTACTGCGCAGAATTCTACGCGTCTCCTTGGCCTGTTCAATCAACCGTCTGCTTCTAGGCCCGATGTAGTCATCTTCGTCGTCCCCCGAATTACCGCCGTCAAAATCATCCTCACCATAGTACGCCGCATTCAACTCTTCCCGCAATTTATCTCGCTTGCCTAAAACAGGATGGTGGTGGTGACTGGTAAAATCTACTTCAGCTTGGGCCATTTTCTTCTTCAACTCCGCAAAATGGTCGTCTCTGGCGTCATTGCACTCGTATCGAACGTTGAAATTTTGCATCAGCTGCCTCTCTCGGCAAGTGAATTTATGTTCTGCAAAAGCTTGTTCCCAGCTAACACAGTCCTTTTTCAAATCGGCTGGGGACCTCCACGGCTCAAATAACGTAAGCATGGTCGCACAATAAAAGGAGCGATCACCCTTGTCGGAACGAGGAAGAGCACCACCCCCAAAATTGGGTATGACACTTTGCAATCGTCTGAAATCGCAATAAGCCGCATGGGTTTTGAACCGAGGATGCCCCGGTAGAAAGGGATACCATTGGACTCGCTTTCCATTCTCTTGCGCACGATGCTTATTGACTATAACATCGTCTTCGTCTTCTGAATCCCAATCTGAGGATGATCCAGCACTAGAAGACGTGGAAGAGGATGGCATTGTATCTGGGGCGACGTAATCAGACTCATCAGCAGAATCGGAAACGATGGGCTCTACGGGCGACAAATCGGGGTAGAGGTCGCGGCCCATAACCGCTGCCGACAGCCTGTGACTCGAAAACAACTCTGCTAAGAATTTCTCCTTCTCCTTGCGGGTGCGAGCTTTCAGGACGTGACACTGAACCCATTCGTACAGAGAAACCTTCTCATAAACTACGGGTCTGTAGCGATAATCATCAACACCAGACATCGCTATAAACCGCCCCGACTCTCTGTCCATTCCCACTGCTACTTTTTCCTTATCATTTTCGCTGTCCGATTCTTCGGGAGACAACTTAGCCCAAAAAATGCGTACGAACAAAACGTATGCCTTCCACGGGAAATGCACGTACGAGTGGCTCGCATAATGATCCGGATTGCCTAACACGTACATGGAAGCCATCGGGCTGCCAATCTCCATCTTTGAAGATAGCGAATTGACCATTTTCCTCATCAAATCACGCGCGGTAAACTGTTCTTTCGGGTTCCCGTTGACGAGCTCGGACTTATTGGTGAACACATCGTAAACAGAAGCGAAAAGCTGAAACGATTTCAGACTGATTTTCGAGACATAGTCGGATACATAGGACACCACAGCTTTTACCGCTGTACCCGACAGAAGGCTCGTCACGTCGGAATTGCATCTGTTCAGGTATGTCAAAATGGGGTTCACTGGATTCAACATGGGCTCCTGCTGACGCATGGTAATATATCCATCGGCACCAATGATGGTACGCTCAACAACAGGACGAGGAAACCGCGCCCTACACACTCCGGTCCTGGTCAAGCATCCTCTTCGTTCCTGCTTAGCCTTATCTAGGTTGAGCTTCTTCTTAGGTTTTTTGAGTCTCCGCCAATCCTTTTTTCGATCTTTAGCCTCCTCATCTTCTACGGAATGATGATGTTCATGCATGTTGACTCTAAGGACCAGATCATCTACTTGGGATTTGTACTTCTCGAACCATCGGAGAGCAGCTCTACATCGCCGGCAAGAACCAGGGCAGACAGAAGAATTACACAAAGGAGGGGGAGGACTTGGCAACGTGCATGTAGGGTTCACATATCCCGCCTGCGGAGCCCGCTTACGTTCCGGAGCAGTGCCTTCAGGATACAATCCAACTTTGTCTCTCACGTCCCATTCGCCTCCCGTCATAAACTCAGCCTGTTGCGAAGTTTCCAGATAGGCTATCAACTTGTTCGTGAACGTTGAGTCCCCACCCATAATGCGGTCCCGTATAACTTGAGGAGACAGCGAGCTAGTGACCCACAATAAAAGATGCAAATGCAAGGTCAGCCTGCCCTGTTGCTCAACCGTACCATAATATGCTTCCGGATAGCCAAAAACCCCTCTATGCGGTTTTTCCCAACCCAACACTTCCGAGATAAATACCTCGACCATGAAATGGAAAAATCTTGCAGCGGCCACAGGATTTTTAGACATCAACAAATTTCTGACCTTGGAAGTTCGAATTTCAGGATGATAGACGGTGTCTTCCTGGGCATAATATAACGCTATCGGATGAGCAACATCGGACCATGCAATAGTGACAAACCAGCTAGGCGCGTTGAAGAACGCCGTAGTTGACCAGATCTCGTTTCGCATATATTTCTTCGAGGTGATAGATCCTTGAACGCGGCCGGCAACAGCGTCTAAATCTTTGATGACCTCAAAACACAGGGTCTCAGCTTCGTTACTGGGTTTAACGTGCTCTCCAGAAGCCATTCTGTCGGCTATTCTCCCAGCCACCTCAGGGTCAAGAGCTCGCAACCGCCGTTGGATGGCATCGAATCTAGACCGATCCGCCAGCAAACGACTGCCCAAAGAAGCAGCTTTCAACTGCTCGTGACTAAATGCTATCATGGGAAAATATGTGTCCAATTGGAAGCGTTTATCATGGTACAACAAGAGACTTCTCTTGCGAGCGGTCTCAGGCAACCGCCCTTTGTGACAAGCATGGCCAATTCCACCCTTCCCGTAAGGAAACAACCACGGAAACATTCCAGGGTATGCATCCACCGCATCATACATACTCACAGGTTTCTCAGAACGACCTATTCCAAGAACGTGGCCTTCATCCATGATGTGACGGAGCGCGACCAATTTTATAGTATCCATGGAAGCTGCTGCGTACTCCTCGCCAGTCAAACCGTGCACCACGAAGGTACATGGACCGTCCTCAGTGCCTTGCTCTTCGTTGGTGTCGTGGACAGACCTCGCTGTGATGGGGACAGAATCACTAACTTCTTGTTCACTTTTCCGGTAATCAACAACAACAGGAACATCGCGATCGGCGTAAGAATCTAGATTCTCCTTCGAAATTTCCAGATCAGAATATCCTTCGTGGTTCAACTTGAGCCATTCCAGAGCAGCCTTAACCTTGGCCCGCCGAACCAGCATGGGCGTACGTTCAAAATCTTCGGGAGTAGGCTGGGATGATCCAGTGAACACAAATGCCAGTACTTCATTCATCTCTTTTTTACTAGGCGGCAGCTTATGATACACAGACACATAGGGCTGTGAAAACATGATGGCATTTGCGCTCATCCGTACGCGGCCGGAATTCACCCTCACCACACATCTATTGTGCCTCACCTTCGCAATCATAATACTTTCGGCGTACGTTAAGCCTCGAAGCTGAGGAGGAACAGACCCTATCCAATTGTGGTTGGCTAGAGCCAGCTTTGGAATTTTGTTGCTCGAGATATCGATCTCACAATCTACACAGATATGATCACAACCCTCAGCCAATACGGGTCCCTCTATGTCCTCTACCGGATCTAAAGGGGAAACTCGCTCTCGTCTGGTGACGTTGTCAGCCTGTAGAATCGACAGATCACCTTTGTAAGTGTTCAATTTTGTCGAATAGCGAGCTGGCTTCAGGCATCCACACACAGCACAGCCCAGTTCTGCAAACTGTGCCGGATCTGTCTTGACACAGTATCTGGTGATTATTCTATGCTTCTCACGGAACGAGAGCGGATGCGGAGGAAAAGTCGTCTCTCCTTTGAACTTCATGCGTTTCGCTTTAAGTTGAAAGGCTTCCTCCGCCAATTCGTCTTCTTCTTTTTGCCGCAGAGCATCGGATTTTTCAACACGATCCCGGCGTCGAGTTCCATTACTGGCCACATCTACGAGTTTGGGCAGACACTTAAACACGGTATACACGAGATCACATTCACTGCAAATGTGCTCCGCAAATAGTGATTTGATGTCCCTGACCGGTAGGCGACAAGGTATATCTAGCCTGTGCATCTTTGCACAGGCGCGCAACTCGAGTCTTGTCATGTCGTCCGATATCAAATGGACAGGGAGACGAGCAGAAATGCAATCCTTGTTGCGATGTAACACACCGGGCAAGTCAGAGTCGAGACACTGAATCTCATAGCTGAAGGTCCTCGACCTCCAGTCGACGTTATCGTTATCGCACTTCAACCACTTGGCAATAAATTCAGACGAAAAAACACGACGTCCTCCACCCACGATCACGTCTGCACGTTCCACATCGGATACGGAAACACAGCTGCCCCTGTTCAGAGCTATTAGGATACCGTAAACAGCGCTCAAACATATGTATATCTTGGCTGGGGCACAACAGGGCCCGAAGTAAACGACAAGTACAGCCATAACAATCACATAGGCACAACAGGCCGCCATTCTAGAGGCACCAATAATTTCAAATAGATGCCGATGAGTGAAGAGAGCTGATCCGCCACCAAAGGGCTCCTTGGCACGACCTGTCTCGCAAAATCTCCGTTACACGCTGAACGAAAGACACGAAACTTCGCGCACAAGTAAACATCAGCTTATGTCGCGCGAAGCACTCAGAGAGCTTGTCGAGTTTGGCGGAGAGGAACCTTCTCCCGGCAGGAAGAGAGGAAGAGTAGAACATCAGTCTGCGTGCGGGTGTGGCAAGTAGGTTTTTTTTGAAATCGACCGAAAGAGTCCAAAGCCTTTATACTTCTGAAGTAGTCCGATATCAGCGGATCAGTACGTCAGCGTCGCGTGGCACGCCGACAACACAATATAGACAAGCTCTTTTGTTTCTCCCCTACTATCGTGGCGTAGCAATGGACTGCGACGTGGTCCCTATGGTCCGACATCCAGAGCATACGACAGATGCCGAGATATCCGAATCGCAGCCGTCTTCGCCACCAGACGACATCAATCCCCAAATGACGCTTCCACTTGTGGGTCCATCGGATTACATAGTCAAGATGTTCTGGCGTCGCGTTTCCCACTTAACAACACGAACACACGACGAAAATGACAACTGGATAGGAGGACCCGAAATCAGGGCATGGAATAGGAGCAATGGAACAGTTAAGCGTCCAGTCAAACTGCCCAGAACCTGCGATAAAAAGCTGACAATCACCCAGGCTTGCTCGAAATGCACCAACAGCAAGACTAAACGCATTTGTATGATAGACGAGAACCACACTGGATGCATTCCTTGCCGGACAATGAAGATCGGCTGTGACAGAAAGCTTTTGTTTCTATTTGATCTCACAAGAGACGAATATTTTCCCACCTTCGACCAATTTATGAAGGTGATTCGCAACAAACCCAGAACCGAGCCGAAGAGATCGAGGACAAGCATAGTCAAACTGAGGAGGCTCGAACAAGAGAGGAACGGTGAGCTCCTGGGCCGCGAGGAAAAGAACCACCAGTCTTCTGACTGACAGTCCCAGGCACCGTCGCCCAAATACAGAGCCAAGAAACCCTTGTGTATCGGAACTGGTTTCGAGCGGACACCCGAGCCGGGCAGCCATTCTGTCCGAGACCGGCCTGCCACTATCCCTCAAAAACGTCCGGCATCTGCGAACAGATTTCGAGTACGTGTACGACACAATAGGGCATCTGGAAAGCGTGCTGCTCGCGGCTCAAGGCAACTCATCAGGTGCGTATATTTTGATTATCATGAATGCCAGGGAATTCATAGAACCAGGAAATATTCATCATCAGACAGCCGCTGTAGTTCAAGCCCTTTCAAGAGCGATGAAAGTCTGCGAGGCAGCGGTGCCCGAGATTACTAAACGACGCGATGACACACGATGACATTCGACTCATGTAAAGTTCAATCATATGTAGCTCGTCACGATACACATCGCATCCGCTGCAGCTGTGAATCCAGCCACCAAAGCACCACGAACTAGCTCATATAGCAGGTAATTTACAATCGCTGAAACTAAGTCTACGACTATCTTCTGAGAACAGGAGTTCCGCATACAATGACCCACACAACGTTGCACCCCAGATGAGCAACCTTATTGGTCGAACCACTGCGGAGACCCTGGTATTCGGACAGAGTGTAGCCTACAACCACAAAGGAACCAAAAGGGATTTCCCCCGAAAACTTAGGCAGAACTTCGTCCAGACGATCGAGATCCAACTGAAAGTCCACGACAACTTTACGGGCATCGAAAACTGGAACTGAAACAGTGTTAATGTGTTGCCCCTCAGATATACTTCCGCAGACGCGAACTTACCAACATCGTTATGAGCCAACAGAGTCTTAGATTTGAACCTTGACTTCTGAGCACCTGTTTTTTTCGCCGGCGTCTTCCGCACAACCGGGCTGAACATATCCGCAGGCGCTTCAGCATCGAAGCGTTGGTCGGCATCCCCTTGATCTCACCGTCAGTTTCAAAAAAGACAGGTGGGAAAATACCTCACCCTTGGCGCCGTACTGCGAGTCAGGGCTGATCATAGTCTGGAAGGCCACCGCATTCTTCGCTGAAATCTGCCCATACATGACCGTCTCTCCAAAAACAAGACAGGCTAGCGCTTCGAAACGTTCCCATTCCTGATTGTGGAAAATTCCGGACACCCATTTTCTGAGGCGCTCTGACTTCGGACCAATCCTTGCGGCCTCTACTAGGACTGACTCTGAGCAAAACACAGCCGATACGCACACTGCGATGCGCGATCCAACTAGCAAGCGATAAGTTGGAGACGATCCAGGTGATGCTTGACGAGAGAGTCGAAGCGGCGATACCCGTGAAGGGTTTATAAAGTTTGGTTCCGCCTCTGTGAAAGTAATAGCCCCGTACGAGTTACTAGGAAGTTAATAGTGTCAGGTGCCGAATAATATAGTTGAAATCTCGACAGACTCAGGCAACATATGCTTGAGATGGCGCTTCCAGGACGAAAACTTGACCCTTCCACCCTTCACATCCGCCGAACCATCCTCGCCTAATCCTTGCGGGTCAAAGGCAGGCAAAATCCGGCGATCGGCCCTTTCCAGAAACAAATAAGCACACAGTGGTCTGGGAGACAACCATGAACTGACGGTAAAGGTGGCAAATCAGAATAGCTGTCTTGTAAACTTGGGTCTTGCAGATCCGGATCTGCTACTCCGCAAGGGGCCCTCGGATCGCTACGAGACAGGTAGTCAGCAAAGAGAACCGGCTGACACCGCTGAGCCGAAAGAGAAATAAAGGTGCCCACTGATCCTTCACTCAGGTGTGAACTTACAAGTATGCTTTATAGGTCTCGATATCTTCCAAAAATACAGTGGACGGCTGTTCCGTCTCCGATTCGGCGTCCATCGACAACCGCTTGCTTGAGATCTTTTCGTTCGCCGGTTGGTCCTTTCGATTTTCTCTTGGCTCGGAGAAGTCCAGGCGTTTAGCTATGAACAAAAATCAATCATCGACGTCACGTCGTAAAACTGAATATTCACCTATTTTTGACTGTGATGGCCGCTTCACATCCGGACCAGGATCTTCTTCACTGCCGCCTGCCGAACTAATAACCGCTTCAGCCAATGTTTGACGGATGAAAGAACATATTGACCGTTGTCTCTTCTGAACAGCCCTTTTTTTCCCCTTAGTCGGGGACAATTGCGCCGGTGGATCCCAATCCGAAGAGAAACTCCTGACAGAGCTTAAACACGCGTCTCAATTTGAGGAAGTATTGGCAACGTACCGTCGAACTTGCTTAGCCGCAGGCCGCGCAGATGACTCGCTACGACGCGTATCCTCGGGGTTCTCAGACAGCGTCTCGGATTCATCAACGGGATCACTCGTGTTTTTTGACCGCGCAGCCATCCATGTTTTGAACCTGTTTCACGGTCAGTCTAAAAGGACAGGAACAGGAACACAATGCGAACTGCGCCATCATCTTATCGTCCACACGCAAATCCGCATCAGAGGATTTTCTCGCCGAACTGGCCTTCTTTGTGATCACGAACGGTGGGGGCCCATCTTTAACACCCTCTCGTCGACTAGTCGAACTGGAAACATAAAGATATGGGTAACCAACAATGTAATTAAATGACACCCACCTTCTGGTACCTATGGGCTCCGGCAACGCACTGAACATTCACCAGATGTTTAGTTCGGATCCATTTCGGCCGGTACAACCACTGACCTGGACTTCAACCCTTGAGGTTTTCTATACATGCTGCTCCGGATCAGACCGACAGCCTATCAAGAAACCTACCTACCTACCTGTCATCCGCATCCATGGCGGTCAGATCCCTTCAATGACATACATAGGGGTTCTCACGATTAGAAAAAGTAAGAGACGTACTCTTCGCTGCTAGAGCCCGCAACATCAATAACGGTTTCTGATTGCTTCGCGCTCGTTCTCTTCATAGGACTGAAATTCCCACATTAGCCATAACACCTCCCGTAACAAGGAAAACAAACGAGGGAGATCTCTTTTTTTTTCTCACTTTGTTCTCGATATCGTCTACATCTCCTCGGGACGACCTGCAATGCAAGGCAGAGAGCAAAGGTCAGCAGTAAAACCAAAAATGAAGAAGAAGAGGGTCATGGGAATCGAGGACTAAACACCAACGGTACGAACATGTAGCCAGCACTGGTTCCGACGCTCAAGGTATCAGGATCCCTAGGCCCAGTTCAATCCGAACCTACATGCCGAAAGAGAGAGAACATGAAAGAGGACGAACCTATCGTCGATAAACGCAACATCCGATCTAGGAGGCAAAGGATTATAGTTATCAGCTCCGAGTAGAACACCCCTTATACTGACGTACTCGTTCGCGACCAAGTCATATTCATCATCTCCTTTATCTCTGCAAAAAATTGTCAACACGAATTGTAACGATATACGAGCACAAATCACCCGGCCTCAACCAACACACCGTCATCACTGAGGATTGAGGTCAGCATAATCGCACTCAGCAAGCAGGGAGTTCCACCGACGATTCAGCCGCCTCTTCATCAACATAAGATTGAGAAGGGTTTTGCTTTTTGGTAGGTCTAGTCGACTTTCCCCTGGGAGAGAGAGAGGGACGCGTTCAAGCCGTAAAGTACAACCAAGGGAGACTATATTCACTTTGAAGGGGTTTTTGAAGAAGATCTGGGAAGCATATCGTGAGCTAGAAGGCAACACAAAAGTGCTGGACATTACTTCGTTGCTCTTGCCATAGCCAATCAGTGAGAAGAAAATGATAAAAGGCTTCAGATAGATGAGAAAGACGGGCGGGGACGCACTCATTATATGTGAATGGACACGTACATGTGCAACGCACAATAAAGAATAAAAATACAACGGAACAAAGAGGCGATGCCACGTACCAAGGCGCATACGTGGACCTTTCGCGTCAGCGGACAACACAAAGAAAGACAAGCGTTAAATTGGAAACGCACGTCAAACACCTGCACAGCAGCTTGGGAGAAAGAAAATCCTGATTCGGAGCATTAGATCTGATCGGGCCAAGCCCGATCGAGGGATACTACGCCTATGGAACAATACGAACAAAAGGAAGCTGCGTGGCAATAGACACGTACATCATAATCGTCCCCAAGTTGCTTACTCGACGCAACGTAGAAAAAGGCGGAAATGCAACCTGTTCAACACGCCAACTCACCGACTCCAATCACACAAACACAGTTTCAAATTATCCAACCAAACCCATCCTACACCGCACTTCCCAAAAGGATTTAGCCCGTCATGGACGCATTCTACGACCTAGAAGCAGCAGGTCAATATATCGTCCAATAAACTCCTAGTCCCCTCTTAACTTCTACAACAGCATACGCACTGGAAATCATATCACAGGACAGACGAGACAGATCGAGGTCGATCCAGGAAGCGTTGCCTCACCTCGCCGATCTGGAGGTGCGGAACTCTCCAATGTGGCATGACACCCGCTGATCGCAGATATCCAACGAGCAGACCGAATCGTACAACATTGTAGAAACCGGCGCGGCCAGAAAATCCTGGAAACTGTGCACGCTGGGCGAAAACCAAGACGAAGCGATCGAGGTCGTTTTCATTGTCCAAGGGATTCTGACCAAATCAAATCTGGTGCCAAGGCATGTCCGCGAGTAAGTTGTACGCAGCGGCCACCTCACACCTCCTAATCCACTACCAGCTGCAGACCAAATCAGGTGATCAGGCTTGCACAGTACGCAGAGATATCCGGTCTCGGCTGCCCTCTTTTCGAAGAGAGTATGGCCAGCGCGGCGATCGTCCACGATAGATTCACTCACCACTTTAGTGGTGCAGCAGTTTCCAAATGGAAAAAAGCTATAGGACCATCGGGCTCAGTATATTCGGCCAGCAACAGGTTATTTACCATGAAAACAGACGCACCGACCGAGCAAGGGACAACTTTCGAGCCAGGAGTTGACCCGACGGGCGCACTGGAGATGCTGAAGTCGGTCGATATGTTCCATGGACCAGAGAACATTGTGAAATATTTCCGAAGAACCACCGACGACAGTACTGGGTGCGACACCGAATTGGTCTAAGTAGCTTCGTCATTAACCTTGCAGTCTTTACCAAAAAAATCAAAAGGAAAAGCAAATACCTGCAATCGTATCCAGGCTCATTCCGTGTTGGTGATCTGGTAGAAATGCAAGCATCCTTTGTCGCGATCATGACGTCGCAGGATCAGGTCAAAGTAACCTCAAGACTACATGCGTTGACTCTCCTGGACACATCGTTCACTAAGGTAAGCCCAGTGCGAACCAAACAAAGAAGCAAACTCAACGTGAAACAGGCAGCGCAGAAAAAAAGAGCCTCATTCCAAGCCAACACATCACTGCTCCAGAAGCAAGTCAGACGAAAAATTGGCTATGACTACGAGGAAGAAGAACAGCCGGAAAGTAGAAAAAGAACTAACCTGGGAAGCCCAAGGGGGGGATACGGGCTCGGGGACTTGGATATGGTCTGAAGATAAGCACATGTAGAGAACCCGACACCACATATAGGAGCAAGTCGATAGTCATGATTCATGAACAGCAATAGCGGACAACGAGGAACACATCAGACAGCGAGACGATAAGAGCGCCATGACAGCTCGAGTGTAAGCAGGCTTTGATCATAGAAGCGTGCCACCGCAGCTCGATCTGCCGCAATCTCCATTCCTACGCAGAAGGTAGCCACACGCGTGCGTCGCTTGCTTCAGATCCAGATCGACCTGCCACGAATTCAAGCTGCATGGCACAAGGGAAAGAGTCGGGGGACACAGCGGATATCAGAGGAGACACACGCATCAATTCCAATGCGGACGGGGACAACACGGAGTGGGGACGCGCCAGCTTGTCAGGTCAAAATTGTATGAGAGAGATAAGGGACACACCTGCCAATTGGTGCTACCCGCGCCGAGTTTTGCAGCACTGAATCACGAGGCCCGCGGCGCCCGGCTTTGGCATGTTTTGCGCAGGAATGCCGAAGATTTCACGGGATGCCTTGTCGCGCAAGCCTTTGGGATAGACACACACCATATTTCGAGGATTAAACTTGTGGATTGGGATATATTTGCGATTGCTCGTCAAGGACTGCGCCTGAGAGGTTTTGCTGCGAGACTAGCGATTGTAAGAATAAAGACCGTCTTTTCATTGGGAGTTCTACTCTGTTCCGGTCTTGGTGGGTCCCTGGTGGTCGCTTCAGCGGATTTGGGCTGGCTTTGTGGCCGAAGGAGAGCGAGGAAAGGAAGATACCTAGGTAGAGCAAGATATCAGCGATGGTGCAGCGGTAGATAAAGGTGAAGACAAAACGCGGAGACCGCAATGGGAGTCGGAAGGTGGTCGGAAGAAGGACTGCACGTGACAATGACAGAACACTGTGGGAAGAACTTTCAATCAGAGGACTCAATCATAGTTTGATTTCATCAATCAGGCCGATTGAGCCGAACCCGACTGTATTTTGGCCCACTTGGGGCGATTGAGGAAATCTCAATTGGGAAGAATTCGCTCATCCTGAGTCAATTTGTTGACTTTCGTACAATGCTCTCTACACCTCCCCCGACCTTCATTCGTGACAGAACACCAGATTTGCTCATATTTGGCACCAGTGCTCCCGCCAATCGAAACCGCTCTTCTCTCCTCCCTCTCATCATGAGTCATTCATGTAGCCGACATTGAGCCGTTTACACCATGGCTCCCCGTTTGGAATGGATCCGTCCGAACCCTCAATACATACTGAACTCAGCTGGACCTGCTGCTTTTCTGATTCATGTTTCCTCCAGCCGTATCTTGCTCAAATTTTGCTGGTACAAAAACCCGGTATCGTTCAGGTTCCGGATTCATACCGAGGTAAGAGCTCAATTGGATCGAACTATCTGAATAATAGTTCTCCCTACCCTGACCCAACCTGGACCCGTCGGCGTGTTTCAGACGCACACGAAGCGCAACACCTTCCATCGCTTTTTCGACAACGTCAAAGGCTTGTGGAAGATTTTGGCCGCTTGGGCCCCGCTGTATCTTCCTGGATCTCTAGATCTTACCCGCGATTAGTCAAGATGGTAACCGCATCCACTTTATCGAACTCGGCAAAGCATAAATCACTCGGTCAACGAGGAAATACGCGATTTTTCCGCCATTCTACAATAACGGTGGAGATGTCCAAGATAAGGCCCTCAAGTTCGTCCAAACTATCCTAGGATTAATCCCCGGCATTTATCCAACATACCCGGGTAGTTTTCTACGTTCACCAGCACCGGATAAGCTTCAAAGACCGGCGTGTCGGTCCGTCATCTCGGCATCTTGTCCACTCAAACGAGCAATTCCTGCCTCATACTGGTTTAAAAAAGGATCTAGGCATGCTGCTGCTCATTCTATCCACCCCCTCGGTGTCGTCAGAGTTGCAATACTGGTACAGGGATCCGATTGTAACCGCAATATGGAGATGCAGTGTTCAGTTTCGCGGGGAAAGGGGTACGGTACAATGTGCGTGTCCCTTTCTCTTCTCTCTTCCCTCAGGATCTTGTTACCCTCGTCTCCAGCGCACCCCACCGCGCCGCGCCTGTCAGTTGGCAGTCGGTACGTCCTTCCCTCCACTCCGCCAGACCTCCTGACTGAAACAAAAAAGACGTTCACTGCAATGTTCCACCGCCTGAACGCGGATTCCCGCCCCCTTGCTCAAGCGCGGGAATCTTATGTTGCCTTTCTGTGTAAGGCAGGCGTTTGGGACAGTGCGTACATTTTTCCTTCCCTTCTTTTGCTCCTTTTCCCTCCTGTTTCCCTCACCTCCCTCGCGCTGATTATCGAACTCAAAGTGCTGACCTCTTTCGCCCAGGCTAGATGGTACATTCGCGGCCGGACGTGTCGAGCAAGATCGCCCCCATTCCTCTGTCTTCGGTCGTCATTCACTGCCTTTCCTCTCTTTTTTTTCCTCCACACATTCGAAGTCCTTGCCCTTGCTTCTCCGCCTCTTCTCGTTTTTCTTCCCCTCCCTTCTCCTCCCTCATTTCACACCGTCACCGACCCTCTATTTCCAGTACTTGATCCAAGCCCTTGCCCGTGTTTCACCCTTCCAGAAGCCCTGGACGCCATTCCCGACATGCTGGCAAGAAGTTGAAGGCGATAGGGTCGAGGCAAGCAGAGTGCGTTATAATTCATATCCGTGAGGCTGAGGTAACAATCAAATTCAAGCATCAATAACGGGCCAACCATTTATTTACAACACATACGATGGACATGCAATTAACAATAACTTGCTCCGCGACCACAAAAGCAAGCTCGGCAAACCTAGCCAAGAACACGGCTGCCCATGCTGAGTGGGCAGTGGCGAGTCGAGATAGCCGGACAAAGCCGCGCCGAAGCGCGGCCGCGTTTGCCACATCCTAGCCGAGGCCTCGGCAACCAGACGGCTAGGGCCGGCATTCTAGAGATAAACTATCCGAACACCTTCCATTCGCGGCCAAGCACACCACCTTAGGAAAACCGACAGAACTTTTAAAAGGAAGTTGTATTGAGGTGGTCACAGACACTACTAATAGGAACAAAGAGGAAACTTTTTTTTTTACATCAATATTCGAACGAGACCCAACCAAGTCTATCCTCGTACTCGGGGTCAAAATGCAGACAACCGGGTCCAGCCAACGCCACAACTGCATCAAACTCGGAATCATCGTCTTCGAGACGATTGATATCATACAAGTCCATGGAAAAATGCGCAAACGTATGAGCACGCAAACGCGATTGAAGAAACTCCTTCAGATGGCGAACAACTGCATTGGAGACAGCAACGCTTCGGAGAGCGGAACAGATGCAGCCTTTGGGGTCACCCATAAGCATAGCCGGGAAAAAGTGAGGTCCGGCGCGAGCGAGATCCAACCTCTGGACCGAATAGGAGACGCTCGAACATATAGAACAGCTCGACTCTGTGCCACGGATACCGAAACAAAAAATCAGCGAAAATTTCAGGGCTGATGACGGTGAAGTCGATGGCGGAGCGGAGCAGCGCAGAGCAATGAAGGACGCAGAAAACATCCTCCATTGATGCTACCTGCACAGATACAGCAGAAATCGCTGGCAGATGAAGGTGACCGATGAAAACGGACATGGTGATATTGCCGTCGAACTGAATGTCGAGCTCAAGTAGCGAACGACAGACAAAAATGGGTAGGGGAGGGTCGTCTCTGGAAAGAGGGAACTCCACGCTTCGCAGAGAAGCTCGGCGTAAATTCTTCGCAGCCTCGATGGCGGATCCCAGCTCGTACTCCGTAGGAGCATACGGCGGACTAAGATCGTTCAAGACGAGGGTGTCAAGAGCAGTGAATGCCTGCCGAAATCGCCACCCGATGGTAGCTCGCGTCAGGTATAGATTATGCAGATTGGGGAGGCGAGCGAAGAACAAGGTTTCAGTGAACGGCGGGGCTCCTTGAGTGAGATAGGCGGAGACGACGACGCGTGTCAGCACGAGTGTATCCAGAAGCGGTCCCTCGATACGCGAAAGAGCCCGCAGTAGCATCGGAAACGCATAGCGATCTTCCAGAATAAGCACTAGCGACCTGCAGTTATTCAGATATGGAATGATCATGTCGAGAGTTTCCTCGGGGGAAATCATCGCAGGTCGGGGAACCTTGGAACGACATCGCACGAGGTAATAATCTTCGAACCTCACACGCAGATCGAGCGTCGAGCGTCGGAAGTGAGAAACGTTGAGATCCACAACGGATCGTCTGGCGTAAGGCCGGAAGTAGCATCGCGACCAGAAAGCCGTGCAGGAGTCCACCACATCCCGCCAGAAGCGACAAGTGTTCAGAAGGGTTCTCCTGGTCCGGTCAAAATGGCGGCGATCACGGGGATGGAAGATGTCGCCACACGCAAACAGCAAAATCAAAGTGATCAATTCACAAGGAAGAGCCGATATAGACCTAGATACGAAACCTGCATTTGTGCGCGACACAAAATAAAACAAAGTGATGCGTACCCATCCGAACAGGATCCAGAAGCTTTGGAGGAAAGGCTACCACCACCGCCGTTGACAGCCACGGCGAAAACAACGACTGCAAGGCCAGTTGAGGAATGCCGGGAGGCTACGGAGGGCACTCACTACACAAAACCAACTGCAACGCATAACACGTGAATACCATGGACGAGAGACTGGGAATTGTTGGCTGAGAATGAAAGGCTAGAGGAAGTGATTCGAATTCGAGGACAGTATTCATGGCCCATATAAGTAGGGAAATTCGCCCAGCCTTGTCGGAGGCGAATAAAACACCGAGTGCCTCGTGGAATCCTTCGCAAAGACTCGAGGGTCGCCAAACACGTCAGCCCTATTCAAGAAGAGAAAAGGTAAGTTCAGAACAACGTGTCGCAGAAAGATGAAACACTCACTCGATGATAGGAGCGCCCACCGATCGACAAGAATTTTAAGGGCACAAATGTGAATATGCCACGTACCATCATGACCCCTAATAACAATAATAGTCCGATTACTGAGTTGAAAGAACGGAGCAACTGATGGAGAACAAGGTTACATCCGACCGCTCGCAGTCGGATTAGCATCAGGTGGAGCGAGATTCAACATAAATCAAATTGGAAGAAGCCCAGGAATTAGGAAACGAACGGCTCAAGCGCACCAGTGGGAGTAGTGTGTGAAACGAGACCTGGAAGGACGCGGGACTCGAAGCCGTTTGAAACTCCAGAGTCCATGCTGCCGGTCGTCAAACCTCCATGATACACTACAACGCGGCCACAAACATCCAACAAGACCCTAGAAAATCAGAAGGTAGAAACGGCACCCAATTAAGTTGGGATCATTCTCGGAATTCTCCAAGCCGCCGATCGTGATTGATCACAAGGTCGCCCAAAAAGGTCAGTTATGCTTCCACGGGCTCACAATACCCGACCTCCGCATCCGTCCTATCCGTCCCATATCAGCCTAGATCCGGACGACACTCCGAACCTGCAACCCCGATTCTCTGGGCCGCAAGCTAGCCTCCTGGAGCCAAAAAAAAACATAACAAGGAGGTATTGAAAGAGACCGGAAGTTGCCCCTCATTGACGCAGGGGGGAGGTATACGATGAGGTCAAGAAGGAGCGCCACGTATCCCACGATTGCCGTCTCGAATACCGTAATACCGGCATTCAAATGGAGCGGCTAAAGATGCCGAGAACTACGGAGCGTATTCAGACATCTCGAGTCTCGAGAACAAATGAACAAAATATATTTAGGCGAGAAGCACGAAGCAGCCCGTCATTGGGAGAACAAAGGAGGGTACTTTACAGCGGGCAAAGTATAGAGAAAGGTAAAGAGGATGTAACGAGCAAATTCGACTGATCTACGAGGCGCCGAACAGTTTGGACCAAAAGGCTAGCGGTGGAGGGGAAAATCATTTGAGCAACACGCGCACCGAGTTGGCGCGAAACCATAAAAAATCGTCGGAGTCCGGTTGATCCCCTCCACTGCCGTACATCGTGAGGGAGGAGATATTAGGATACCCGGAAAGCATCCGAGACTCAAGGACGTCCTGAACGCGCGCCAGATCCATGCGCGCCACATGCAGATGGAGCAACCGGTGGCAGGCGAATCGATTACCCACCACCACTCCCGTGACACGAGTGTTGGACGCAGAGACGAACTCGTTCCAGACATGGTGGCTGGCTTCCGAAAAATCAAGCTCGCGGACGCGGAACATGAGACGAAACAGCTGCTCCAGACCATGGGGATGGGTGCAACCCCCGACGAAGACGACGTGCTCGACCACGGCCAGAATGGCACGACACTCGGCTGCAAGCTGGATATCAATCCTGGTCTCCAGCACGAGCTTGAGTGTCACGATGGAGGGCAAAACAAGACGAGACGCCAAAGCTGCCATCCGACCACGGAAAGAAAGCTCCAAAGTGTGAAGGAATGCCAAGGGCGGGGGAACGGTTATGGCAGACGGAAGATGGCTGCATTCGAAATTATCCAGAACAAGCGTCTCCAACCGATCCGCATACGCCAAGACGGACATAAGCTCTGTCCAGTTAGGCAAGTGAAGATCGGGGCAGGTAAGGACGGCGTGGGGCTCGACAGAAGACGTATAGGCGACGGTGGCGACGGCAAGATCAGCCGTCGTCAAAGTGAGAGTTTGGGCGGAAGGAAAGAGGAAGGAAAAGACTGGCTCCTGGGCGAAATGATAGTCGTTGAATTCCTCGGGATCGTAGTCAATGTAGTCGTAGAGATGGAAGTTGGTGACAACAGTCGACAACGATTTCGGGACACACATCCACATCGACTCGAGGACAAGGCCAACATCTTCGGCGCCTGAAGCGCGTAGCTCCAAGTGGGCGCACCGCTCGAACACCGGTGTCACGATGGCCATGACATCGGAGAGGAAGGTCTGGATGCAATCGAATCCGGGCTGCCGCTGGAAAAGTGTCGTGTCCGACAAATCTATGAGCAGATAGAAGGTACCACGGGCGGCCTTGCTCACGCATGCCTCGAGGCGAGCCAAGGGCATGAGCGGATCGACCAGAATGAACGCCCAGAATACTGCCATGGAATTCACGACATCACGAAAAACAGAGCAAGTGCCCATTATGCTCCGCCGATCATCGTAAAGTGCGTGAAGGCTAAAAAGAGGTCCACGGCGGAACAACATGGCGAATATCATGCCGAGGATTTCAACAGGGAAGCGCGGACGCCTGTGAACGACCTGATGAAAGAACGGAGGGAGAGCAAATGAGGTCAGATGTGAATAGCGGCGTACAAGACAGACTGCGTACCACGGTCGATACTTCCGGAGCCACATAAGGAACCACAGGACCCGCCGCGCCAGACAGCATAGGTGGATCGACAGGGACCATTACGGTGATAATCGAAGAAACGGAAGGTACCGGAGCGCGGAAACGGGGAGGTCGAGGGTGCAGCAAATGAACCGCAAAAAAACGATCCCAATCTGTGAAGGCAGCGGTCACGCTACGGGTCTCATCTCAAAGACGGAGACGTACCCAAAGGTGGTCCAGTCAAGAGAATACAAATCCAAACAACGAGATAGACAAGGCGAGAGATACAGAAAAGCGTGGAGCTGGCGGGATACTGATCACTGAGGCAAATGCAGCTGGTAAAGGCCATATAGTCAACCAAGGAAAAGCGGGGCGCTTTATAAAAAGAGCAACTGACCTGCGTGACAAGGCGAAATCGGGAAATTTGAAGAGATCCATCTCCCTCGCTTAGGAATGAATGGATTTGGAATACCCGGTGAATAAAAAACAAAACAAGTGCCACGACATCAGAAAAGAAGATCTGATGTGGTGGGAACAGATACCGGCTCGGAGTCGCAAGGCCATCACACGCGATCACGCACGAACAAAACAATAGTGAACGAACGTCAGCCTATCAGAACAATAAACAGAGCCTGAGGAAGCCACGTACTGATTGAGTCATTCAACGCAGAAAAACCCAAAAAAAAGGTGCGCTGCCTCGTCAGTCAAGATCTTCAGCACGTCCCCTGATACAATCCAACAACCTGGCTCCCACAATGCCCAAGCAAAGCGCGCACAACACGGAGGACGCCTTCGCTCCTCTCGTTCTCAGTTCAGGAACCGCGATGCTAAAGTTCCCAGAAACATCTGTCACCAAATGGAACGAGACAAGCCCTGCCCAAAGTAAGAAATGTACCAAGCCCAACGCATCTTGCTTACTTTGAAAAATCATCAGATAACACAGAAACGATGCTGAAGGACCTTTCCCCCGAAATCATCAGCATGATACTGCACCATATGGATCCGAACAGAAAGATCACCTTTTCAAGGACTTGTAAACAACTTATGGCGGCTTATAGAGCCCACATATTCAATGTCACCAAGAAACTCATCGCCAGCTTCGACCTCGACGCGGACGCGGTGTTGATGGCTATGTTAAAAACAAACAGCATCATAGTTGGCTCCTTGCCGGTCGCAGTACTCACCGACGCGTCGTTCAAGCCCAACAACATAGATTTTCTGGTCCCAGCCTCCTCGGAAGGGACGATGAAGGTCATACTGTCCTCCCAGTTTGGCTACAGTGAAATCAGCTCCAAAATGATGGACGGAGCTCACGACTCACTTCGAGTCGAACACAAATTTACGAGAGGTGCACACGTAATCAATCTGCGAGCAACTGCAGGTGAAAACGCCACAGTAGCGTTGATGCTATCTCACTCCACCATCGCCATGAACTTCATATCGGCTTGGGGAATATTCTGCGCATACCCGCAGCTGACCCTAGTAAAAAAAGCGATGTTCAACCACTTCACAGAAGACGAGCACGAGTTCAAACGTTGGTCGAGCCATCAACGGATGATGACGTCCTTCGAGAAATACGTCAAGCGGGACATAGAGTTCGGAGTGGATTCCTCTACATGGTACGCTCGCTTGCGCCACCGCTGCTACGCGAGTCCCTTGTGCCCTTTATCGACCCGATCGATGTACGACCGGTCAACTCTTTTCGTCCGATTCCCTATTCGAGGACCCGGCACAGCTGGTCCATTAGCAAACAGTATTCGTTACGACGAAAGGCACACCGTCATCTGGTCCCTCGGAGGATGCTTCTGCAACGAGCCCATATTATATCATCGAGCTTTCTCACACAGCAAGAAAATTTACGGCCGAGTGAGGGATAATTCCCCAACGAATCAAAAATTTACTAACCGCACGGTTAGGTCGAAGAGTACAACATCAACAGTGCACATACAACAGACTCTGAATCCGATGCAGAGTGAGATATTGGTCAAGCGAAGGAGGAAAGAACCACACAAATTCGACGAGCAGTAGATCAGATCAGACGCTGAAATTTTCAAAGCTAACCAAGAAGGACCGCAGTAGTACGTAGCGTGACACGCGATGAATAAGAACACGACGTAGAGCACAGATCAATACACAGTAGTTGACCAGAAGAGTTGGCACAGTGAAAGAACCGATGTGAAAGACTTGAAAGGCAGCGACAAGGCAGCGATGTGATTTGGATGACATGACGGCACGTGGATGATCATCGTACGACCAAACAATGCAGCCGAACGGCACAAAGAGCCCCAGCCAAATACAGCCAAAGTTGTCGGATCAGGGCCGACAACTTCCGGTACCTCAGAAAAAGGGTATGTACCCTGTTCCCGAAGTGCTCAAGACACGCACAATCTCTCAACTAGCACGCACACCGGATTCCTGAGCAATACACCTTGACAAAATCTCAAGACACAGACAAGACACAGATGATGTTCGAAATCGATACGCGCGCAACAAACGAACACTGATGCTTTACACTCAGCTGGACAGTGCCTGTAAAGAGACACATTAGTGTTGCCAAAATAAATAAAAATAAAAACGCCAAAACGCTGGCAGCTACAATGTTGCCCGCGACTTGGCCGAGATGCCCGAGATGAGACGTCGCCCAAGGAAAGACAACGGGAGCCCCAAAGGACTCCCGCAGCGCAAGCTCGTGCAAAAAAAAAAAAAAAAAAAAATGGTGATCCGTTTGTAGCTGCTTTGGCAGCAGCCAGTTGAACCGAACACAATACGCAAGGAATTCAAAAGCTGCAACAAAGGTAGTAGCCGGTGGTGATCGGCAATGCACGGCAATTTCAAACTCCGACACGTGCAGAAGAGACGGTCAGGCCAGATATCTCTTCATACATTGACTTTACCGCCAAACTTCCATGGTGGAAAGTGATAGCATATACTATAGCAGTAGCGACTAATTTTTCAAATCCTGCTACTGAACCTCACTCCACAGAAACCCCAAATTTACACATAGAATCGCCTCTAGCGGGGAGCAAAGAGGAAGAGTCCAGAATCAAAGATTTGTAACACATTCAGCATCGTAGGTAAGCTGTGACCTACGATTTAGATTAGCGGATTTGGTTCGGTACGACACGAGAAAGTTGTTCGACTGGTTTAGCATTTATTTAGGGCGCGGCATGCCCGGCCCGATCACGTGTTTTCACTTTCTCTCTCCTTCGACGCGTCGCATCCGCCCATTCGACGCGCCATTTCTTCACCCCATGGGCCACTACAGGGCTCAGAAGGACGCGGCGCGTAAAGCTGGCCTTTCCAGCACCGGATCCACGGCAAAATGTCCCAGGAAGCCCGATAACACCTCGTCGAAGACACCTTCAAGCTCGACATGCTTGCCACGGAACAACATCCAACTTCAAGACTACAAACTGTCAAACATGCTCTGTACCGAAGAACAAACGGGAATCCACCGAATTGATTTAACGTTCGCCTTTACCACTAAAAAATCTGCCAAACAATCTCGATCGACAGTGTCTTCATCCTCCAAATACTTGCTTTCATAACCAATCCCATCCAACGGGATACCAGCTCTCTTTCGCGCCAACACAATCCGCCTGAGATGCGGCCACTGATTCGAAGACACGACCAGGGACCGCAGACGAGGGCAAGGAAGCCCGGTAGTCGTCGGAAGGGGGCCGGACAAAGCGGCTAAGAAACCGGACGCCGCGCCCCGGAGATCGAGGTTGACTACAAGCCCCATGCTGTGATACAAGTGGATGAGCCACTCCCCACAACATATCCTCCCCACAATCCGGATGCTTTCGCAACGCACAAAAATGGGTAGCGTCACAAAGGCATGCACCGAGGGGACCGCTAGAAAGGCCACGCTGAGCGAGGCCAAACTCGGGAAGGAAAAGGCCTTGAGAAGATTGTAGAACCGGGACGCCTCTGTGTAAGGACCCGTTCCAAATATGACCTCCAAATGAATGATTGACGGAAGGGGAAAAGGACGATGGTTTTCTGGAATGATATCGCATCCTATTCCTTTAAGGATAAGGGTGCGCAATCTTGGGGCAGCGGCGAAGAACGCCGCGTACTCTTCCAATGTCGGGCACGCAATCATAGGAAGATTCCGGAGCGATAAATGAGTAAGATTGGCAAAATTGTGAGGATCCGACCATCGCAACGGGACACCGGAAATATCCAACCGCCGCAGGGAAGGAAAATTTGCGGCGAAGATCGTAGAAGGTGTCAAATAAAGTTCATCGGTCGATCCTTCAAGAACCAGTGCAGAGCAGGACAGCGACAACGATCGCAGCGACTCGGCACTTGCGGAGGCGAGGACGCGCATGAGTTTGACAAGAGTAGGCGACCAATTCGTTCGTAAATCCAGTGCCGCCCACCGATGTGAGACTGACTTCAACGCCTCTAAACAGCGGCGAAAAGTGGCAACGCGAGCGGAAGACGATGTCGTGCCGTAGAACTCGAGGTGAGATAACCTGATCGAAAGTGGCAGCCGCCTAGAATTCTCCACACACGCGATAGCTCCCTTCACGGAGCTCCTGTTATCTAGCAGCAACACTTGCCAAATCCTGGCCATAGCCCTAATAATACGAGACCAGTGCAGGCAAACCAAGGCCAAACGGCCTCTGGCACGCATGAACTGGGGCGTCGTCTGGTCTTCTGAAAAACAGACAATACCAAAAACAACCATCCACAGTTCAGGTGGGAGACGTCGAGAGCGATAGCTCATATCTGCCCCACGCTCAGCAACGGACACATCAAATTTCACTCTGACTCACCGAATAAAACAACGAGTTCCAGAATAAGAGAAGGGACGAGTGATTGGGCATGTATTGCCCCGAAGGCAGGGATTAAATAGTAAACTGGGATCCTCGGAGCCGAGCATGGCCGGTATCAGAAAGGCAAATGACACGGATTAATTGTTATACGGACACGTAGCAACACCTATACAAAGTGGTGATGCAAAGAATGACAAGTAATGGTAGACAGAGCCTGGTTACATTCCTGGTAGAAGTAAGAAAATTCTAGCGCGGTGAGATTGGATTCTAACCACCGAACGTCAGCATCAGTTGAAACAGTTGCAACCCGAGCAAAAGAGGGTTTCTCGAGCCTGATAAACTCGAGATCTCCCGCTCGTCGTGGCTGGCACCCAACTCCGCGGAGGCCGCAATATCTGACGAGAATCTGAGTGTCGACGTGGCCGACACAGAGTCGCGTTATTGAACGAGACCGACGAGGGGTCGGACTGTCGACGCGCGCCAATGACCACTCATAGAAGGAACCGAACATCTCCCCTCTAGCGTGCGTAAAATCAAACTCCTCCACCTTTTTCAACGAGTCGAACAAGGGCCACACATCTTCCCCACTTCCAAGCCATCCTCGAACCTCGAACCGGAGGACACGCGATAGACAGTAGGGCCAAAGTAGAACAGAGAAAAGGTCGACCTGATAAAACCCCCTAACAACAAGCGTCTTGATACTGGGCAACACCATGCGCTGCACGAGGAGGCCCAGGGCGGGCGAGCCAACGAACCTGACGTCCAGCTCCTCCAGGCTATTGGATAGCAACGGACAGGTGCGGTCAGAAGGTCCGGTATGGATGCTGCCGATGCGAAGAATGCGAAGTCGAGTTGCGGAGAGGAAAAGGGCAGAGAAAACCTCCCAACCCAGAGGCGCATTCGATGGGAAGTCGGAGAGGTCAACCACCTCCAGATGATTAAACAGAAGGGGTGTCTCCCACAGGAGCGGGATGCCATTGAGTTCTAGTCCGCGCAGACGAAGCACGGAGCGAGAAAACCATGGTAAAGGCGAAAACGGCCTGAGGTACGTTTGATCTCCCACGACCGGGTCGTAGCCAGGCAAATACCAATAGAGGATGGACATGGAGCCCAGCAACGGTGCCTCCAGATTCGCGCACTTCTCGTTGACGCGACCAAACACAATCGGATTCTGGCAGGAAAATACGAAGGAGGTCCACCTCCGAGATGTGGGTGACAAGACAGCGAATATATCGTCAAGGCTGTTAACTGCTGCTGCCGAACGGCCGACGGTCCTATGGCTGAACGATTCGAATGCGAGCTTGATCCGCAGGGGCCTGCTGGCCGAAAACTCCAAGACGCGACGCAGCATATGGGCACGCGTATGCCGAGTTACAGTGACAGACGCCCACAAAGAAGTATCCCCGTACACCACAGCCTGTTAACCCAAACGGAGTCAAGTGAGCAAAAGAACCTTTTTGAACAAAAAAAAAAAGACCTACCGCCCAATAACGGCACACAAGGGCCAACTGACCTCTACGGCGACCGAAGTCGAGGGGACAGTCATTGTAATTCGGAAGAGCTAAAACAAAAACGGTGCGCAGAACTTCAGGCGGTGCAAACACACCAACCCCATCTTGACTCTGCAAAGAAATTTCAGCAATTGTACGACTGAGCAAAAAAAAAAAAAAAGCAGGAGGAAAGACGACCCACATTCATCCAAACAAAGGGAGGACAAACGACAGACGCCATTGCCAAAACAAGAGTGACCCGTCAGAATTAAATACTCCGATAGAAACTGCCACGTATACAGCGGAGATCCCTGGCATGGCGTGCAAAATCGGACCCAAACGGAGGGGAAAAGAGAAAGATGGGGCGGACACGTTTGACGCGCAGCCAGCCAGCCGGGTCACGCCACGTCACACGCCCAGACCCCAACAGGACAATAAACAGTCGTGTCCACAATGGTCGGTGATTATTCGCAACACCGACACATCATAAACAGGACAAAAACGCGGATCTCCTACATCCTTCGGAGCGAGAAAAAAAGGCTTCAACCTTCCTACGAGAGCCAACAAAGTCAAATTCAACAGATGGACAAAAGTAAGACTTGCCTTCGCCAGCCAAAGTCACCCGTGACAATTTGACAGGAACCAAAGAAGAAAACATAGCACGGATCCACGCCGTGTTGAAAATTTGCGACATCGATCCGGACAAAATGCTGGCATTCCTGCGATACACTCGCTCAATTATCTCCGGGTCCGCAGCGCTACTCATGATCAGTGACCTGGTGTTTGCTCCAGGAGACGTGGATATCTACGTCCCCGAATCCCAGGAGGACACCGCGATCCAACTGTGCCTCACGGATTTTGGGTTCCGCCTTACCCAGTCGAAAAAACCAAGTTACGGGAACAACACGGAAATACGCACCATACACTGGCTGAAGAAGAGGAAGAAGAAGCTAAACATTATGGTTGTCAAAGGCGAAAACGCGGCCCTTGCAATCTTCCAATTTCACTCTACGATCGTGATGAATTTTCTTTCTGCGGACGGGATGTACTGCGCGTATCCTTCCCTCACCCTTTCCAACCTAGCAATTGCCAATATCCCGATCATGATCCGGGAAGCAGGGATGTCCGAAAGATGTCGAGACTGCTTCGAAAAATACAGGCTACGAGGAGTCGCATTCGATCACGACGCTCGCAATTTCCCGGGTCACACCAGCCACGTTTGCTGCACAGACGCAGAATGCCCATTAACCGTCCGCACAAGCCGCGACAGCAAAGGGCTATTCACCAAGCTCTTCTCAACGACGCCGCTGGAGTCACAAATGAAGGCGGTCCACAGATCGATGGTTGTCTGGTGCTTGGGAGGGCCAATCTGCGAGACCCGAGAGCACCATCACGAAGGATTCTCCCTATCCGTGCGCCTGGAAACAACGACGGTGAATAATTTCGTTACTGACAGAGAAACATACTAAAGAAGATTTGCTCCTTTCAGGACGAAGACAGACAGAAAAGCGTGATCTAGGCATCATACCCACCAATACAGAGATTAAAAACGCACGCGCCGAATATCCTGTAGCAGAATTACTGAGAGAGCTATTTTTTTTTTGGGGTGAAAACAAACACGACTCACATTCGAAAACAATAACGCTCGTCCACAATCAGATCAAGCGGCCATGCAAGCATACGTGGCTTCGACGTGGTCAAACAATAAGGAACTAATGGAGTCACAATCAACAGAAGAATAAAATAGAAGCCAGGAGAGGGGAAACCTCACGCTCGCTCACGAAGACCCCCCCTCATTGGAGAACCATGCAGGAAAACATCAACGAAGAATACGTCGAAGTACTCCTACGCCACGTAAGCTCTATAAACCTGTCATTCTAAAATGTGTCAACCGATATCCAACTTCAACAGGACGCGGACGCCCTAGAGGAAATGGAGACTGGCAGGCGTGAGATAACAAGTGAAGGAAAAGAGAGAGAGATACTCAACGTACGTTACCAAATAAAAGGGCACCTGTCCCTGCTCATTCACCTTCAGGACAGCTTGGGAATGAGCAGGCTCGTTTATGTGGTGTCAGAGCAAGCCGCGAACGAAGAGCTCGAACACATAAAAAAAGGAACTGTCGGATTCGACACGGAATTCGGCAAAAGAATCATGTCACCAACGGAAGAGTCGATTTTTAACATGAAGGCGCCTAACGCAACGGCCAAAAAAACGGCCAAGAGTATAGTGCAATATCTGGAGCTGATCAGCAACCAGGGGTATCAGACCAGATGGGAGAATACCGGTCTATGCGTCGTCCAGATCTCTGCGGGAGCAACGACCTGGGTACTCAACATGAAGAGAATCAAAGGCAAGCCTCGTCCACCCATAACACACATTCAAAAGATAAATTCTGACCAGCTCTTCCACACGAACTGGAACGCATATTGACGTCCCCGGACATCATCCTAGCAGGTGCTGGGCTTACCAGCGACGTGTCCGTGATCTGGGAAGATCTGCGTATCGACATGCAGGAGTTGGCAGACGTAGGACTGATGACAAGATTGTGGAAGCCGGAAGAGCACGCGGAGGAGAATTTCCAGAACCTAGCTCTAGAGCAATCTGCTCAAGAGGTGCTAGGCATCACGATCGACAAATCCCGCCAAAAAAGTGTGGACTGGAAATCGAAACTTTCGGACGCGGATATCATCTGTGAGTTCCCAATTGAGAAAATATAGAAGATAAACTTGAACAATCATCCCAGACGCCGCCATAGACGCAGCAGCTTCTATCAGACTCTATGAATGTCTCGAAAGGAGGTTAGCAGAAAAGGAGGACACAATTGGAAAAAAGATTCCGAGGTCATGGTATTCGTACAACATGACCGAGGGGGAGGTCACCAGACTCGACCAGTCATACAACGGCAAAGTCATCCCATGGTCGACGAGGGACTGCAGTTGGTACGTAGCGGGAAGATTCCAAGGCTATTTGCCCTAGACGGGACCAATATCGAAACTAGTTTAGAGCATCGTAGTTAAACGTCAAAAAAAAAAGCTTACCCATGAGAGCCATGACCCCATGACACCCGACCACACATGAACCGAGAAAAAACCCGGATTTCACTCGTTGCAGAGACCTAGCAGATGACCGATACAATCACGGCCAGCAACGCAGCCTGCTACAAGCGGGACGGACAGATAGCAACAAAGAGGGTGAAGTCAAGTTCGTCGGGCTGAACAGCAGTGCAACGAGTACGAGAAAAAGCAGGAAGCATATCAAGACCCCAACACAATGAATCCGACGGAGAGAAGCGAAAGCAAGCCTGAAGTGGGTGATGACAAACCTACACGCGCAAACACCATCGGGCCGATCACCTTCCGGTTCACTCCGACGTCATGCCAGCCAAAACCCTGCCAAAACCGCGATACTGGTTGTTCTTCGAGACACAGCAAAAGAAGAAGAAGGAAGAAGAAGCCTACGTGGCACGCACACGTATACACAATGCAATATGACTCGCACCGCCAATTGTGACGAAGTTTAGAGCCTCACCTCGGAACCGACGCTGGACATATTGCCACGAAGCACGACAATAAAACTGCAACGTCAACATTGAAGCTCCAAACCATTAAAAAGAAGTCGAGCCTAGGTCGATGCAGCAGCTTTCTTCGCCCGTCAAACACCCCGCCTATGGCTCGTTTCTTAGCGGGCCTGGACTTCCCGGCCGACTTCGAACTAGGACCTGAACAAATACTCCCACAAGGCAACATAGTTCAATATTACTGCGAGAAGCCGACAGGCAAAGTGCTTCGCACGCTTCTTGTGGGAACACTGACAGCGATCATCGAGCGGAAGAACGAGCCCAAAGTAAGTTCAAACTATTACCGACAACGCCACCCTGACCTACAAGACCCTTGGCACAGGTGATGATCCTGTCACCTCCGCAATCGAAGTCGCAAACAATCAAAGCAATTTTTACCAAACAAATAAACGTCCTGAACCAGATAATGGAACACGAAATCCACGACGTTACGAGGGTTTGTCATTTCCACACCACCGGATCCGCACCGGCTCACACGCAGCACAGAGAATAATCAACAAAGAGGTGTGGAGCCAAGGGAAAGGTGAAAACGGAAAAGTAGCAGTGTACGTTCGCACTACAGACGAAACACAAGCGGTGAGTGATACGAGTCGGTCAGCTTCACCCGCAGTTCCAACACAACCAGTAAATTAGGACATTGTGGACATGTCAGAAGATAGCGAGCACCACATGTTCGAATGCATTTACCAAGAAGTACCCAGAACTCCTTATCCTCCGACAAACATGGGGGTCGGAAGCACGGTAGTGTGCTACGTCTACCCATTCAGGGTGGACATACCGCTGCCGCAGACACCCAACATCGAAAATATCTACGGGAGGGTAAGCTTCAGCCACTGTACTCTCCATTTGCCCTCCAGGACCAGTCCAAATGAAAGATTTCCAGGCATACGGCCTGCACGCTTCCAACACAGTGCAACTATTTCGCTCTAAATAACGGACCGTACGAATAGCGACCATCCCAAAGTACATCCAAATCTCGCCACTGAATCAACCACACACCCCACTCTGTAACACCGCAGGTCGTACCGCAAAACACCGATATTCTCATATTTCATACACGCCAATAAAACATTGCGTTTCAGCGCGTTCGGCAATCAAAGCAGGACCCAAAGGAAGGCCCACGCACGCGGCAAGCGCAGCGATATCGGGTCCGTTTATGAACATTCAAGCGGACCTGTACATAGTAGAAGATTGAAGATGCACTACTAGCCGCATCGGCCATAATAATAAATTGTACGAGAGATAAAGAGAGAAAGAACAAATAGAAAGACACGCAAAAGCCAAAGGAACCGGTTATTCATGATTCCGATAGCGCAAAAACATCACCCAGGAGCATCGAATGGGAATCTTTCTCGGATGTATCCCACGAAAGCATCAGCAGGGAATCAGTCAAGAACTGTATGGCCTCCCAAACTAATAAGTGATGCGAACCAGGAGTCTACAGACCATCCGCGGGCCAAACAGTCAAGCGGAACAGATTAGAGCCCACATGAATACATCGCATACTCTCTATCCCCGTCCTGGACACAGTAAAACGAACACTGCACACGAGCTTCCAGAGCTGCGCACTCCCACCAGAAAAGAGGGACATCAAAACAGCCAATTAAGAATTGAGGCAAAAAAATTGGCGATGAGCGACCCAAACAACTTGAAGGGATAAAGACGCAAAATCTCGGTTCGAACAAAAGCAAATCATTGAAAGACGTAACAAGTAACAAATGCAGAACAGGAAACCTAGAGCGGCCGCGGCGGCACAGAACCTCGACAGGTAGGTACACGCAAGTCAGATCAGGTGGTGGGAATGCTGATAGATCTCGGAGAATTTGCAGCCGCGCTCGAAGCGACGCAGTTGAGCGTCCTCGTGTGACGTAGCGACAAGGAGGTCGGCCGAATTGATCCAACCCATATTATAACGCGCCTCCGCAAGCAAGCTGCGAAACCAACACTGTGAGCACAAGCAGGCCCAATTTTTTTTAAAAAGCATACCGATCATCTGTAATATGTCCGCCCGGCGTCACGTAGTAGAGGGTAGCCGACTCGTTGAATTCAACCGTACCCCCACGACGGACGAAAAAACGGGAATAGGACGCGGAACCAGCGAGAGCCTTGACGGCCTCCTCAAAGGTCTCTGCGAGGTACAGCACTGGCATCTCATCGGCTTCAGAGGCCGCCGCGCGCTGGGCCCGAACTAGCCGAAACAACTTTGCACTGAAGGAGTAGCGAATAGACGTCGGCACACGGAGACAAATTCACATCAGATCCGCTTACTGGTCCTTCGTGATGAGGCCCGTGGAAAGAACCCCCCAGTGGATTGTTCCCTTCAAGTTCAAAGGAGGAGGAGAGGCAATTTCAGAGGTAGGCTCAACAGACTGGTTCATTGAAGCCACGGATGAGTACGAGGGAGGAAGATAACCGCCAGCGCACCGCTTACGGCTATTTGTTTGGCTATTTGCGTGTGTGTAATAAAGGCGATGAAGATCAATACATTACAATCTGACACAAACTCTCAATCAAAGCCACGTTCCTGACTCTGAGCCGCCACGTACACCATCGAAAGACAATAGATGAAACACCGAAACTTTGACGTGCTAATCAAAAAGGGGGGCAAATGCTACCTCGTTCTGGCGCGCCCAACGCCCAGAAATAAACGAGTCTAAAATTAAAATTTTAGGACTCGTAACGCAGGATATATAAGATAGGCCTCATTCATATGCATCTAATGCTGAGTCAGCGCTGATGGCGCCATGAAAACTCTGTAAAAACTGAACGAAGACGAAATTCGAGATTCTGCCTCGACAATCCCTTCAAAGTGCCCTCTTGAATGGTTGGGTAAATTCTCACGAATTAACAGTAAGAACTGAAGGGCGAGAAAGCTTTTTACCGCGGATTTTCTGTCAAGATAACGCAAAAAGCTTTCTCCTCTTTCAATTTCCATCCGGCTACTCTGAAAATATTCAATGACCTTAAGGACCACATTTGGAAGAGATTGTCGAAGCAGAATGTTTGATTTCGAAGTCCTTGAGTTGTTATTGCATTTTCATAGCGCCATCACGGCTGACTCAGCATTAGATGCATATGAATGAGGCCTATCTTAGCCCCAATATAGCCCGGCTTTTGCGATTGAATGGGCCGTTCGATTATCGATATGGTTCAACTGTCGGCCCGGGTGCCGGTGACCGCCAAGACCTGCCAAGTTGATCCGCGCGATGACGCACGATGACGTCGCCACAGGCTCATCGTACAAAAGCCCCGCCCAACGCTCCTCTCTGCAACTCGCCCCTTTCATTCGTCCACCCACCTTACCCAGTCACCCATCCTCATCATGTCCGACCTCATGAACAAAGCCAAAGCCGCCCTCTCCGGCGGCTCGTCCGGCACGACCGGCCACACCGGCATGCAGAGCAACCAGGCGGCCGGCGGGCAGGAGGACTACGTTGACAAGGGTTCGTTGTTTTATCACTTTTCCTACCCATTGATTCCCGTTGCTGATTAGAAACTTATACATAGGCCTCGACTTCATCGAGAAGAAGCTCGGGCACACGCAGAACCGCAACACGAACGAGAAGATCACGGACGCCGCGCGTGAACAGTACGAGAAACTTACCGGGTGCGTCGTTGTGTTCTCTCCCGCAGTTGTTCTGGGGCTGACTCCAGCTGTAGCAAACCCGTGTCGTCGAAGATCTCCAATTGAACCATAATCACTCATGGACAGTAGCTGTAGCAGCAGTGTATTTTAGTTGTAATTCAAGCGAAACGATTCTTCCCCGCATAGTGGTGTCTTGAGCGCGTGATTTTTCAATCACACGGGTCAAACCAACAAATCCGATCCCTTTTTCAGTACGCACCACTTGACGCACGAACCCGGCTCGTCGAGAGGCACTAGTTGTCTAGAATTATCTACCGAGCAATCGCCGATGTGCGTTCCATACGCCACTACTGCTTTCAACACCCCTCGGCTTCTCGGTTACTTCCTCGAGCTTTTGTAGCAACAATAAGAACACAATCTTCCATCCAAACCTGGCACAAGACCCACGAACCACACTTCCACGGAAGCAGGTAAGTACATACTTCCACTCAACTTTCACTGCTTGACCAAAACCCGGGGGTGGGAGTGAAAAAGGACTCATAGTCGCCGTCATGCACTAGCGGGGAATCGAACCCCAGATATTTCCTCTCATATTTCAATCAATGCGATCGACGTGTGCACCATGCCCCACTTTTGCTTTGTATCTCCCTTGGATCCGCTTAAACGGGTGAAGAAGGAATGAAGATCGTGGCCTTACCGTAATCCAGACGACTCGCGCTGTCGAAGGTTCGGTACGTATTCCTTGCTCAGCCGTAAATAACGTATAGGTGAGGAACAGCGCTACCGCCCGTATCAGAGATTTTAGCCCAGGTCGGCCAAAAGGGAATGAGTACTACTTCGGAATCCCTAGACACCAGTGGGGAATCGAACCCCGTCTCGTCGCGATGCAATGATCGGCCTGCCCCCATACTGTATCGACGCGTGTTCCATACACAACCGGTGCTCTATCGTTTACTTGAGTCCGGCCCTAGGTGGCCCAAGCTCTGTGTTGTCTGATAAGGGATAGGTAAACGAAACCCGCAGAAACATTCCCGGCGAATCTTCGTGGATCCAACTTAGGGAAGAGCACCGCATGCAAAGTACCGGAGGAAACTGAGGTATCTACGTAAATACAATGATTCGTGCTCAGGAGGAAAGGCCCAAAGACCAGCAAAGAGGGTCGAGGAAATTGAGCCTGCGTTTGACTTGCTCGGACTCCGTGAAGGCCAAGCTCAAGCTGCATTCGGGTGCTCAACAACACAACTCGCTTGTGCTTTCTGGAGCTTATCATATTTGCGGAATCCAACAGTTGAACCAAGGTTGAACATTCTTGATGTGTCCGGGAAATTCCGTGTCGCATCACCATCAGCATGCACAAGTTTGGCAGCACCGTTGCATGCACAGCCTCTCTTTTGTTTCTTCCTCCAACAGTCAACTCCTGCACCAATTGTCAGCTCCATGGGCTCTTCCCCTGTTCTTACCTCCACCCATCCACAAGACATGGATCAGCACAGACAGCTACTTCGCACCAACTCCCCTCCACCCAACTCATACTTTTAATCTGCCATTGTGTCGTCTGCGTCCGATCTCGCGCGGTACGACGATGAAATCCATGTCATGCAGCAAGCTCTGTCCCAACTCATATCCGAACGTCAACTACTGCAGCAGTACAACGATGGATGCCGCAGTCTCTTCGCACCGGTTAGACGCCTACCCACGGAAATCTTGACCGAGATATTCGCATTGTGCCATCCAACCACAGACACAATTGTTCAAACCTTCGGAGGATTTTCCCCAGGATGATGATGAGCGGGCCGCTCAATCCCATCTTCTTCCCTTGGCCCAGGTTTGCTGGCGCTGGTACGAGACGGTCATTGGCACGCCTAGGCTCTGGGCTACGATCGAGGCGGTTTTATCCGGAACCCCTGATATAGCAATGGGTTCGGTGTTGCGATCTATCCAGCGCTCAGGCTCTCGCCCGTTGAGCATACACTTCGCGGCCGACGATGACGCGGTCAAGAAGGCTGGTCTCGATATAGTGACACCGCATTCTTTTCGATGGCACAGTTTGGATATCTTCGTCGATGGTACGGTAGCCGCTCTTCTCGCCGCCTTCCTCTCCTCGAACGTCTCGAAATTGGCGGTGACATTGACTTGCTGGGCGACATTTTCAAAGTGGCGCCCAAATTGACTCACGTTTCACTCGCAGCTCGTGGCGAACCCTCGTCAGTGCCTTGGAAACAGCTGCGCGAGGTCATCCACGAAGCCGGCGATTGCGCTGGGGAGCTCCCTTTCGCCATCTTGCAGCACTGTCCACGCAAGTGCGCATTCGCTATTCGGGACCTCCGAGTCACCCACTTGGAAGTTCCCATACCTGTGCTCCCACCCGTCATGTCTGACATCCAGAGGCTCGAATGGGAACTAACGGATCTCGACAATAAAGAACATTCCCACCAGGTCGTCGGGGGACTTCTGGGAAGGCTCACTCTTCCTTGCCTGCAAGCTTTGACGCTCACGTCCCGCTTTGACGACGCTCCCCTCTTCTGGCCCCGGGACGATCCTCTTCCCTTTGCTTCTCGCTCCCTCTTTCATCAGAAGCTCACCAGGCTTTGTCTTCACGGCATGGTCATCACGGCGGACGAGCTCGTGGAATCTCTGTTGGGGATGCACGTCTTGAAGGAACTCTTCATCCAGGATGTGCTCTTGCAGGACCATGTCCTTATCACAGATGACGTTCTTCGCCGTCTAAGCTGTACATCCGGCGCTACCTTCCCCATCCCGCGCCTATCTACCTTCCGTTTCGCATCAGGCCACCATTTTGACGACTATGCGTCGTTGCATTTGGTGGAATCTCGCCTCGTTTCTGGACGAACAAACGTGGGCCCGTTCAAGGTTGTGATTCATTGGCCGCGGGAAAACGCCATGGATGACTGGGCTTCTCCCTGCCTGTTTCACTGATTTGGTGGGTAGACGAAAACTGATCTTTGATTGTATGAGACATTCCGATGATGGTTGAATGGTGCGTTATCCCATCCTTCTTCGTTCCGCGATTGATGACCACCTTGAATTTAGACTATCGTACAACGGTCAGTTCTCAGCGTCCGTGTTTTGAAGTACAATGTACAGCAGGAAAATAGAACGCTGGACGAATATCGAGCTCCATCGCTGTTCTCAGTCTCCTTTACTCTGCCTTCAAGCTCTTCCTGAACATCCACCACCCAGCGACTGGACGAACGGTATCGTCCTTCCCCTCCTCCGACAATTCAGTGTCTCCGCTAGAGGATATACGGGTCCCGATCATCCCTGCGACCAGCACACATTCGCTCTTCGAACCATGGTCGTTGAACTCGACGTCCACTTCAGCCAACCCAGGCGGGACGTAGTTTCGGTCGAGGCGGTGGTACGGCGTCTCATCAAGTGTGAGCGCGGGAACTTGGCGCATTTCGGACGTTCCTGACGGTGCGTAAGTCTTCCAGAATTCCCGGGCACTCATTGATTCAGGTGCTTCGGTAGACTCGATGGTCTGCGGAGGATTTCGGCGACCCGTCAGCGTCGGTGCTCATACGGGATCGAACAAATAAACATACGGTATTCAATTTATTTCCCAACCACTTGCCCTCTTTGGTGAACACATTGAACGCGTTGATCCATCCAGTGTAATAACTGTATCCGCTTCCACGATGGTGGTGCACGACCTTGCGCCAGAAATCAACGTTCTTTGCGCCGTCCGGGGCCTCGTATGCCGCTACGAAACGCGCAATGACGGGACGCAGGAGATGGTACCACGCGATCGTCTCCACGCCGTATTCCTTCAATTTCTCGAGCCGTCCCAGGATATTCTCCCAGTCCGCCTTCTCCCCATCGAGCGTAACCCGCGGGATCCCGCATCCCGTCTTGCCGAAACCATAGCTGTAATATTTTTTCAGGGTGGCCATCAGCAGCACGGCGGCCACGGTGGTGTCGTTCACTGTCGTCGTCGTAAATGAGGGCGCGGCCCATGCACGGAGGCTGGGGTCGGCGACGTGCTTGTCCACAAGCTCCGCCATTTGGCGTGCCATCTCGCCGAGGTCGAGCGGTTTGCCAGTTCTATCCTCGATGAGTAGCTCCTGTGTCCCCTCGTGGGTCACAAAACTCGCGCGCAAGAGCTCTGCGTGGGCGTTGACGAAGAAGTTGAATTGGCACAGGATGGAAAGCCAGACGTCGTCTGGGCGAATTACGAGCGCATGGTGAGTGTTGTATGCAGTGAGCACCGTGTGGAAGAAGCCGTTTTTGCTCGGAATGAGGTGCGGGATCTTGGTCGTAATGTCCGTAGCGCTGGATGGAGACGCAGGTGAGTACAGAGTAAAAGCAAAGCAAGGCTCCACCCACGGGACCTCATTCCCATCCAGGGCGAACTGAAGAAGCTCCCCGCACTTTTGGCATTGCTCCAAAGCCGCACGTCTCAAGACTTGCCCGGCTGTCAAGCCATCCTCAGGCATGATATGGGGCGCAACCTTGACAACGTTGGCGGGATGCTTTACGACGGTGAAAGATACAGGCATTGTGGAAAGAGAGAGCAAGTGAATAGGAGACGGAACGCCCAGATGAGTCGGCTCTGGCCCCTATTCGCTGCCGGCTCCGGCCCGCAACCGCACCTCAATTTTTGCATGTCACATTTCCATGTAAGCCCAGGGCATAGGTGCCATTCATTCAATAGTATAGTTCAACCCTCCTTCACAGGCAGCTCCTGGAGACAAAGCCAATTCCCCGGGGACCCTCAACTCCGATCGCAGTTGGAACTCCACCGCCGAATTCTGCTGAAACTCGCTCCACGTTTCTTCGTTGTACTGACCGGCGAGTGTGATGTCCTTCAAATTCAAAAAAATGCGGGTTGACTAGACATGCGTGCCATCAATCAAATAGAATAGAATGCAAATCCACACAAGGAATATCACATACCGCCACGGAGTAGGTCGCCAATAGCCAGCTAAGCACTACCATTTAGAAGAGTAGATCGAACATAGGTATGTGGTACTCACGCAGTCCCCAACTGAGCATAGCGGTTGTGAAATACGATGAGGAGTAAATTTAGTAGAAGCACAGCTGGGGTTGGGACGATCTCAGTGCGTAAGAGCAAAAGCTAGGAGTACAAAATATTACCAAAGATCGTAATGAAATACAAGCCTGACAAAATTTCAGCGGGGCTTGCGAGCAGAGTGAGCGCGTGAACTTACCAGCATCGCGGAGACATCGGTGCAGGGTCGGTGTCAGATGCGAAGTTTTGAATGCTGCGACAAGCCCGACTTTGCCGATGCGCCGTTGTCCGTCGGCGGTCTCGATGGGGCACGGTGAAAGTGCCGCCCCGTGCCGCCTCGAGCCGCCCCCAAGATTGTTTGGGGCGGCACTTTCTGTCACGCTGCCGCCCAATGAAGTGACTGCCGTTCGCCAGCTGGTGTTGACGTTGGATTCACGGCTTCCAAGTTCTTTTACGCACAATAATTGGGAAATAGGTTTACTTGATGATGTAGACAAGCAAGATTCGGAGGGGGACAGAAAAGTTGCCAAGACAGCCAGCATGCTGGTAGGTTCAACGACAATGCATCTTCGCAAGGCACTGGACCGCTGAGGTCAAAGGTTTGGAAATGACGCAGGGTTCTGAGATTCCATTACCACGAAATTCAACATAATCCTTGCATAATCCGTTGGCAAGGCATATGCAAAATATACTCCAGTCTGAGAGCAGGCACTGCCCCGTCCCAACTCTGGTGATAACCTGCAGGGGTAGCATGAGCAGGCTTACTCCGAAACTCCAAACTGAGTTACCCGATGGCGCAACCGACCGGTTGAAAAAAATCGGGATTGATTTTTATACCTCCAAACCATGTATCGAGCCCGGGGAAACCACGTAGGACTGTTCCGACGGTCTGAAAACGACTCGATGGTGAGGGGGTCCTATTTTGTGCCGTCTTCGACGCCCGATGTCACGCATTGGTCACACTCACACGGGTAAAGTGCCGCCCTGTGCCGCCAGAGTGCCGCCCCCGCCAAAAAACAGTGCCGCCCCCCCGTGCCGCCCCGTGCCGCCCCTCAAGGTCGACTGCCGCCAGAGTGCCGCCCCTCATGTACACTTTTGACTAACTTTTGCTTCCTTTTGAGGTCGAAGTCCTTCATGTGTTGCAGTAGATGCTTGTTGCTTCTCATTATCAATATATTCCAGGTTCTAAGCTTCCATAGCACTCAAGCGACCGAAGATATTAGCCAAGTGCCGCCCCCAGTGCCGCCCCCTGCGGCTCTGTGCGGCACTTTGCGGCACTGGGCGGCACTTTCACTTTGCCCGTCTCGATGACCTGCATAACGTCGATGCGCTTGTGGATTACGAGACCCAGATAGATCCCTAGGTGGGTACGCTGATCAGTGGCGTGCGTCACCCAAGTCAATCAGAAATTACCAGCCACTGCCATAGATGTGCACCTGCAATTGAAAGTGATCATGGGATCACGTTCCGTTCAGTAGGACGGTTGAAAGTGACGACATGACTCGGTCCTTACCACACTGTTAAGTACATACAGTCTAGTCCTAGAGCGACAGCCGGATTGTTTCACTCACTCGCAACGTTAACGTCCGGTACATTCGCTTGGTTCGGAAAACAGGTAAGAATATTTGTGCTGCCCATGAGGTGTTTGGAACCACCCATAATGGACAGGATGGTGGTGGCGAGCCCAATCTGAATATATTTTTGAGCGAGACAGTCATGGCGACAGGCAAGCAGACCGACCACGGTTTCAGCTGCCAAAAAGTCAGTAAGACACTCGGAGCATGGTGGGATTTGGTGCGCACCGCAAAATAAGAGTAAGGTGAACAAAACAACTTCAGGAAGCGTCAGACTGCATAGTTCACCGGCGGGATCACCTACTGTTGCGACTCCAACCATAGAGCGTATTGATCCGCAACAGGATAAGGAGCTCTCCCGCAAGAATGGAAACTACTTCCGTCAGGCCTAAGTACCAGCGAGACGCGACGGAACTAGGGCAAAGTTTGATGAACTTGGGCGCTCAACCCCTGAGATGCACACACTACTACATTCCAGTAGTAAGTGACGCGTAAGACAGCACAGAAGCCATGTATGCACGCACTTTCAGGTTCGCTATACATGGCTATATATGTTCTTAGCTCGGAAACGGCAACCACGGGGTGATTCTCACCGCGTAGAAGCTGGAGCTCGGAGGAATCCCGTTAATGGAACTCACGCCTAGAGGCATGGTGAAATGCTTCGTCCCAACTGGCGATTTTCAACATCGATGAGCCACAATCGTGAGAGATATACGTACTGGCCTCCATAAGAAAGAATCTGCGAATACCATCAGCGAGTGCCAATAGACATGGATGAACCGTGATCAGGACGCACCCGAGAGCCAGAACAGTGTGGTAGCGACTGAATAGATAGAGAATGGCCGAGAGAGACCACCGCGCTCTGTGTGATGCTTAATGGAGCCGTTTTGAATCACCGCTTTCGATGCACCTCCAGATAAATTTGATCTGCTAGCTCTTCAACAAACGAAAAGTAAAGAAATGGTGACGGACCTCTCTGTCTAGGTTTAGCCATCCATCGTAGACCACCCAAGTGAGCGCTGCGGCTGTTGATCGACCTCCGTTGAGGATAAAACTGCAACTACAGGGCTGTACTCACTGGCGCTGCCCTGAAGAAAATTCGGGTTAGAGGAGTGCATGGACCTTGGGGCAGAGACCGAGGAGATAGATGGAGCTCTTAATGGCGGGCACATGGGGAGGCATTGCCTGTCGTGGATATGGCAGCGGTGAAACGGCCGTCGGGGAATTCCGAGAGAAGTTCGGGTTCCGCGGAGGCAATACGGGCGCCTTGTGTCTATTGTGGGGAGCCAACGCCAAAATGCCTTTCATGGCAGAATAGCTAGTAGACGGCTTCATGTCGGCTCCAGCATTGATGTATACGGAAACCTGGCTTGGCAGCAACGTGAGACGGCAGAGGGAAACAATGTTCCTATTGGAGGACCTGACAACCCAGCAAACGCAGATGTGCGAAAGAGCAACCAGTATTTATAGTGAGCGAATCGAATGCAAAGCATTCAAGACTCCAGGACTCACTGTCAAGTGAGCAGTCTATTCAGGTGATCCTTACAGGGTTGCGCTCGAAGCTTCCAGGCCGGAGACTGCCGGAGTTCCCGTGTGACAGACACCTCACATTGCTACCAGCATTCTCTTCAAGAATTCGCATATATCAAAATGAAAACGGAGGTTTGTGCTTACCATTGTTTCCACAAAATTGTGTCAGAGAGAAGAGAATTTGAGTGCGTTGAAGCGAAGTCAAGGGAGGGCAAGTTCGCCGCGGGGATCAATAGAAGGTGGTAGGCGTGCTCGCATTTGGCATATGCGATGTCTAATCAGGGGAAATTGTGAAGGTTGTCCAGTCGGGGATAGAGTTAAGGCCCGCATTTGGTGATTGACAATGAGTGTGCAATAAAGAAGTAGCGATCCGCGGCCCGTTCAGACCGTGCTGTGAGCTCAACGTCGAGTCGCAGAGCTGCTGACTTGAACCAGGCAAGGAACAAAGGTGAAGCCGGCCAGTTCGAAGCGCAAAAACATTAGTCAGCTGTTACAAGTTGGAGACGATGTGCCAGGACCCGTGGTAGCTATTGCTGCGTTTCGGATTATCGAGGCGCTGCGGATTGCCATGTCCTCAGAACCATGACTTTGGCAGTCGGGGCAGCTCCACAACGCGAGAAAGCACCAAAAGAATTTGGAATGAGAAGATGCAAGCGCGCGCTGAGTTGATTGCTGGGAAGGTGTCAAATCCACGCCGGAGCCAAACGAGACAGAGCACCGGAAAAAAAATAAGAACACGATTGTTGACGCCTAGTGGCAATTACAACATGAGGCATAGAGGCGGACCTATCTCTCAATCCTTTTGGACATCGGCGTCTGCTTGACGAACGGCGTTTAGTTGCGCGGCTAAAGGTGAGTGCCGGGTTGATTTCAAGAAGAAGAAAAGCAAGAGGAGGACTCACTCATGAGCCGACAATGCGGCGCAAAGTTCTCCATTGCTGCGATGACAATGTTCAGAGATTCGGTCAGGACCTGACGCTTTGTGAAATCCTGTGAATCGTGTAGCTGGCCTATCTCCGAGATGAATACAAGGGAAGCGGACGTCCACAGCGGCTGATCTGCGGGTTAAATTCAAACAGAGAAGATTTTTCGAATGGACGTACAGCGAGAACAGGGTCGATCAACCCAACCTTCGCAACGTCGGTCTGCCGCAGGATATCGACTATAGCGTTGGCAGCGAGCAGCTGTTTAACACGAGACTCTTCACGTATCTTCGCAGACGCGCCGTGCAGCCGGACTGTGGCACCATGGCAAAGTGTATGCGCTACAAGAAGGTGCTTCGACCGTATCGGGGGCAGGGTTGCTGCAAACGAGTCGATCCTTGCATCCACAGATCTCAACTCCGCATCGTCCACTGGGTGGCCGTCTGGAAGTGTACTTGTCAGCAAACATAGGGAGGATCGCAGGGTCATCGCACCTGGACGATAAAGAGCGCCGAGCCTCGTCCCTTCTTCGAACAAGATACTTGCCTTGCAGTGCAACGCAGCTTCTGACATCGCGTTATCCGGGACGTCTTTCAGGAATCTGATCACAGTCTGGCTGCTCTGCAGGGGTAGGAGATGCGGCCGCTATACCAGATCTTAGCTGACGTTGTTCGTAAGCGGTAGCATTCATTATTACCTCAACATAATCATGAGAATCCAGCGGCCATGGCGTGTCGATTTTCAGTCCAGATGCCGCATAAGAAACATTCGAGGGGGCCCCGTCTACCACAGCCCAACAGTTATTCAGCGTAAGCACGTTCCAGAACGCGCTGATACGCTCGCCTTCCTCCGTCGGGCCCTGTGGTGGCGAAAGCGCATTGACGATTGGACTGGCTTCAAGGGTGCCCTGCGGCTGCGGCGCACGAATTCGATGCAAACCGGAACATACGGCCATGGATACCGCCGCACTGATGTGGTACTTGCCCTCGACGAAACGGGCGTTGCGGATAAAGTAGTACGCAAGCAGGACGGACGCCTGCATGCTGTGCAGGATTATGCGAGGGTGGTCGCCGGAGTGACTGCCGGCCGTGCTACGAAGCGCGTGCGCAAGAAAGGCGGGCTCGTACGCCGTGACACGCGGGTCCTTGGAAAGGTGCACGCCCCAGAGGTACATGACGTTGAGGAGGACTGGTGGGAGATGTCGGCTGTTGGATCCCAGGATTGAGTTGTGAAATGCTTGTGTGTCGAGGAAAAAACCGAAAAGACACGCTTTATGAATGAAATTGTGGACGCTGCAGTGGATCATTTAGTTGGGTGCCATGTGGGCAAATTGGACTTACAGCGCTTGAAGGACTATGTACGGCAGTTCCTGAAGGAAAAAATGAGGCTCGGCCGTTAGACTTGTGTTCGGGCTACGCACAGTCGGCATCAACTTAGCGCCAGTTGCCTCAGCCAATGTTTGCTGTGAATCTAATTTTTTCTTCAGTAGGCTTCCATTCTGAAACGAGATCTGCGAACAGAAGTGCGACAGGAGAGGTCCCAAGCGCATCCCATTGGTAGGGGACACCGGCAATGTTGGCCCAGGATTTTCGCGACCGGCCAGCAAGGGAAGAGGTGAAAGCGAGACAGAGAGCCGCGTCTGTGGTGGACGTTCCAAATCTTCGATCCGAGTCTGTAAAATTGCGATTTGCTCTATGAAATCCACGTCAATAGTGATGTATACCAACAGTAAAATCGGTCGTCACCTTCAAGCATTTTACCATAAGCCGGACCATTTTCAGTATATTCGCAGTCGCCTGTGGATGTTTAGGTTTTTGACGATCTCGCTGGAGAATCTAACCGAAAGCCGTCAAGAATTTTGCACACTGCTGGCAGATAGGTCTGTTTCCATCACATTTCTGCAACAGGATTCCATCAGCCTATGAGATTAGAACGTGGGGAACCTGAACTTACGATTTTTCGTCGTCTAGAACCAGAAATCTCATGAGAAGACAGGGCTTCCGGGCTGCTGAATTGACTCACCGACAGTTTACGCATGCTTTACCCTTCTGTAGCGGTATCATCGAGTTTCCTGCGAACGAGACCTGACAATCCATGGGGAGAGAAAGAAATGGGGTTGGCAACTCGCTGAACGCCGCACCCCTTAAATGTGCGTTGATGATAGCTTGACAATTCGGCTTTCAGCAGTGTAAGAAGATTGCCAAGCACATCGGTAACCGCACCCTTACTACATAAGCATCGGGAAGAGAAATCCTCCCCGAAGATGCCTGGAAATCAGGTATTGCTCGAATAGCAGTCACTTAAGACCCTTATCTGCCCGAACCTTCAATCAGCCAAATTTTCTGCTAGAGAGAAGGACATTTGAGCATTTCGCAGCAATTTATTGGACATTTTTTGCTTACACAGAAGAGCGGCCATAGCAGATACCAGGAATAGCATGAGACAACACTACGAGGACTGATCCAGTGAGTCTCAGCGACCGCTAAGTTGTGACCATTCTTGGACAGGCCAGGACAGCAGAGTAAGCGAAAATGGGGAGGATGAATAATCCTGATTAAGCGGGTGACAAACGAGATTTAACAAGCTACAGTCGTGTTAGAATCCTGAGAAGCAAGGGCCCGAGGCTTGGAGAGCGGGCGGGGCTGGATGTTCGCTCCTCTCACACGATGGTGGTGGTTATAGAAGAAGAGCTTTTGATGACACATCAATCCGTAATTGACGAACACTGCATCACTGATGCGCTGATGCGCCGTGAATGAATGCAAAATGGATCACATATGCCCAAGTTCAGGGTAAGGACTCAGCCACCTGACTAACTTGCGGTGAACCATCTACGATTTTACATTTTTCAGACTTATGGGCCTTCTCCCTCCCACAGCGATGCTTTCATCGCCCGCGAAGATTGGCGGGATGAACGTATCCTCACCTCGGCCCTCAAACGGCATGGGTGTCGATATCCAAGTCTCGAGGTCTGAGGAGATTGTGCTCTCCTCCCCCAGTCCATCAATTCGCGTGTCTTCGGGCCCAGTATCTTCATCCTCGTCCTCAGCATCGTCGGTATCTTCGTCCGGGCTTTCCTCCGGTAGCCCCAGTCGCTCCAGCACGGCCCTGCAAACCCAACAGTCAGTCACCTTAGAAAAATTGTACACGATCGATGGTTACGCGTGGAATGCGGCCGACGGCCAGCGCTGCTCCTGCGCCTGTAGAACGTCGATTGCCGTGCGAATGTGTGTCATGCCCAGAGTTTTCGCGGTGGCGTTGTCTTCGGCATCGTCCCGAGTGTCGGCTATAAGCATGAGTACGAACCCCGCCGTGCACACAGCGGTCTGGCTAAAAAGTAGCGGGTGCCCTGGGTGGCTGCGCCGTTGCGCGTCTGCGACGCGGAGGCATGCTTCAGCGGCGTCGATGCAGGTTGCCACTGCGGGTAAGTGTATGTCCTGCGCGAAAAATAATTTCGTATGAGTGGGCGTATCCGGTTTCAGGATATAGAGATGAAACGTACCAACGGTGATTTGATGGGCATAGTCAAAGCAGAGAGGTGAATTAGTGTTCGCGTGTGGTGGTACACGCAAGACAATATCGCGGCGTAGTCAGATTGATTTTGGGGATCCCAGACCACTGAATACACATCAGACGGATAAAAGAGCTTTTAGAAGCAAGGATGACAGACGCACGGTGTGGAGGGAGACTGTTAACCCACTCGTCGAGCGCAATCTCCAGCTCAGCAGAGACGCCCTTGAGGTCAGGGTCCTTCAGCCCCATCCCCATTTTCTGTGATGTTGTGGCGTGCTACAGTGGGTGGATGAGCTACTAGGGCGGAATCAAGATCGTGTGAACGTACGACCGTGCTGAGAGTAAATTGCAGAAGACGGTGCAGCGTGATGAGCCTGACGAAGAACTCCACTGCCCCCGGATCTGTTTGCTCGTCCTCGAGCTTGCATGGGAGCAGGATGTCGACGCTGAAGACAAATTGGCGTTAACTATGTGGAGGGGGGATTGGCGTAGGATGCATACTCGCGTTCGTTAATCGGCCTTCCGCGCCCCAAGAGCGCACCCAGTTGGCTGTCGAATACCAGAAGAATCCTGGTCCAATTTTCAGTTCGTTCAATTGGGTATTTAGGACTAGCCGGCAATACCACATGGCCCTCTTCTCGAGCTCCTTTTCTACGCTAATCGGAGGCCCGCTCTTGCGATGTGCGCCGATATCCTCGCCCAGCCGCAAGCCAAATCCCACAATCGTCCAGGCAAAGCGTGGGTTGGAGGTGCAATGCAAGAATCGAGCGGAAAGCTGTTGTTGACCAATCGTAAGTGTGGATTAAATCAGGAGATGAATCACGGACGCAATAGGACTGGAGATCGAATAGTGTCGGTTGTTGCCGCAGTGAATGGCCGCATAGTTCGACCTGGTCAAACCACTTCCGCGCGAGTTTGTGGCGGTCTTGCGCTGACACATCGGATAGGTACAGGGAGCCCAGCGCGCACGCCAGCAGCAGCGTCGATGCAAATCCGCAGTGGTGTAGATGGAGACGCTCATTTATGCCGTCCTGAAATATGCCACGCTGTAGAAGGGGCAGAAAAGAGTTGACGTTGGAGAAATATAGGGACACTAATGTCTCCATAATAAAGTCATCTGGGAACTGTAGAGCGCGGGCGGGGGACACCGAGGGAGTTTCCCACTAAGTGAGGACGAATCATAACCTTGCTTCTCGGCGAAAGTAGACAAGACGTACCGACTTGAGGGTCCAGGGCCTTGGATTTGGGTTCGGGGATGCAGAGCGTCGAGGAGAAGACCCTGGATGCTTGATGTCGGGTGGGGCAGATTTGGCCGACAGGGCGAGTTTAACCAGCATGGCGACACTCGACTTGCCTTGGAAGCCTGGATCCGCACCCACACCATCGATGGAGAGCGCACGAAAACTGTCCGCGATGTCCAGAAATGCAGAGTCATCGGGATGAGACCGAGTGAAAGGCTTCGAGAGTCTGTTGATCGCTATATCCACTTGAAAAGGGGTTTGTATCCCCTGCGTCCCCTCACGTTGTCGAAGACATTCTTGAGCACTTTTCAGGCGTCGGTGCAGATCTTTGACATGTTGTGTTTTAACATGTAGCTTCTTGTCGCGTTTTGGCTTAGCAGGCCGCTGCTAGAAGTCGACGGATGAGAATTTTGAATGGTGCACAAAAGAGAGGTAATATACCCGACGCTCTATGGGTTCCATATATGTACAAGTGGCATTGATTTTTTCACAGTGGCCACACACAGTGTTGCCGTCACCTACATTTGAAATTCAGAAGTCACGAAACCAAGAAGAGGCGACAGTGGTCGCACATCGTCCTGTAAATGCGATACGACAGCGATTCAGCAAATGCATGATTTGTGGAGGGCGAATTCGTCACTTGCGTTTGGTGCGCCTGCATACGTCGCATGCACGGCGCCGTTTTGCCTTGAGTGGGAAGGTATCCTCATAGACAAATTCCAGCTCCCCGCTGAACGCCATGGTGGTTGGGTGCAAGGGGCGACCCTGAGGCTGTGCTCCATTTCGAAGTTTTGCCGAATCAAAGAATCAGCGGCAATTGACAAGTCACAACCTCACAGTCACGCCGTCGCCTTTTGTCCTCCTCCTTCAAGCTTCATCTCCTCCGATTGCCTCCCACAGAACACGACGTGGGCTGGTTGCCCTGGGACGGATTCTGTGCGGTGTAGCAATCCTCCTCGTTGTTGAATCATAGCCCGGAAGCGACGCGCCTCGGGCATCGGGCAACTCGGACATCCCGTATGTTCTTATTCTTTCCACTATATTCTTTCCGTGACTCGAATGGACTCGAACGGACTCATATTACTCTGACTCCGTTCAATTATGACTCAGTACCTACGTATATAAGCAGAGCTGTATCTCTCTTAACTTTAATCAATTTATTGTGAACCCCAACTATTGTGTCTCAGAGAACCACTGCGCGTTCTCACCAACTAACCACTCGTCTAATCTCAACAGGTTATGGGCCCCGCCCTAAATCTCTGAGACAGCATTACACTTGAACTCAACCCATCTATTCACCGAGTACTTCCGTCTTACCACCACTTCGAATAAATGTCCACCTCAAATTCAACCACTGGTTCTTCCAGCATGTATCGGATCGAGCCCCTCCAGGACGCCAATTGGCTAGGCTGGAAACGTCGTATCACCTCAATTTTGAGGGATCGAGGTTTGCTGAAGTATGTCTCGGGAACCCTACCCCGTCCGACACCGGCAAAGGCTAACGCACCGACCTCTGATGAACTCAAAGCTATGGAAGAATGGGACGACAACGACGCACGCGCACAGACTCAAATTGAGCTGACGATAAGCGACTCTCAGATGATACATATATCTGGAGCTACGACTTCTGCGCAAATGTGGAAACAGCTCGTTACTGTCAAGGAATCTCGCGGGAAATTGGGAATTTTATCTATGCGCCGCCGTCTCTATCGGACTACAGCTGACGAAGCTACCGATATCCTGGCCCACATCACGGAGCTCAGGGAAATCCAAGAGCAGCTACACCTTATGGGTAGCTATGTATCTGACGATGATTTCACCTTCTTACTCCTCACATCTCTTCCTGAGAACTGGGACCAATTTACTACGGCTTATCTTGGTGCAAACTTCACTGCTGTTCAGGCTACTACCAGCTCTTCTACTGGTACTACTTCTCAGGCACCAACTTCACTGGTATCCACTCTTCCCATCACATCATACGAACTCATTGCAATTATCCTGGAGGAAAACCGCCGCCGCTTGGAAAAATCGGGCGCAGACTCTTCATTAGTCTCGAGGGGATCGAATTCGAGTTCGAACCGATACCCCAAGTCCGCGAATAAACCTACCGGCTGCAATTGTCCGTCAGATAGCATATGTTCAAATTGTGGTAGAAAGTATCATTGCAAGCATAAATGTTTTGCAAAAGGTGGAGACCGTGAAGGCCAAGGACCGAAGCGAACCTCGGGGAAAGGCAAGGAGAGAGCTAACCAGGCTGACACCTATCAATCGACGCATGCAGACTTAGGTGACCAAGGCTATTCATGCCGCATCACTGAGGAAGTTGATACCTCCCTCGCTGCACTTAATTCGTTGAAACCGACAGATTGGATTGCCGATTCTGGGACCTCTTCTCATATCTCTAATTCAAGAGACTTGTTTCTGAATTTTACCCCACTCACCAACCATATAATTACTGGTTTGGGCGAGCATAAAGTTCGAGCTATCGGCAAAGGCACGGTTAAATTGGACTTCAAAGTCGACGGGGGATATGTTACAAATGTCCTTAAAGACGTACTGTACACCCCCGAGGCTGCCAATAGCCTTCTATCCATAAGCAAACTCGATGACGCTGGAGGCGAAGCTATATTCCGCCATGGCGTGTGTACATTGATTAATGCTAAAGGAACTAAATTAGCCACAGCCAAGAAGATAGGTAAACTTTACCTACTGGATGTGAAACCTCGCGATGAGGATCACGCTAACCTATCCAACGAGTCTACCGAAACCTGGAACTCGCTTCATCGCAAGTACGGACATCTGTCAATTTCGTCATTGGAAAAACTTGTGAAAGGTAATTTAATTAGTGGACTTACTGTTTCTTCCGACAGCCCACCATTCACCCAATGCGAAGCCTGCATTCAGGCCAAACAGCACCGTCAACCTTACCCCAAGGAATCCGAGGACAAGACCACGGAAACTGGGGAACTTACCCATTCCGATGTATGGGGACCTGCACGCGTCGCAGCCATTCCAAGCCACTTGGCGACCTCCAACGCCAAGTACTACATCTCTTTCACCGATGACTTCTCACGCCGATGCACAGTCTTCTTTATGAAGAGAAAATCTGAGGCAACACAATGTGTCAAGGATTATGTGACTTACATCGAGCGCCACCTTAAAACGTCGCCGAAATACATCCGTGTCGACAACGGGGGAGAATATATCAACAAGGAATTAATCAGATGGTGTAGAGAGAAAGGAATTGACTTGCAAACGACCGCACCTTATTCACCCTCCCAGAACGGCATTGCCGAACGTTTCAACCGCACCCTTATCGAACTTACCCGTGCGATGCTTATTGCTCGCAATCTACCATCTTTCCTATGGGCGGAAGCAGTCATTCATGCTGCATATATTCGAAATCGTTCACCTACCAGAGCGTTAAACGGGATGACCCCGCACGAAGTCTGGACCGACAACAAGCCTAATATGTCGCATTTGAGGGAATTCGGATCTGAAGTTTGGATACTTACAGAATCCTCCAAGCCCGGGAAAACCGTGGCTAAATCCAAGAAGCACATCTTCGTTGGATACGCAGAAGGACCTAAAGCAGTTAAATACTGGGATAAATCAAGCAGGCAAGTTAAAGTCTCACGCAATTTTGACTTCTCGGAAACCGAGCCGAAGGAGATCAACGTGGACGTACCTACCAGACTGCCGCTTGAGGGGGAGCAGACAAATTCCAACCCGCAGTCTGGCAACGTTCAACCAGCTGCCGCTCCAATTCCAATTAAACCAACCCACGCACCTGCTGTTCCGAATATTCCTGCACCCATCATTCCACCGCGAACACCGTCGCCTGTACCCAGGGAGCCATTAGCCAACCTTCCATCACCATATAAACAGGCAATCTACGCACCTCAAGGATTAAATCCTACCCCTCTTCGCAGAACCACCCGAGACGTTGGCGATCATAATTACCGCCGATTAAATAATCCACAATCACGCCTTCCTGCCGCGCACAGCCCGCGTCGTCCCCAGGCATCCACCGACAATGCTGAAAGTAACGAGGACGCATCAGAGGCCATTGACGAGACCAACTATGTCTTGTTAGCCTCACACAATATTGACGACATACCTCGAAATCTGTCGGAAGCCCGAGCATCAGCAGAACGGGACGGTTGGGAAAAGGCCATGGAGATCGAATATCAGACTCTCCAGTCAATGGGAACTTGGAAACTCGAAGACTTACCCGAGGGACGAAAGGTCGTAGGCTCTCGATGGACATTCGACAAGAAGTACGATAATCTGGGAAATGTCATTAAACTCAAAGCTCGCCTCGTAGCACAGGGATACTCACAAATACCTGGCATGGACTACGTCGACACATTCTCCCCAGTTGTTCGCCTTGATTCGCTTCGCGCCATTCTAGCCATAGGAGCAATCAAAGATATGGAAATTCAACAGCTCGACATTAAAGGAGCTTACCTTAACGGAGATCTCAAAGAAGAGATTTATATGCGTCAACCAGACGGTTATGACGACGGGAGTGGACGCGTTTGTCGCCTCTACAAGACCCTATATGGACTCAAACAGTCCGGCCGCGAATGGAATCGCAAATTGAACGCGACTCTGGCCAAATTTGGATTTCAGCACACCGAAGCTGACCATTGTGTTTATACACGCACCATTGAGGGTAAAACCTCCTATATCACAGTCTGGGTCGACGATCTACTCTTGCTGACCGAAGACACCGCTGAAATGGAAGAATTAAAGGAAGCATTGCGTCAGAAATTCACCGTCACTGACCTTGGCGAGCCGAAACTTCTCATCGGACTTGAAATCAGTCGTGACCGTGGCAAGCGTACCATTTCCATCTCCCAAGCCAGCTACATCGACCGGATGCTCCGCCAGTATGGTATGGAGAACTCCAATCCCGTCTCGACTCCGACGGACCCGAATGTTACGTTGGAGAAGCGCAAGGATACCGCCGAGTTACAGCCAGATGAAAGATTGAGCGCCAGTTTTGCCGCCGTCATTGGATCGCTTCTCTATCTTGCCATAGTGTCGAGACCAGATATAGCCTACCCAGTAACCAGAGCCAGCCAGTACACAAGCAATCCTGGTCCAGCACATTGGTCGGCGGTAAAGAGAATCATGCGGTACCTGAATGGTCACCGCCACTTGTCAATCACGTACGGCCCGGCGGAAAGCTCCGAAGACACTGATCCGTTCGAATTCTTTGCCTACGGCGATGCCGACTTCGCCTCTAATCCAGACGACCGCAAATCTGTATCTGGATATGTCTTCCTCCTATCAGGGGGAGCAATCTCTTGGAACTCCAAGAAACAAACCACAGTTGCACTTTCCAGCACTGAAGCAGAGTATACTGCTTTAGCACACGCAACCCGCCAAGTCATTTGGCTCCGCAACCTCTTCGCTGAATTGGGGCTAGAACAACCACTAGCCAGTCAAATATTCTGTGACAACCAATCTGCTATCGCTATCTCTCAGGACCCGCATTTCCATGCACGATCGAAACACTTTGATGTTCAAAACCATTTTGTTCGAGAGAAAGTTGAATCTGGTATTATCGAAGTTACCTACTGTCCAACTAATGAGATGGTTGCAGACCTCTTCACCAAGGGACTTCCTAGACCCAAGCATCAGAAGTTTTGTCTTGAATCTGGGATGAATCCGACTTGAGGGGGAGTGTTGAATCATAGCCCGGAAGCGACGCGCCTCGGGCATCGGGCAACTCGGACATCCCGTATGTTCTTATTCTTTCCACTATATTCTTTCCGTGACTCGAATGGACTCGAACGGACTCATATTACTCTGACTCCGTTCAATTATGACTCAGTACCTACGTATATAAGCAGAGCTGTATCTCTCTTAACTTTAATCAATTTATTGTGAACCCCAACTATTGTGTCTCAGAGAACCACTGCGCGTTCTCACCAACTAACCACTCGTCTAATCTCAACACTCGTTCTCCGCATTGCTCGGTGCCTGCCACGTACTCGTGCCTGGTCACTTCTTCGATAAAAAAAACTCTGGTCTTTTTTAACGGCTGCCAGTGCCACGTTCTTGCATTCCGGCACCATACTGCGCACGTATTCGACGTCCCGCTGCTGCTATCGGGTCCGTGGTAAATTCGTGTCGTTCAGACTGCACATGGCTATGGCATTACAACTCGGGCCTGACCGAAAATACCGTTTACTCGGGGCCCCGGCTACTATGTATGCGACAACTCCACTGCTTATTCCTATTTGACAGTCCGACAGTGCGCACACTGCGCGACGCCCGGTCGCGTGGGAAAACGAAAAAGGATTTAGATTGCCTGGCGACATACACTCACATACACCACTTCCCGTGCGCTCCGCTGGACCTTGCTCCAGCGATACGACGCAAATTCACCCATACATGGTGCCTTGCTTCTGGTCCCCGCCAGTTGCATGGATCGCTCGGAGTGGGTTTTTCTGGGGGAGGGGGCGTGGGGGAATAACGCTTGGTTCAGAGGAACGGATCTGGACATGCTGGAACGGAGAATGGAGTGTGTATGCATTGGGATGTAGGTGGGTTTGCCAATGAATGAACGACTGACTGACCACCTCTCGCAAGTCCTCGGCCTCTTGCTGCCAGTCTGATTCCCGAGGAACTTGCCCAAGAATACGGACCAGACCGTCATGAAGCGTAGGCTGTTCAACGTGCTTTGGGAGCATCATCAGGCGCGTACAACTCCCGTCTAGGATGCGCATGACACGCAGCTCCATGCGCCCGCCACTACGGGCGGCGCGCGCAATATGTTCGTCCCAGCAGATCTTCCCGTCCTCATCTTCAGTGCGCGCCAAGTCGAGAGTCATGATATGGGACTCAGGAACGTCGGTTCGGTAATCCAGGATACCAACGATCATTTTGCTGGGGTGGTCCCGCATGAGGGACAGTCGGTCACAGGAATTCTCCTCGGTCTCGAGCAGAAAGCTGTCGCTATTGAAGAGCAGCCGCAGGAATGACATAATCTTGCGCGCTGATATTAGAATTCTCTGCCATCGAAGTTCAGTAAGGTGCGCCGCGCAACTGAAGGTCTGAGCGACTGACTCAGGCGGGAGGTACAGACAGAGTTGCAAGTGGTGCGATGCTTGTGTTTGGTGCGTCTGAATCTGCACAGGTCGTATCATGCATGGACTGAGACGTTTTGGCTTGAGTGGGGAAGCATTCTCGTAGGCGAATTCCAGCTTCCCGCTGAACGCCATGGTGGCCACATGGTGGTTAGTGCAAAGCTGGGAATTATGTCGGGAGGTTCATAAATCTAAACGTAACGGATGAGACCTCAGTCCTTGCATTCTGGAATTACAGCATGCCTGATGTGCCGCATGTCCTCACGATATATCCTCAGCGCGCGGGCGGGGTTATCGGGCTCGATTATATCGTGTACAGTGGAGAGCGCTCGAGCTCTGTGAGAGCTGGAATGAGCCGAGTTCGGCTCGTGTGGGCTCAGCAGGAGTCCTGGGCCTTGAAATGGGCCAGGCGACAGAAAAAGCAGAAGGAAAGGATGTGATAAGCATGTACAAACAACCCGATATATCTTCTAGCACCGCCACAGGCACCCCCCTCCAACTGATGTCCGACCCGGACATCCGCAACGACTCCTGCGTCCAATGCTCCTTGTGAGCACCACCCAATCGAACCACCACGCATGGTTCGGCTTCTGTAGCCGTTCCTAATCGCCCGGTGGAACTCTGACGGCCGGCCAGTTTAGAGGGTGTCCTCGGGCGTTGCCTCACTGCTGAGGGCTTCTGCCATCCGCTCTTCTGCTTCAGCGATTTCCAAGTCCTGGGCGGAGGGTATATACTCCCCTTCATCACGGGGGTGTTTTTGGTCGAGGGTTGAGCCTCGTAACGGGATAAAATGTCGCAGTCTCCTAGAATGTATAAAACTTTGGTTTTTTAGTGGAATGCCGTTCATATTACAGAGAGAAAAAGAGTTAAGGGAACGTGCGTAAATCTGCGCTGGGGCAGACCAGCGCGGGGCAAGCTTGTTGATCGATTTCCGGTTGCCGTCAGCTGGGGAGTCGTACCACTGGACAACATCACCAATCTTGAATTCGACGATTCGGGCGTTCGAGTCAAAACTCGCTTTTTGTTGGGCTGCTTTTTGGAGAGATCGAAGGTGTGCGGTCCAGCGGAGGCTGTCGGCGAGCAGGAAGCGGACATCTGCATCGGAGGCCGTGGTTGGGATAGGTGCGATCGGGGAGCGGTTCTCCGGCGCAAAGGATCTCCCGAAAAGAAGTTCGCGCGGAGTGGCTTTGAGTGCAAGGAGGATGCGGTCGTTCATTTGGCGTAGGGCTTCGTCGAAATGGTCGGGCCAATTGGAGGGGATATCCTTGGGATCGACGTTGCCCTCGTCAGAATCATGGTCTGGGGCGCAAAGACGTTTGAGTATGTTCAAAAGAATTTTGTTACTCCCCTCGATTAGTCCATTGACCCAGGGCGAATACGACGGCGTCGTCGTGTGCTTGACGTTGTTGACTTCGCAGAAATTATCGACGGATTTGTTGTTGAAATGGCTGCCGCCATCCGCCATAAAAGTTTCCGGGACGGCAAAATCGTGGCAAATTCGATCGAGGGAGTCCACGGTGGTCTTCGCGCTGCCTGCAACTTTCAGCTTTGTCCCCCATACAAAATGTGAAAACACATCAATATAGAGGCCGACAGTCTTGAAGCCGCCTTTCCCAAGTGGGAGAGACAGGTAATCACCAGCCATCAGGGAGAAGGGCTGAGTGCGTCGGATGGGTTGAAGGAGAGAGTTGAGTGTGGTGGCGCCGAAGCTCTTGCATCGCGGACATTCCAAAATTACCTGGCGGCAGTGAGTGTCCATGCCGGGCCAGAAATATCGGTCACTTAATTTCAGCTTCGTGCTCTCGACGCTGAAATGACCGTTGGCCGCGTGAGTCTCCAAAGCCTTTGCGAAGCCTTGTGTAGCTGGGATGCACTCTGTCCGTGCTACACGTCGCGCTGCGTTATCAGCAACTCGCCATAACTTGCCCTCGTCGATCATAAAGCCCGCGGCCCGGTGAACGGCGCGCTTTCGCTCGCTGATTGTTGCCCCTGCGGTATGTCCTAGCAAATGTTCTACAATTGGCGCGAAGAACATATCATTAGCAAATTGGATTTGAAGTGGGTGACTCATCGCGTCAGACGCCGAGACCGTAAATATGTCGCGTGTGATCCCCTTCGTAGCTTCCCAATCTGCGAGTACGGACCAGTCGGATCCATCAGTGGAGGTGCGTTTATGTGCCGTCCACATCCTGCTCAACCCGTCTGCAACGGGGTTCTCGACGCCGGGCCGGTGGCGTATATCGATGATGTTCCGCGATAAAATGGACTCTTTCCATCGGCTGTGGTGCGTGTTAAGTCGTTCGCGGACCAAGCAGTCGCGGAGGGCTTGGCAGTCCGTTTCTATCTCGATTGGCGAGCCGTACGTATATGATTCGAATTCGTCGAGGGAATACTTCAGTGCAGCAAATTCCAGAAGAAACGGTTCGTACTTAGCTTCGCTCGTGGATGTACGTTTAGAACAGTAAGCGATCGGGTGCCATTGTAGGACTTCTTTCCCTTCGCTGTTGATGAAGGGAAATTGTTGCGACAGAAATCCGGCGAAGCCCTCGCCTGAACCGTCTGTGGTGACACGGAATACACGGCCGTCGTATTGGGGTGTCTTCAGCAAGGGCTCCTGCGAAAGCAGACATTTCAGCGTAATGAAGGCTCTTTGTTGATCCTCGCCCCATTTGTGCTTGATTGACGTCGTTTTCAGCGCACGTTTGTAAGCCCCTTTTCGAGCTCGCCAATTTGTCTTGGGCGACTGAACTTCGACATTGCGCGTCAAATCCGTTAACGGGGCTGCAATTCTGGCGTAATCAGCAATCATGCGACGGAAATAGTTTGTCAATCCAAGAAATCCCATCAAGTCCGATACGTTCTCCGGAACGGGCCAATTCGCGACGGCGCCTACTTTGTCCAAGTTCGGTTTAAGGCCGTTGGGTCCGACCATTGCGCCGGCAAACAAAACATCCGTGAAGAAGAGTTTCGTTTTGGACGGGGATAGGGATAATCCTTTGTCCCGACAGCGCTGAAAAAACTTGGTCAAGTTGGCCAGTTTAGTTTCAAACACGTCACCTGGGAGGCAAATGTCGTCCATCCAATTGACCAGCTCCCTTCCAATCATATCGTCGAGGGCGATTGCGACCATCTCGCAGAAGGTTGATGGGGCACCTGTCAAGCCAAACGGCATACGGAGGTAAACGAAATATCCTCGGCCCTCAACGTAGAATGCCGTGTATGGAACAGATTCATCGTCTAGAGGGACAGCGTAGTAGCCTGCAGCAAAATCGATAACACTCGCCCACCTATGACCTGCAGCAAACTCGTGTTTGGACTTTAAGTCGCCATGCGGAAATGGTGGAATCTGTGTAGCTTTGTTGACGGCCGTGAACGCGTGGCAGACGCGCCATTTAGTTGCGGTTGGTGGAGCTCCGGGAGCATTTTCGACAGCTTCGAGCAAAGCTTCATCAGTTTCACCCGGTTCGCGGACCTCTTCCCAAAACGGCGGTAATCCGTTTTTGATGCATTCGGCATTGACCTTGCGCAGAACTTCCGTGCGAGTGATCCCTGTTTTGCCAGCCTCCTTTGGTGCGAGATTTGTACTGTTGAGGCATTTTAAAAACTCGCCTGGTACCCGTTGAATTACATGGGATTCTTCCATCTCATCGAGGATGTCGTAGAACCAATCCTTCTGTTTCTCGGTGAGTGGGCGCTGAGACATTCGGGTGGGGAGTTTGATTGTGGGGTCGATATTGAGATGGTGTTTCCACCAATCCACGTAAAATACCTCTGACATTGACAACGCGAATACATCAGCATATTCGCGTATGAGAGATGTAAGCTTAGCTCGTTGTGTTTCCGTGATATCCGTGCCAATCTGAATCTTGCCAAGAATGTCCTGGACGCGGGCCTCGTTGAAGGGGTCTGTCGCGCGCATGGTGGTATTTGTGCCGCGGTCGAGCTTGAATTCTGCAGCGCTAACATCGCCGATGACGTTAACGCCGACATGATCGGGTGTATCGGCCGTGGCATCGATTCCATCGATTCTCTCCTTCGCCATCTCCCTCATCTCGTCCAGCTTGTTTCTCAGTCTCTTCATGCGCACCTCCGAGGTCACAAGCGACCTTAGCTGCTCCTCCGTTCCCGCCGCACGGGCATCTACTTGCAAGATGTCGCTTATGGCTTTGAGCCGGCGATGATGCGCCCAGCTCGCTGCGGCCTCCTTGTCATTTCCTCGTCGCACATCTGCAGCTGGCACTATCGGTTCCTCCGGCTTTGAATCGTCTTTGGCATTGGCACGTTGCGCTGCGGCAATGGTGTCCCTCCAGAGACGATCCTGTGCCTTGCGGAGCCGTTTTTCGTGCTGCTGTGCATGCAGTGGCGTGTCATCACTCTGGAGGCTCGTATCGCCGACACTGTCCTCATAATCCGTGTCAGTGTTGGGCATGGGGTCGACGGCAAGGTACTTAGCAAATCTGGTCTCCGCCCACGGCGTGTAAGTCTGGATGAGACTTATCCGTGTGTACTCCTCGTCGATCTGACATTCCTCTTCCTCCAGCGCCCTCCAACGTCTGGGGATTCGAAGGGTAGTGTGCTCCTTGGGTACTTCCGGCCCTGCAGCGTCTGGTGCGGTCGGTGGAGTCGGGAATGGACGTGGTTCGCGAGGTTTTGGATCTACTCTTGGAGGGGGTGAGTACCCGAGTCCTGGAAACGGAAGGGGTTGCTCAGCTCGTCGTTGCAGCTGCGCCGCTTTGCGGAGCTCTTCCTTCTCCCTCTTCCGCGCGATGCGGCGGAGTTCTTCTTGTCTCCACCGCTCCTCGTCTCCGACCGCTTCATCCGCTGTCGCCTCCACCTTTTTGTCGTCATTCTGTGCTGTGGCGGCTGCCACTGCGCCGGCGGGAATGGGTGTGTTTAACGGCTCGACCTGCCCAACCTGTTCCTGTCCTTGGGCTGCGTCCCCCGCCGCTACAGCGTTGCCCTCGATCCTCCGCGTCTCATCGTCCTCGGCTCGGACCGTCGTCGTGCCCGCGGGCTGTGGATCCTGCATGCCTGCGGGCTCGTTCTGCAGCAGCGTCTCTCCACCGTCCGCACCGATCTGGATCACGTCGCTGCCGTAGTTGTGGATCGCGCGCACGCTATGCAGCCACGGCTTGCCTAAGATCACGTCGAAGGCCCCGTTACACTCGAAGACCTCAAACTGGGCCTCTATGCGCACTCCGCCCACGCTAACGTCGCCGTGCCATCGCCCGTACGGCCAGAAACTGGTGCCATCCGCTGTGCTCAGCCTCTCCGTCGCTGGCAGTAACGGACTACGGAGGCAGTGCCCGTACCGCTTCCACCGCGCTAGCGAGATGCAGTTGCGGGATGAGCCGTCGTCGACATGTGCAGTAACGCGCACCATCGCGTTGTCCGGACCAAGGAGCTGCGCGCGCTGGTAGAATGCCGCGACTTTGTGGTTTGCCGTGTTAAGACTGAGAATTGCCCGAGGTAGGGCTGTCGAGTAGTATCGGTAGTATCGTGGTGGGAACGTCGAGTACTGATGAATCCGTGTATTCGTAGGATTGAATAATACATTGGGATTGTATCTAGCAACGTCCCGGCGGCCTGATCCACGACCTCTTTCCAGGGAATTTAGACTAGGAACCGCGCCTCCCCTCAAACGGCGGGTTCCTCTCCATTTTCCGACTCGTCTTCCTCGAAGATCGGCTGGTCAGCATTCCGGCCGCCAAACGGGTCGTACGGGGCCTCCTGTATTTGGGCAATACGCGGAGTGCGCGAACCGGGGGGGTGGACGATCGCGCCGACCATGCCACGAATATTTTGCTCGCGGGTGGGCACTTCGCGCCCGTTCTGGGCCATGCACTGCGCGCGGCCGAAGTGGGACGGGACAGTGAGCATGCCGCATCGGAAACACTCCTTCGATCCTGCGGCAGCCGTCCCAGGGGAGAGAGGGAAGGTCGTGTAGTCGGGGGAGGCAGAATTGCCATTTTGGGACATCCACACCGACATGTCCGTCGAGTAGTGCTGGTGGCCCGCGGCATCGTTCGCGTACAGACGGGGGTTCTGCGCAATATGCTGGGCAAGCTGTATGTCGCGAGCAGGGTCGCCGCTGAGGCTCGAAGGCCGTCCTCGGCCCGCAGAAGGACTGCCGGGGGTCGACAAGAGAGATTTCGTGAAGGCGCTCGGGAGCGCGGGCTTCACAGTAGTGCCGCCGAAGACGTCGGGGGACGTGCGGTTAGCCCAAGGAGTGCGTGCCTCCTCAGCTGCCGGTGGCGTTTGGTACGAGCGTGGCCCGGGGGCTGGGGTCGGCTGATACATCGGGGTACGGGCTGGCGTCGGCTGGGAGTGTCGCGCCGCTGGGGGAACATATCTGGCGCCGGGGCTCGCCGCGCTGCGTGAGGGGCTCGAGAGGGTCGGGGCAAAGTGCGCAAGGCCGAGATCGTTCATAAGCTTCGTCGCAAACTCTTCCTGGTGCGCAGCGAGTTGGGCAGGTGTCGCATTGCGGTTTGCAGAGAACCACCCGATGACCGCGTCGTCGCGGCTCGTCCGTGTCTCGACAGCGTCATTGATGCGGTCGACGCTGATTGCTGCGATCGCGGTAAGGTACTTCTCCCACGTGTCGAGACCTGTCTCTGGAATGAGGGCCCGGAGTTCGACGGGGAGGGTGTTGCGAACGGTCGACTTGAGCAGCATGGCCTTGTCGCCTTCTGGAAGCTCGCTTATAAGCCGCCGCGTCACCTCCGTCCACGCGACGTGCGAGAGAACGCTCGTATCATCCTCGTCTTGCACGTACTTCCCGAGTACATCGCGGGAGAGGAGGTTCTCCTTCAGCTCCTGCACCACGACATCCTGATCCCTGCTCGTGGCCTTCGGTACGGGCCATTTCACCTCGAACGCCTTCATCAGCTCATCCCAATCCGTCCGCTCGGTAGCTTTCAAGCTGTTCCACCACTCTTCGGCCTGGCCGCCGGGGAACAGGGCGTGCAGGAATTTGTAAAGTTTTTCTTTAGGGTCGGCGTCGTACTTCCATGTCAGGTGGAGCGTGCGGATCCAGATGTGAGCCTTTTCGGCCGTGCAGTTACCGCGGAAAAGTTCCACGGATTTAGAGGGTGCCATTTCGTCGTCGGAGACGTCGGATGGTGGTGATTTCCGAAGCTCTCGTGGCGTAGTACGTTGTATGATTTTTTGTGGGGAGAAGAAAGCCGGCAGTAGTTTTGGCGGGGACTCCGGGGAAGGGGTGAGATCAGACGGAGTGGAGATGGTAGGGGTGCTGGGGAATGACACGCTGGTCGTTGGTACTGACACGCTGGTCGATGGTAGTGACACGCTGGTCTGATTCGGGGAATGTGTCGCGCTGGACGACGGAGAGGAAGTGCGACGTAAAAGTCGCTCGGCGCGGGCTGCTGCTGTGGCGTGCTGGTTGCGGGAAGTTTCTAATGCAAGCTGGTCCCTTCTATATCTGAAGTCACGGTCCGCCTTGCTGAGATGCAAATTGTTGGCGTCGGCCAGTGTGCGCTGTCAAGCTCGCGGGTGTGCGAATCCGCTCCAATCACCAAATGGAGAGCGCTCGAGCTCTGTGAGAGCTGGAATGAGCCGAGTTCGGCTCGTGTGGGCTCAGCAGGAGTCCTGGGCCTTGAAATGGGCCAGGCGACAGAAAAAGCAGAAGGAAAGGATGTGATAAGCATGTACAAACAACCCGATATATCTTCTAGCACCGCCACAACAGGTGCGTCGTCGTGTTCCGAGTTTAAAAATTTTAATTTTTAATTCGGTATTTTGTCCAGTTTCTTCCGCCAGGAGGACGTTTTTTGTTGTCGATGACGTCCGTCTCGTGTGAGAGAGTCTCGCCTTATAAGGTAATTATCGTGGGTTTTTTGTGCCTAATGGGGCTCGTTACGTTTTGGTGTGTACGTTTTCCCCTGATCTTACTCTCTCTTGCTTACTCTGACTGCTAACTCGTACGCACTGTTCCTGCTCATCACATTTCATTCTGGTGTTGTTCACTGGCAGTACATATGATGGAGTGAATCAATAGCAAATAAATATTTCCCCTCCAATTCTGTTTGGGTCGAGGCTGGGTGGCAGTGGGGGTAGAGGTTTAACCCTCCCCCCTCGCGAGCTCGAGCCGAGCGCAGCTCGGGCGAGGGCGAGCGAGTTCTGTACTCAAGAACCTTTTACCTCACGACAGGGCAGTGGTTCTGAATCAGCGATAAGCTCTGCCTTTCCGTGTTATTTTCTCCTCGTGAGCTCAAGGCGAGGGCAGGCTGCACAGCTCGGGCAAGGGCAAGCGAGACTATGATTATAAGTAGCTTAACCATTAGTTGAGAACAAAACTCGGTCTGCCATGCGCATGCAATGGCCCTCAATCACAAGTCATTTGCGTCATGGCGGCAACTGAGATAATCATCCGCGCCAGTCACAATCCCTGACACAATTCTAGTGTAGGGGCAATCGTGGGCGGGGTAGTCGGTGGCGTTTCAGCCATTGCGAGTTTCTCGGTCGGGGCGTACTTCATCCGGAGGCGGCAGAGGAGGCGGCTCTCGACAAGGGGAATTCCGTTGGGCGACCATTGGCCAGACAGCATTCAGATGCTGGGAATGACGCATAAGAAGTAAACAGCAAGCTTGTAAGGAGGGAAGATGAATTTTCATTGAATTTGTATCCTATGGCTTCCAACCTTCGTGCTATGCGCAATTTATCATTCCCACCTTACCATCTGACTGTCCCTTGTAAGCGTAGTTCGAGTCTCAGTACACCCGACGAATGATTTGTCTGCAGCGTAACATCCATCGGCTCTACCGGTGGTATCGCCGAGAGAGCATCTACGTTCTCCTCCGGAGGTACTCTATCTTGGATCTCATTACATGAATTACTGATTCGCTGATCAATGAAGGATTCTCCAACTATCTTCCCGTTCCGAGCTATCAGGTCGTGCTCGAATGCTGGTGTGCAGAGCGCAGATGTCACCAGCTCCCTCAACCAAATGGGCTCAACCAACAGCGGGAAATTCAACCGCACTGGTCGCGGCTTTCCGGATATCTCCGCCCAAGGCGAAGGCTTCAGATCGTTTGGAGTACAAATCTCATCAGTGGCTCCAGTTTCGATCGTGCTAAACCTTTGTAGACGGGGCAAGTTGCAGTACTCCGACAGTCGCCTCGTACGTGTCTAAGCATTACAATCCATGCATCATCATCCACATATTCATAGTATGATCGCCTGGCTGAATGGTCAGCTCGTAGCAGCCGGGAAGGCTCCCCTGGGGTTTCTGAATCCCTTCTTGTACCGTTCGACTGGTAGTGCTCGTACGTTCTGGTGCGTGGGTATGCAGGGTATATGATAATATCCGTATAGGCAACAATCCAGACTGCAACACCAGGTGCGAATTATTCAACCGCGAGAGAGCCATCTTGACTCTCCCGACAGTGGGTCCCCCGCAAGCATAGGATGGGACCCTGTCACAGGCACCCCGAACTTCGCGCAGATAAAGACCGCTGTTGGGTTGTGCCATATATACTATGTGCTATATTTTATCGACGGGTTGAACCGGGAACGGAACGGTAACGATCTTCATCTGGCAGTTATTTGCCTTCACATTGCATTTCGTGGAAATCGCTCCTCGGAATGATCGAGATACGTACAGTCTTCAACTCACACAAGAACAACGTCCACCTCATCTCTTCCATGAAAGGGGTGCCTCCATCCACACCTCCATTGGTCTTGACCGTATTCGCGTCCGTGAGTCGACGCGACCGCACCGATGTGGTCGATGATGAGGCGAGAGGTGATGACCAGATTCCCGCCCGTACTGACAGGTGCCGCAGTCGTATCTGCGTGCAAGCCCATGACCTCGGCGCGTCGTGGGCACAGAGGGTCGATGCCAAGGAGGCAATCCTGCATGATCAGGTCGGCAGGGCGCCGGATAACATCCACCGGTAGCGTCGACTCTGTGTTTGCGTGCAGTTTTAAAACCGTGGAGACGATGGGGAGGAGAGTGCGATGAAATATCAGGCCGCTAAGGGGTACATTAGCGGATCACAAAAATCGCGTGGTACATTCACGAACCTTCCGCCCGTTCCAACGAAGGCACCCCTCCTTTCCAGATAATCTGGAGTCCGTCCGCGCTCCAGCTTCTGCATGACGCGCGCGAGCGCATCTCGTCCTCGCAGACCGCACAAGGGAAAGTCATCCTCTAGGAGCATGACCCATTCTGCCTGCCGCGTCGATGCCCATCGCAAAGCCTCCGCAACGTGAAGATGCTGGCCCGAGTCTGCATCCGGGTGCTGGTCCTTGTCGGCGTAGAACTCGACTTCCGGGAAGTGTGCCTTCGCCCATGCGAACGACGGGTGAGTTTCGGCGTGTGTGAAGACGGAAACAGATACGCCGGGAACCCTGGTGAGTGGGAGGAAGGACATGAGGGTGGTGTTCAGAATTGAAGACTCCGGGATGTCTCCCGGTCGGGGATATGATAAAACAAGGATGTCGAGCAGAGGGCTGGGTTGAGAGGGAAATCTGACGACATAGAGTGTGGGAGGTCTGAGTTGCAGGGCCACAATGGCAGTCAGACAAGCAAGCACGCTTGCCAAGATGCTCCGGCGAGGGCGTATGCGCAGTGGTTTCTCCCTCAACTTCGTTGTCGGCGCGGGCAACAGCTGATCTCCTGTGGTATGTTCAGGCAGCAACCTGCAACACACGGCGAGGGGAACGACCAACATGATCGCGACAGCGTATGTCCACGGCGCGTCGTCCATCCAGGCCAACGTAGCGCATATAGCGGCCAAGGCGAGTGGTTCCATGATCTCGACACGACGACTGGGCATTTCTGGCCAATCTCGTACTCCGGCCAGGATCGTCAGCGCCGCAACGGAGGGGCCGAGCCCGGAGGAAGTCTCGTAGAGCGAAAAATGGCTGAACAGTACCGGATATGCCCATCCCACTGCGCGCGTGAATAGCCAGCCCGTTAAAATCCGCCCGCCCCCAATGGCGAACCACAATGCGTAGCCGTGCAGGAGGACTAATTTGTGAGATCGGAAGACGATTCCAGCCTGGATTATTCGGGATCCCAGGGCGTATATGGACGGGCGACAGATCCATGGTGCAAGGACGAGGACCTGGGTGTCCAAGGAATAGAAAACTCGGCGTGGGTTGAACTCGTAGGCTGACAAGGAGGGCCATATGAGCCCCAGAGCGGCAGGGAGACCGAGGGATAAAACGTTGAGGGTGCGCCAGAGCATGGGGTGACTGAATACAAGGCGATACACTAGGGACTCATCGCGACGCGAGCGGGTACAATGTGGTAAGAATCAGCCGAGCGCAATTTAAACACTGACAAGAGGGCTTGGCATGTATAGTCAATGTATAGTCTCTTGTCCAATGTCCGGATTATAGCTCTGGTGCCGGACAAATGTCTACACCCAGGCAAACAGATTCGATTACTTTGCTGGAGGACAACAGAGCATTCTTCCCCAGTTGTGTTCAAAATAGACGAGAGCTACACGGTTCGATTTCGGATCACCACCGCGTAAGTTCGAATCCCGGAGCTGCCACATGGTGCTTGTGTGGTTTACCGTCTCAGAATGAGGAATATATAGCCAGGATATACTCTACAGCAGGGATTCCAGCTTGGAAAACATATCTCTCTCCAAACACCTCCCAGCTATTTTGTATTGTAATCTCGGCAGCATCCAAGCTTCGAAACACATCTTGGGCAAATCTTGAGCCAATTGATCAAACTCCGGGCTGACCCACACGAGGAATGACTCGCGTGGGACAACTTCGTCAGTTAGTGCATCTCGAAACTCTTGAATAGCATCTTTCGGGACTGGATACCACAATCCATACTCCGAACAAACCCGGAAGTGTTCGAGCGCATCAGATGGGACATGCCCCGATGGCATGTCTTTCTCGGGTTGAGGCCAAGTTGTGTGCTGGTCCCAATAGGTCCGAAAATTAAATCATCCAGCTGGGCTTGGAGGAGTGGAGGGAAAATCCAAGTGAACAGATCATAGTCAAAGGGTTTCAATCCCTTTGGCACTCCATTGCCAACCTCGACCTTGCCTCACGGTTGATGTGCCGGCGATTGCCTCCGGCGTCCCGATCATCACCGGTGAAGGCAAGGGGATGACTTGGCTCGTCGCCCCATGGCGGTTACCAAATACTGTGGTACACTTGTCCACACATCTGCCCGCAAAGATCTCCGAGATTCAGTGATCGGACTGTCGTTTTTCGGATCTTCAAGTGGTGGTAGTTCACTGGTTGTTTTACCCTACACTGACTGCAACCTTTACATAAGTGTTCAGCATCTTACATCGAAGTGCGCAGTTTTGAACCCAAAACGTGTAGCGCGTCGAAACAAATTGGATGTCTCGACATCTCGACATCTCGCCGCCCTTGAATTGGTTCAATGGCCGTGCCGCTCTACGGAAGCAGCGATAGCTTATACATTTACAGGGACAGATGAGCCACTGAAGAGCCCACAACATATACACTTCTAGATCTTGATAACGACCTTGCCTACATGCGCCTGGGACTGGAGATGCGCATATGCCTCCTTCGCCTGGTCGAAACTGAAGACCTTGTCGATGACAGGCCGTGTGGCCTCTGCGTTGGCCGAAATGAGTTTGTTCATATTTTTGAACCTAAAATAAATGTAGAATTGATAAGCGGCGGCCGAAATAGTGAAGCAACGGCCGCACTGGGTCACCGAGCCAATATAAATTCCTCTCATCTTGATCTGCTTGAAGATGAAGGGCAAGACGATATCGGGAGGCGGACCGTCGACCTGTGGGAAAGTCAGTAACTGAGTAAGCGGACTATCCGTTGGAGTGAGTCGTTCGACTAACTGCTCCGCCGACTCCACCTATGATATTGATACTTCCGCCAACTTTCACGGCGGCGATCGATTTCGCTAATGTCGCATTCCCCGCCACCTACAACACTGTTCAGCAATTGACCAAACAGAAAGCAACTTTGCTGACCTCGATGACGTGGTCGACCCCGACACCGTGGTTGAGTTTCAGAACCTCGGGAGCCCAGTCGGGATTTGTGCTATAGTTGACCACATGCTTAGCACCGAGCTTTGTAGCAGTCTTGAGTTTCTCATCAGAGGAGGATATAGCAATGACCGTGGCGCCTGAGGCGACGGCGAATTGGAGAGCGAAACTGAGAGCGGTGTTAGCCGGCATTAGATTCTCGTCAGATCGTAAGTTATATACATACATAGATACTCCGCCTGTGCCTTGAACCAGGACAGTGTCTCCTGCCTTGAGGGGCGCGAATCCCGAGAGGAGAGCATTGTAGGCAGTTACTGCAGCGCATCTTAAAATGGGATCAGCTGCGCAAACATACGAGAACACAACACTAACGGTAACGTTGACGCCTCCTCGTAGGATAGATGCTCCGGTATGGCAACAATCGCCTGCCGTCGAAGTTATATGAGCATCGTTAAATGAAACAAGCAAATTTGGCCTACGTTGGCTGGGAATGTTCGGTATTCGGTCAAAACCCCATGCACATTTCCACCCAATCCATCCACTCCGGGCGCATCATCGTGAATCTTGTCGACGAGGAAATTGGCGCAGACGCGGTCCCCGACTTTCCAGTCCTTCACCCCGGCCCCGACGGCAATGACTTCTCCGGCCATGTCCGAGCAGGGCACCAGATCATGAGGCAACCTAGCAGCGAACGTTCAATGACAGCCCGGTTGGGCGTGGACTCAACGTACTCTCCGGGGTACTGCCCACTCGCGATCATGAGATCGCGGAACTGATTGCAGAATATGTTTTAATCAGCAGGCATCGGACGTCAGCATATGACGAAAGTACCTGCAAGGACACTGCATGCGTCTTCAAAAGGACCTCCGTCGCTTTCGGGGGGCTCACAGGCACTTCCTGGATGACCAGGTTCTGGAACGAACCGAGCTGAGGTATCGATCAGTCAAGGCCATAACGGAGGAATGCCAAAATCCACCACGAACCTGGGGGTAGGCGTACTGGCGCGTTGTCTTGGGGAGGGACATCGTATGCGGGAATGGAAGTGAAGTGTGGACATTCTCCACACAGCTGCCATTATATACCCCCATATGATGCGCTCATCATCGGATAAGCATTTGTTCGGAACCTTTGCACCGAAAGAATGACGATTGGTAAGTAAAGCTCTCCAGCATGCTTAAAAATCCACTGGAACACTAATCAGATGCCATAATTCTGTGCTTACCCAGCGCCCTCGCAGTATCGTTGCCCCGAGTTCAACCACTCCGCTTTTGACACGCAAAGAGTTTATTTTCGGACCGTGGGACGGGGAACGTCGTTTGGTTGACATCTTCTAAGTTCTAGCAGTTTCTGAAAGGGATATCAAAGCAGATAGCACAAGCAGACTCCTGCACCACATCACAGATCCCCTCTTGGACGATGACAGGTCGAACGAACGAGGAAGCCGACAAATCCCGAGCCTTGACTAATTTCTACAAAATTCGGGTGACGTGAAGCGGAAGCGCCTGTTCCCCCGTCGACGTGATAGATACCAGAGTTGTCCGGAACCGGGGCTGGATAAACTCGTTCTGGGTCTCCTGGAAGAAGAATTTGCCAACCAGTTCGCAGATGATGACTTGCATTTCTAGCAAACTTTCGGCCCGCAATCAACGATGTGAAACATAACAAAGAGGATAGAGGCCACTCACGCAAAGCGCCAGCTACGGTATTCGATTCAGACATGAGATCCACCGTTGAATATAAAGCTCACCCAAGACAGGTGCGCGGGCCACCCATGAAAGACAGCCTGTGAACCGGTTTATTGAATCGGGGACCACAAATTGAAGACGACCCACAGGTTTGCGTAGGGACCTACAGCGTCGCCTGGAGATATTTCGCCCTCCAGCCAACGAGAGGGTTTGAATTTGTCTGCGTCCGGTCCCCAGTGAGAGGATAATCTATCGAATGACGAGGGATGTTTGGTGTCTCAGAAGAGTTTGAAAAAGAGCGAACCTTTGATACGAGGCAATGGCCATCGTGACAACCTGGCCCTTCTGTATCGCAATTTGGTTTACGCGCTCCCCTGTTAAAGTCGTGACACTTTGGCTCAATGGGAGAACCGTGTCTTGCATGGCGACTCGATCTAGGAGTGGAACGGCGGGATAGAGACGCAGAATTTCCTGCGACCGAGTTTCTGGGCATGTCGGCCTGAAGCATTCAAGACACTCACTTTGAGAAATGCATTGAGTAACGGCATACTGTCGTACGCTGCGTTTCTTGCACTTGCACTAGCCCCTACGATTTCGGCACGAAGTTTGTCTTGAAAATCAGGATGCCGGGCGAGTTCCATCAGGCCGAATGCAAGAGTGTTAGCCTGAAAATGGAACGAAAAGTCAGAACGTCAATGCAACAAATGCCGTGCGAAGGTCTCACTGTTGTCTCCTGTCCCGCAATCAGGATAAGCGCCGTCTGCGCGATAATGTCCTCCGTGCTCAGCGCCTTCGAACTGTCCGAGTTATCTGGATTGGCTTCGATGTGGTCTCAGACATTACACCCATTGCGAGCACAGAAGAACAACGGTACCGAGAAGGCTGAAGAAGTCATCGTTGAGTTCCAGTCCCTGTCTAGCGGCTTCACGTTTTTCCTCGACAAGCTGGCCTCCAAGTTTGCGGGCATAGTATCTCTCTTTGCGCACTATCCTGAACGCATTTGTCGGGAGAAATACAGCTGCTCGCCAAATCCACCTCGGCAACTGCGATCCTATCGCGTCGAGAAGAAGGTGGGTCTCCGATTGAGTGGCTGAGAGCTCCCTAAAGAATGGGCTGTCATGTACGAGGCACAGCAGTCACAATGCTGACTCACACAATCTGCAAAGTGCTGTCGACAAACTCTTCAGGTAAATCCGCCGTCGAGTGGCCCAAAATGGCTGCGGTGTGAGTAGAGTTAACAGATATCGTTTGTTGTTGATAATCGCGGACCTTCGCTTATGACGTTCAGAGTCGCGAAACTGAGAATGGGGCACACATCGGTCGTCTTCGAACGGCTTTCAAAATCATCCGCGATCTAGCGAGGTCAAGTGAGGATGCATGATCACTGCACCGAATTGAGACTCGCCATTTCTGCGGTTTTTTTGAAGACGTTGTGGTATCTGCGAACTGCACTGGGCGTAAAACCGACGTTCAAAGCCGAGCGAAGACGGCGATGTTCGTGAGCTGAACCCATCGGGTAGTGTGAGCAGCAGAGGAGGGCCGGAGGAGACGACGGGAGCATACCTTTGGCGGTTAAAACGCTCTTCTCGCCGAACATCAATTCAGCTGTGTTATCCACAGCCGGAGAGCGACTGAAAGTCGAGCTGTTTAAGATATGCTGCAAAGCAGCCGGATCTGCTACCATCAGCCGTTGTTGCTAGGTGGAGGATGAGTACAGCGAGGACTCCAAAGGTAACCGAATCACCCCAAGACAGCCAGCGAGACGGTAAATAGCTCCGTATTGCTTTAGCCACCTGAATTCATGGTCACCATAACGAGAGAGCATAAGTTGTCGCATGTGTCCTATATTATCGTCAATGTCCTATGTAACTAAACAAAACGCAAAGCTTACCAAAGATCCACGATGGTGAACCTGGTCCAGGGATGTTTCGAATGGCGCTCTTCCGTGTTCGAAAGACCAGGTACAACGCCGAAACTACGAATATTGCGGCCCAAAGTGTTGAGTCAGGCATAGGATGTTTCCGGGCGAGGTGAAAGGTGCCAAGAAGGCGGGCGGCAAGTCAGCGCCCTTTATTACACGATCCGGCGACACCCTCTGGGTATCCGTGAGATATTTCGCACGACGTATGGCCACGGCCAAGCGGCGTTGGTCAAGTGCTCCCGTTATCTCTGGCGGAGTCTCTTGGGTAGGATTTGCCGAAGGTGCAAGACGACGTAGGCAGATGCAATATCCAGCGGTAGTTTGGGGCTTGACATTGGGCCGACATGGAAGTTGGTGGAAAGAAGCGAGTCACGGGCCGCAGCCTTACTTACAGTTGTTTGGTGTCGCTAAGTTTCGGCAGCTCGGCAGCAACACCTCACGTTCTGCTTACAATGCTGCTGGCGAGTCTAAGACGCAGGTTGCATGCAATTTGCGAGCATATCGTCAGATCGGTAGATAGCCCGGTCGCCCAAGACATCTGACACACGCAAGGCGCAAGCTTAAGAGAACTGTTCTGTTCATACTGTTCACACTCCAAGCAAATCTTTAGCGAGTGCGGTAAGATAAAGCGTTGACCTCAGAAAAACTGTCTCCCTCAGGCTGCTGCAACCAGTGGCAAATCGTACACTGCCAGAACGCAGTGAAGATTTCTTGACTCCTGGCGTGTTTGTGTGCGTCTCGCCAACCAGACATATAGTCGAGTTAATGAAACACAGGCACATCTAGAGAGATGACCAACGGTACTCAAATTTAAGCCCTCGCACTATGTACCGGCTGAACTTGGGCGACTTGGGCTCAACGCGACAAAATTCAACTTCGGCCGAAATGCCGAAATGCCGAACTTGATCAGGGAAAAGCACCAACAAATACTGCGGACCGTGAGCCGACGACCCTCTTCCTCATTGCTCAAACCACCATGCCACCCCCATGCCGTTTACTGAACGGCGCCCTGCTCCGCATCGGAAGTCCAGCGTAATGGATTGCTGTACTGACTCTCCACCTACTATCCGCTGGACAGTACTGTACGTTGGCGATATTCTGCACAAGCTTGACGCCATCCTGTTATCTGGCTTCGCTAATGATTAATCGGGGCATTTCCTTGGGGGTGAGTGGTACTCTGACTGTTCATGCTGCTGTATTTTTCCCCAACGGTGGCCGACTGGCGCACTATCTGCATCACCAAGTCCAAACACTTCAGCGACAGACAAGAGCGCGAAAATACCCCTTTGCATCGCTCTTGATCTCTACCGCATTACAAAATTGGGGTCTTTCTTTGCCCACGGGGAAATTGAATGGCAGGGGGTCAAGTGACCCCTTATGTGATACTTGGACGATTAATGATCAACTCCGGTCCCTCCCTCTGATTTTCTGGGAATTATTCTCCCAAACGCGTCCGCCTGGCGTTACTCACCGCAGATGAATATTCAAGACCGTCAAAAGGAAATATTCCTGGACGTGCGCCGGGATACTGCGCGGAAAATCTCGCAAGCCGGCGATGGGAAGAAGCCGGTCGGAAAAATCCACGGAAGCCGCCTGTGGGAGCCATTTATATCCCGAGATCTCGCCCACAAATACACACAGTACTCCCATTCCACGACTTCCATGGCCGTCGACGCTTCAGCAATCGCGGCCGCTTGGCTGAAAGACTTCGGTGCATTCCTAGCGGCGGGGGACGTTTCTGGGGCAACATCCTGCTTTGTTTCAGGCGGCTATCTACGGGATGTTCTGGTCTTCACATGGATGAACCGCACGCTGGCTGGAAAGGATCGCATCGCTGCATATCTGAAGGACACCCTGAAGCCTGCGGCGATCAGTCAAGTCGAGCTCGACACTAGAGCGCACCTAACGCCAGTGTCAGGACCCCTTACTCATGTCGCATCGGGTGTATCCTCTGGATTCACTTTTGAGACCGCCGTGGGTCACGGGCAGGGCTACTTCTCACTGGTGGAGAACGACGCCGGCGAATGGAAAGCGCTGGTGGTTTTCACAAGGCTGGCCGATATCCGGGGCCACGAAGAGTCCGGGCCCGAGAGGGGCGTGTATGGAGGGCACACGCTTGCCTGGCATGATGTCCACCGCAAGCGCCGTGAGGCCATCGAGCGAGATCCTCATGTTTTAATTAGTGCGTGACCCTCATCTCGTTTGCGAGCGTCGTTGAAATCTGTTTGCAGTTGGTGGTGGACAGACGGGGCTGATGCTTGGCGCAAGATTTCGACAGATGAATATCCCTGCCCTGGTCATCGAGAGCAACGCTCGGGTTGGAGACAATTGGAGACAGCGCTACCCCATGATGACGCTGCACACAATCAAACATCATCACCCCAGTATGCTCGCTGACGCTCATTGAATATCCTTCTCAATATTCCGCTTACAGTGTTGTATCAATCCTACCCGGATAATTGGCCTACGTACACCCCAAGGGACAAGCTTGCAGACTGGCTTGAACACTACGCAATCTCACAGGATTTGGTCGTTTGGACAAATTCACGCCCAATTCCTGCCCCCAGCTACGACCAGCTGACCAAACGATGGACAGTTCTCATCGACCGTGCCGGCAAGCAGATCGCTCTCCACCCACCTCACATCGTTCTCGCCGCCGGTACCATTGGCTCTCCGATGACCCCATCCATCCAGGATTCCGAGCTTTTCACCGGAACATCCGTGCATGCCGCAGGGTACGCAGGTGGAAAGGAATTCACGAATAAGCGCGTCCTGGTTGTCGGGGCGGGCAACAGCGCTGCTGATATTTGCCAGGACTTGGCCTTCCACGACGCGGCGGAGGTGACCATGCTCCAGCGGTCGTCGACGTGCGTCATTTCCATCGCCACCGCCGCGCAGAGTCACACGCGCCACTGGCCCGCTGACGTTCCGACAGACGTTGCGGATTTCAAGGTGGAGGCGATGCCTCTTCTACTTGTGCGGGAAATTGGAAAGGCAACCACGGGGCACATGTGGGCTGCGGAGAAAGAGACGCATGCGGGATTACGGGAGGCGGGGGTGTGCTTAAATATGGGCAGAGACGGGAGCGGGTACTATCCGTTGATTTTCGAGCGCTTCGGTGGTAGGCTCTTTCCATTCAGTCTTCCCTTCGCAGTTCACTGATATTGACTGGTCAGGTTTCTGTGGGTGGTGCAACTGAATCAGTTCTCCTTTTACTGATGCCCATTTCTCACAGGGGTGGATGTCGGCGTGGCAGACTACATTCGTGCTGGAAAAGTCAAAATCAAGCAAGGCGTCGAAGTTGCGCGGTTTAACGAACGCTCCGCGGTGTTCACAGATGGATCATCTCTTGAGATCGACGCGGTAATATTTGCGTACGTCCACCGAACTCTGTGTCCGTCGCCAGAGTTGAACAATGCCGGCTGAACAGCACATCGTACGAGAATATCCGCGAGACAATGCGGAAATTACTCGGTGATGCTATCGTGGACCAGACGGGCATTGTGTGGGGAGTCGACGAAGAAGGCGAGATCAATGGGTGTTACCGCCCATCAGGACATCCCGGCGTGAGTCTTGCTTGTCCAGGGTTATGTTTCTTAATCGAGCTTATTAGCTGTGGTACGCCGGCGGGGATTTCGGCATGGCACGCTTCCGCTCCAAGCAGCTTGTGAGTTCCTTTCACTACATCAGGTCCGCTTATTCATTGAGCTTCGTCCTCCTCAGGCGTTGCAAATCAAAGCAATAGAATTGGCTCTCTTAGCGATATGATTCACCTGGTCTTTGGGGCAATACGAATAGTCTTCGACTCGCCCTTGGGCAGGCAGGAAAAATCAAGCTGGACAGCGTCAACGCCGCCCTGTGTCAGGTGAATTTAATTTGGAGCTAAAGAGCAATCATATAGTAATGTATGTTCGAGGTACGAGGGAATAGAAGAAGGTGCTTGAGAGGCCTTCAGCTGTGTTGAACAACTGAAGAGAGGTAGACAAAAAACACGAGTAGAAAGTGGAATGAATGTGATGTCCTTCACGGGTTTAAACTATGAAAGCAGATGATCAAGGCGAAGTTGAACGGCGACAACCGTATTTCAACGACCCACAAGGCCCTGGCCGATCACTCAAAACCCGTATGGTTTCAACAGCAAGGGGAGGCTTGTGCCTTTTTCCGGCTCAGCTAACACCATCGGTGATTGTAGCCCAGTGGACGTCGGCACGATCCCGCCCGCTGGGACGGCGGGCTCAAATTCGAATGCTCGGATGAGCGTGAAGAGCAACGCCTTGAACCTTGAATGATTTAGGCATTAGAAGGACCGTAGGACGGCGAGCCAAAGCACGTACTCGATAAGGGAGAACTTGAATCCAATGCCTATATGGAGCGCTAAATCAGAACCGCGTATGGGAAAAAGAAGTGGGCGGGACCTACAGTTTCTCGGCCCGGCGAAAAAGGTGAACAGGTTTGCCCAGACGCTAGGGATGCCGCTGGCGGCCCCGGGGACGTTCGTCCATCGCTCTGGTCTTCATAGAGCGTCAGTTCCAGTGGGGCCGGCGCCTCCCTCAACAGAGGAGCATCCACGTACTTGAACTCTGCCGCATCAGCGCCCCAGATTTCTGCATCCGTATTGACACTCAAGATCGGAACATGAATGACCTGGCCTTTAGGAATGCTGTACAAGGGAGCATGTGTGAGTTCACGGGCGAGGTATGTGCGGATAACGTACTGAAGAGTGTCGTGTGCTTCACCGGTTTTGTCAATGTATGGCTTGGACAGAGGGAGAACATCGTCTTCCAGGGCCACCCGGTCAAGGAAAGTGACCGGTGCATAAACGCGCAGAACTTCTCGCACCACACTGGAAACAACATCTTTCAACTAACGCTCGGTAAAAATCGGTGGAAACTGACCTCTCGAGATAGGGGAGAGAGTTGAGCTCTTCCATCGTTGGATTTTCCGTCGAGAGGGTGAACAGCTCCTCGCGAAGCTTAGTCTGCATCTCGGGATTAAGAGAGAGGACATTCAATGCCCATGCCGTCGCAGAACTAGGACCGCATTTAGGGAGCGACACGAAAAAAAGTAAACGAGACCTAACCTTGTGGTTTCGTGGCCAGCTATGAGGAACGAAGGAATCTCTAGAGGGCAAGTTGTGAGGAAAGTGCGTGAAGAGTTGGTTGAAAAATCAAATACGTGAGACCACTTCATGTTCCGTCATTAGTGATGCCCAGGGCCTGGCTTGGCCTGAAAGCCAGGGCTTGGGCTTGGCTTGGGCGGGCTTGGGCTTGAGATTCTTCAGGCCCGAGCCCAAGCCCGCCACTAGGGCTTGGCCTGGCCTGGCTTGGGCTCAGGCCAGGGCTTGAGTACTGCAATTTTTTCTTGCATGCTAGGTACACATAGATATGCTGTGTTCGTACCAAACACTTTATATAGAGACAGACCACTCACTCGGAGACATTTCTTCGGTTTGAGGTGAGTTCTGACCATGTTCGTCTCATTCGGGGTCGGACCGGGGACTTCGTGCCAAATGACTGATTCGAAACCGTCTCAGTATCTGCACTAGAGGAACTCAAAAAAGGCGGTAATGGTGGTTCAGAAGTCGTGCATCGAAGCCTAGAGAGTGATGAGGAGAATTTTGCCATTCAAATGTGAGCATACCATTGTTTTACCCCCAGTACCCAGGCCAGGGCTTGCGGGCTTGGCTTGGCTTACGATTTCTCAAGCCCGAGCCCTAGGCCCGGCCGAAGCCCGAGGGCGGGCTTGGCTTGGCTCGGGCCTGAGCGGGCTTGGCTTGAGGGCTCGAGGGCTTCAGGCCAAGCCTTGGGCATCACTATCCGTCATGCGCTGGTTTGCAGGGAGCTTCGTGTCTAAGTTTGCCCTGAGAAGAACAGATAACAGGTCCTTCTTGTCTCCGACATTTTTCTCCCCGCCCAAGGCCCGGACGCTATCAGACACAATACGGCCAGCGACAGAGAACATCTGTTTGTTCGCATTGACCGCCTCGTAACGGCTGTATGGCACTGAGTCCAGGAGGTAAACACTGAAGATGAGCGAGCAGTACCCACCAAGTACTTCAAAACTGGTACACGCCCCTGGAAGGCCCGGACGAGTGTAGTGCGCTTTATGTTCGGACTATGGCTCAATTCGGTAAATGCGCGACTGAGCTCGTTCGAATCTTCCGACGTGGTGAGAGCATGAAACTGATAGTTAAAACCTAAGTACGCTCTCCGTTAGACCTTGATCGATGTAGCGGCTGACCCCAGTTACCTGCCTCTCCGATGACGTCGAGTGTCATGATCCACTCATTTTTCACCTTTTTCACCCATCACCAACAACCCGGATCCGGGTTCTTGCCTTTACCCCTTCGGGGTTCTTGACCACCCCTTTACCCCTTTGAACCCGGATCACTGCCGCGCCAGACCCCTCCTCAATCCCTAACTCCTGGACTTCACCCCTGGTTCCTCCCTCCTTACCGTCACTCCTGACCCTGGCTCCTTACTGTTGTGGAGCGGTCCCTGTTTCACTCCTAGCTCCTAGTGCACTATATAAACCTAGACCTCAGTAGTAGATCTTTACACTATTCTAGTCTATTCTCCAGAGTTTAATCGACGCACTTGCCTATCTTCTTGTATCGCCCAGCCGCCTACGTCGCAGTAACCCTGCAACCAAGCTCTGTGCTGACAAAAGAATAGTGTCAACCAACCGACGACCCGACTGGACGATACGATGGCCACCCCTGGCCAAGGAGAATTCACCATGCCCGACCCGGGCGACTTCGCCAACGAGAATATAGACCAGCGCTCGGCGCTCCTATACCAGCAAGCCCTGGTCGCGCATCAGGAGGCTGCGAGCCTCAAGCACGTCGTGGACGAGCTTCGAACCCAAGTGCAGCTGGCCTCCAGCGAACGGGCGATGTCGAACACCCTCCTATTGGAGGCGCTACAAGCTCTTCGCGAGTCCCACTCTGCGAGCCAAAGTCGCCAGGCAGGCGCACGAGGCGAAGGAGAGGTCAAGCTTAACACCAAGCAGCCTCGGGTTGCTGCCCCCCGTACGTTCGGGGGGGACCCCGAGCAGGTCGACCAGTTCCTGGCGGATTGTTGGCTCAACTTCCATGGGAACACCGCCTACACCTTGGACAGCACGAAGATCGCCTTCGCCCTCTCCTACATGAAGGACGGATCCGCCTCTCAGTGGGCCAACAACGTAGTGTTGGCTATGCAGACCGAGAACGCCACGGGATCCTACTCTACCTGGGAGGACTTCCGCAAGGCGGTCATCGAGGCGTTTAAAGGCGGTGCTCAGGTGGAGATCGCTCAAGCCAAGATGGAACGCCTCCGCCAGGGCAAGAGCACGGCGACGGAATATTTCACCGTGCTCGACTCTCTCAACAAGACCGCGGCCTACGAAGAAGTCACCCTTATCCGTCTACTGAAGACCGGGTTGAACGCCACCGTTATTCGAGCAGTTTACGGGCAGGCGGCCCTCCCAGCAGACTATAAAGGGTGGAAGGAATCCGCGATACGCCACGACGGGTTGCATCGCGCGTTCCAGGTCATGGACGGGAGTTTGCGAGACGGCACGCATGCCGTCGCTCCCCCGAAGCTCCACCAGGCCAATACTGGCGGATACGTTAGGCCCCAGCAGAAGACTGGCTGGAAGACGTCGGAGCACCACGCGAAGGGATCGAACAGCGGCGGGAATGCGCCCGCCGGCTCCTCGAACCAGCAGGGCAATAACCCGGTGACCCATTTTGGCAGCAACCCGGCCAACCCCGGTACCAGCGGTAACGCCCCGGTGCCTATGGACATCGACCGGGCTGTTGGCAAAGGAAACGCCAACACCGCTCGCCCCACGTGCTATTCGTGCGGGCAGGAAGGACACCTCGCCCGGAACTGCCCCAAGCGGATGATGCAGGACCCGCAGTTCCGAGCCATGTACTCGCTAAAGGACGAGCAGGATTTTTCCGACGGTCAGGAGTAAAGACTGCGCACTCCCGACCTATACCCGCCTCACATGTACCGGTTGCATCCCCAAATTCATTTGAACTTTTGACCCCGGAAACTAGTGAGGCGGACGAAGCAGAAGGAACTATCACGCCTAGCGAGCGAAGCGAAAGGAGTACAGGGGCCACTTCCCCTGGTCGCTCCCGGAAAAGGAAAACCAAGAAAGAACGGACGGAGAAAGCGGAATGGCGCAGACTCCCCGTTGGAAGCGCCGAAAGGCTGCTGACGAAGATGAGCGAGCAACCCCGGAATGCTTGCCAACATCTGAAGAACTGGACCAACGTCCACCGCAGAGAAGAAGTGACCCCGGACTTGGTTGCCGGGTTATTGGCGACCTACAGGCCGGAAGCCTTGGAAGCGCTCGAGAACTTGCGAGAACCACCTGCGTTCATTCGCGCCGTGAACGGGAACTCCCTACTCCTCCCCGTCACCATCGAAGGGTTGAACAACCTGAAAGGATATACTCTCACCGGGCTCGTCGACTGTGGAGCCACCGGAGTCTTTATCAACGAGAAATTCGTCGACAACGAAGGGATAGAAACGGAACCCCTACCCCTGCCAGTTCCCGTCTACAATGCAGACGGCACGCTGAATCGAGCCGGGATGATAACCCGGGTAGCCCGAATGCGGCTCACAGTAAAGGACCACTCAGAAGTATTCGCGTTCGCGGTTACGAACACGGGTAAAAGCGATGTAATCATCGGCTATAACTGGTTGAAGAAACACAACCCGGAGGTGGACTGGGAGAAGGGAGAGCTCACGTTCTCCCGCTGCCCTCCCTCCTGCAAACGAGAACGTCTCCAAGAACAATGGGACGAGGAGGACAACGAGGATATCCAAGAAGGAGACCGGGTTTTTATAACCCGGATTTACGCCGACGAGGTCAACCCTCGCCGGGATGCCGCCCACCTGCGAGCGATGGGCAGCGTCGCCACCAAATTGGCCGCTGCAGCACAAGAGAAGAAACAGGAACAAAGCCTGGAAGACCATGTACCCGAACACTACCTGGCGGACTATCGCAGCGTGTTCGAGAAGGACCAGTTCGACAAGCTACCGGAGCGTAAAAAATGGGATCACGCTATCGAACTGAAACCCGGCGCAGAACCCGTGAAGGGGCGGAATATCCCGCTCAACCCGGCGGAACAACGGGAGTTGGACGCCTTCATCAAGGAGCATCTCGAGACGGGGAGAATACACCCGTCCAAATCGCCATGGGCTTCGCCATTCTTCTTTGTGAAGAAGAAAGACGGGAAGCTACGACCCGTTCAAGATTACCGGAAGTTGAACGACTTGACCATCAAGAATCGATACCCGATACCGCTTATCTCGGAGATCATGCATATGCTCCGTAAGGCAACCTGGTTCACTAAACTGGACGTTCGATGGGGATACAACAACATCCGGATCAAAGAAGGCGACGAGGAAAAGGCCGCGTTCATGACCAATCGGGGGTTGTGGGAACCCCTTGTCATGTTCTTCGGGTTGACCAATTCCCCGGCCACCTTCCAATCCATGATGAACGAGATATTCGAACGTCAAATCGCTGAAGGACGAGTGATTGTTTACCTGGACGTAGACCGGTGACCGTCTGTCTATGAAACCTGTCGATAGACAGACCGGTCGATCTGAGTTTGAAATCCCATAACGCGCGAGTTACCGCATATGGGATCTATGTAAGCAGCCATCAATTCGCGCGGTCTGCAGTTTGTGTTGTTCAAATTAATCATATTAAGCCTCTATGAGAATTATAATGCATTCTTGAGGCTTCACATTTTTATTCGAGGAAGAACAGGTCAGAATTGAGCCAACGGAGGGTTGATTCGCATATGTTGCCGTTGTTTGGATCCCAAGTCGCCCTCACAAAAAATGCTGACCAATCGCCTTTTTGAGAATTGATCGCGCGTTATGGGATTTCAAACTCAGATCGACCAGCCTGTCTATCGACACAGTTAAGTTTCGATAGACAGGCTGGATTCGAGCCTAACCTGGACGACATCCTCATCTACTCGGACAATCTGGACGGCCACCGGGCAACTGTAAAGGAAGTTCTGCAAATCCTCAAAGACAACGATCTCTTCCTGAAGCACGAGAAGTGCGAATTCGAACAACGAGAGGTAGAATACCTCGGTGTTATCATCGGGGATGGGAAGATTCGGATGGACCCCATTAAAGTCGCGGGAGTGCGCGAATGGGCAACACCCCGGAATGTGAAAGACGTCCAGAGTTTCCTCGGATTCTTGAACTTCTACCGCCGGTTTATCCAAGACTTTGGAGGACTGGCGAAGCCGTTAACCCGGCTCACGCGAAAGGATCGCCGTTGGCATTGGGGCCAAGAAGAACATGAGGCATTCAGGCGGCTTATTGACGCCGTAACCTCGGAACCTGTCCTCCATTTCCCGACGGACGACGGAGAATGGAGGGTAGAGGCGGACTCCTCGGATTTTGCGACCGGCGCATGCCTCACGCAATGCCAGGACGGGGTATGGGTGCCCATCGCCTTCCTCTCCAAGGGACTCAGTGACACGGAGCGCAATTACGACATCCACGACAAGGAAATGCTGGCCGTGATGCGGGCGTTATACGAATGGCGCCACTTTCTACAAGGAAGCCTGAAGCAATTCGAGATTTGGACGGATCACAAGAACCTCGAATATTTCACGACAACGAAAAAGCTCAACCGACGACAAGCGAGGTGGTCGCTAGAACTTAGCGAATACGACTTTGTGCTAGTGCACAAACCCGGAAAACAGCACACCAAGACGGACGCATTGTCTAGGCGTGGGGGACACGAACAAGGAGAGTTGGATAACTCCAACATTACCCTCTTGCCAGAAGGGCGGTTTGCGAAACCGGGTTCTCGACAACCCGGCGCGGAATTCTTGCGGGCGATGCCCGCGGTCCTAGACGACACCCCGGGGGACCAGTTTATGAAGGACATCAAGGACGCCAAAGACAAGTGGGAGGACCTGGTAGTGGAGGCGGTACGGGAAGGCGATAACGGGTGGGCAGAAGTGGACGGATACGCAACCAAGGACGGGCTGGTCTACGTACCGGCCGACGAGCTACTGCGACACCGGGTTACTCGCGCACACCACGACGACTACCTTTCTGGGCACCCCGGGCGGTATCGCACGGCCGAGCTAATAACCCGGAACTACTACTGGCCAAGCGTGGTAAAAGACACGAAGAAATATGTGGCTGCTTGCCCCACCTGCCAACGGACGAAGATTTTCCCAGCCAAACCCCGTGGAGCGCTACACCCTAACGCGGTCCCGGAGCGCCCTTGGCAGAACATTTCTATCGACCTGATCGTCAAACTACCAGAGAGCAATGGCTATGACTCTATTGCGGTGGTCGTGGACCGGCTTAGCAAGGCCATCCGGGTTATCCCTTGTACCGAACACATCAGCGGCGAAGGGATCGCTCGGCTCTATCGTGATCACGTCTGGAAGGACTATGGGATTCCCGAGGTGGTTATCAGCGACCGGGGGCAGATATTCGTGGGCCACTTCATGCGGGACTTGCTTAAGCTCTTGGGCGTTAAGTCAAACGCCTCGACGGCTTATCACCCTCAGACGGACGGGCAGACGGAACGGGTAAACCAGGAGGTCGAACAATACTTGCGGGTTTTCACCAATTTCCTACAAGACGATTGGGCGGATTGGCTGTCGATGGCTGAGTTCAGCTACAACGACAAGGTTCACACGACGACGGGCTTTAGCCCGTTCTACACTATGCTGGGCTTCCACCCGCGGAAGGGGACAGAACCCCGGCTGGCGGTGCCAACGGAGGCGGCCGAAGACTTCGCGAAGCGAATGCACTCTGTACGAGAAGAAGCAGCTGCGGCTATGCGAGCCGCACAAGAGACCATGAAGCGGTTCTACGATAAGAAACGCGATGCAGACCCGGGTTATGAACCCGGGGACAAGGTGTATCTGTCGGGAAAGAACCTGAAGACGCATCGACCCATGAAGAAACTGGACGATAAACGCCACGGGCCGTTCACGATCGTGCGGAAAGTGGGGGCCATCTCTTACGAGCTGGACCTACCAGCCAGTTGGAAGGTGCATCCCGTTTTCAACACGGTATTCTTGCGGCCGTGGGTGGAACCCGTCGCGGAACATCAGCGGGCCAGTAAACCGCCGCCGCCCGACGTGGTCGACGGAGTAAACCTGTACGAGGTGGCCGAAGTCCTCCGGATTCGACCAAGGAACAAGAAGCTGCAGTACTACATCCGATGGGAGGGTTACCCAAAGGAGGAATGCACGTGGGAGCCACGAAGGAATCTCATCGGTGCAGAAGAAGCCCTGGAGGAGTTCTACGAGAAGAACCCGCGGGCGCCACGGGAGGTACAAACTCCTAAAGGCCGTTGGAAGATCCAGAAACGTTGACGACCGATGCTTCGGGGACGAAGCATTCTTAAAGGGGGGGTAATGTCATGATCCACTCATTTTTCACCTTTTTCACCCATCACCAACAACCCGGATCCGGGTTCTTGCCTTTACCCCTTCGGGGTTCTTGACCACCCCTTTACCCCTTTGAACCCGGATCACTGCCGCGCCAGACCCCTCCTCAATCCCTAACTCCTGGACTTCACCCCTGGTTCCTCCCTCCTTACCGTCACTCCTGACCCTGGCTCCTTACTGTTGTGGAGCGGTCCCTGTTTCACTCCTAGCTCCTAGTGCACTATATAAACCTAGACCTCAGTAGTAGATCTTTACACTATTCTAGTCTATTCTCCAGAGTTTAATCGACGCACTTGCCTATCTTCTTGTATCGCCCAGCCGCCTACGTCGCAGTAACCCTGCAACCAAGCTCTGTGCTGACATCGAGCGTCATCCGTCTAATCCAGCCGTATACATCGATCGGCGCGGGAGGATCATTCTTTTGGGAAAGTTGAGAGGCCCAAATGTCACGAAGCTGCAATGGAAGGTCAGGCAACTCGTCGGTCAAGATCCACGGGGGCGCACCTGCACCGCCTTCTCCACGAATATTTCTGTCACGGCCCGAATTTGTGATGTGCCGAATGCTTGGTTCTGCGTCTTGCATCAGCGGTGGAGTTGGAGCGAGAAACGCAAACTTGCAAGAATCCGCCTCTGTGGTTGCGATGGGATCGTCAAACAACTAACTTGCGATATCCGGTGAGGTACTCGCCTGACGCTTGTGGTCCTCCATTTCCACTGTCAGAATTCCTGCAATGCTTCGTATCGGTCACCGCAAAGACGAAACGAATACTATGCGCACCGTCTCCAAGGAGGGTCTTCCTGGCCCTCTTTTCGAATTCTGGCGTCTGATAGATCGAAGTGTTTGCAATGATATGGCTCAAAGCTTTGACGTCGGAGGTGTACAAGGTGTTCATCTGAGGATTCGATCAGTGAGACTTGTCAAACTTTGCGAATATGAACGAACACTAAACAAGCTCTTGAATCGGAAGGTTGAACCAAACTCGTCGCGCCACTTTGCGGTCTGTTGTCGATCGTTCTGCAGAGCGCATTTAATAATGAGCGTGGGGGGAAGCCCCGGAGATTTACCTGGACTTCATTGAAGTTTCCAAAAACAAAGCTGGGACTCATGGGGCCGCGTACATTGCGAAGCGGGTATGTCAACGTTTGGTAAATGGAGCGTATCAGATACAAGACACCATAGCAGACAGCCGTCGCGGCGATGGGGAAAATTAGCTGGGAAATCATGTTAAAAGGTGTATGTTCTGCGTCGCTTTATATACGCAGGTTCCAGATGCCATGGTGGGTCGGCCGCCATCAGCTCAGCAAAAATCTCGTCAATGGCCCGGTTGCACTCAGACACGGACCCGTCGCTTGTGCAATCACGAGCAGATAGTACACGAGGAGGATTGGCGCAGTCAAAGCGAATAGGTCAGCACGTTCATTTCTTTACGTTGCGGGCCGTTACGGCCCAAGATTACAACTACGCTGATGACAGAACTCGAAATCCTCACTTCCTTTTGTAGCTCAACAAATACATGCCCGGACGGATTCCGTTGCTCTTTTTGGCATTGCTGATTTGTGTGTAGGCGTAGTTCAAATACGATCTCGGATCTGACTCCACACTCTGTTGGTTATATCTCTCGTTGAAAACCAATTTGGAGATATCACTCTTGGCTGTTAGGCCACCGGGTTTACAAGCTCACGAGGAGCTCTACTGTAGGTATTGTATTTATACTAAATACAATTCCTTCCTAATCGGTCATGCCTCGGGCATCTCGGGCTTGTGCTGGATTGTCAACTCCAACACATTCATTCACGTAATCATTGAATGCTTCTATTTGTCTAGAAATGTTTGACTCGTTTTCTGGGTCGCGGTTGGAACTTGGGTCGCGGACCGCGGTGATCAAGTTTCGGCCAAGTTTCGTGAAACTTGAGATACCAACGGGAAATCCCGGATGATTACTGCGAACACCATCATCTCCAGGCTCCCTTGCTCTGCTAAATCACTCAGCAAGATTTAAGCAAGAAAGGACCCTTGCTTACCGATTCGCAAAACGCGCCAGTAGCCGATCAACGTTATCTCGATCAACCATCATTCGGAGCTATCATAAGCACTGCCCGGGCACAACATGACCACACGTTGATCATGCCACGTCCTTCTTCCTTTCCCCTCACATTAGAGCGTATTTGCAGCTCTCTAAAACGCCAGACCAGCCAGATTTCTCGAAAATTTGATGGCTGATTTCAGAAATCTTTCGCGGCGGCACCGTCGGCATCAAGGGCATACTGCCCCAGCAAAAGTGAGACATCTCCGTTTCGGCTCGTTCTTTTGGGCTGCTAGACCCTGTAATGTCTACAGTGTTTTCCTGGTAACTCCCCAATTGCTTTGCTTTGGGTGGGCTTCAAGCCTCTGAGGTTTCAGGCGGCGCTTCGGTCGCATCAATCATTCATCAACGACATCGGCTAAATATGAGCGTTGATCTGAGAAATCTGGAGGATGATTTTTGGAGTTGCAAATACGCTCTATTCCCCCCACTTCCTTGTTTCAAGCTCAGTCGTTCCCCTCCCGTACACCGTGGAATTGCCTAGCCCAAGCCATAAAAGCCACTCAGGCATCTCCGCTGCCGCCCACCTCAGTTTCTCACTCCCTTTGCGGCGTCACATCTCACTCCCTTTGCGGCGTCACAGGCTTCCAATGCTCGCGACCGCGGCCAACTTGGTTTGTCCTTCGTATCGCCCGTTCGAAACATCGTTTGCCCCCAGCCCTCAAATACTGCCAAGCCTCCAAGGACTTCCAAGATGTGGCCCTGTCGAATTTAAGACGCGAACCAAATTCAAGACGCGAACCAGACTCGTCAAGTCCTGCCGTGTTCAATTGCATTCCAGCATGACTTCGCACTTCTCGCTTCACGTCAAGTTTCTCTGCTCGTCCTCTATTTAGGTCCTCTATTTAGGTCCACACCACCCAGTGTCATCTCCATCTCACTGAGAGTCCCGACACTTCGTCTAGCTCCGCCATGCGCTCCGTCGAGCTCCGGAACACCGATGTCACCATTGTCGTCAATTCGCAACTTTGCAAGTCCGCGACACGGTCATTGTCAATGTGTATAGTTAGTTCCTGTATCTGTGCTTTGAATCCATTGTTTTCACCGCAACTCCTGCTTGACCTTGAGTATCGGAAATGAGGAAGAATGGCGAGATAACGGTCCATAAAGTGGCATGAGTTTGGCAAAACTTATGGCTCTTAATTGGGTCAAGTTTGGCCAAAGCCGTCTAACGAGGATAATCTCAGGAAATCAAGTTTGGGTGAAGTTTGGCCAAATTAGCGCCGTAAAAAAGTCATGCAGGATGTAGCACATTGGCAGTTCCAAATCCCAGACGAAGCTTGGATACTAGCTATACTGCCGCGAAATCCTTATACAACCATACTTGTGTATATCCTGATTCCTAATCACCAACTGTGAACGAAAGTTATACATAACGACCCGCGATCGCAATCCAGGACAAGAAACAAAAGCAGCCATAAATAATAAGTACGACTCCAGACCGTACACAAAAGGGAGGTGCATGTCCATTTCCGTACCTTGGCGTTGGTTCCGATATAATTCCTCCTCATGCTCTCCGTCACCGATAATGCAGGCCGCCATAAAAGTCCATCTCGTCCTCAAGCACACTGCATCCCATGGCCCTCAAGGCGGCCACCTTTCCGCGCGACAAGGGCGGGTGGAAAGTGACTTCGGCCTCCTTGTACAGCGTAATATCCAGCGGCTGCACTGCGCATCGTGACTGCAACATGGTCATGCTCTGCTGCGTCGCGTCGAGCGCAAGGACGCGGAGATTAGGCAGCCAAAGCATCCGCTGGTCTACCCGTAGCCTGTTCATCAGCGGAGATATGTCGCCATGCGGCCCCGCCATCCATCCGGTCCAGCGGAGAACCAGGCGATGCAGGGCAGGCGACGAGTTCAGAATGGCGATAATCCCGTCTATGTTCGCGGTGAAGTCGAACCGCAGTGAAAGGTCTTCGAGGGCGAAGTCTGATCGCTCTTTGAAGTCCATGAACTCATCCTGCCCCCAGCCCATTTCGTCGCTGTCGTACATGCTCGTAATGGCGAGGACGCGCAGATTCGGAGCATCGAAATCTTCCCAGAAGGAAGGGTACAGGGCACGAAAATAGACTGAGAGCGTGTGAAGGTCGCGGAGGAGCGTCGGCGGACTGTTCTGGTAACCCACCGATGGATCTTCGTCGTCAACACGAATATCGCATGTGGTGAGCTTTGGAGACACGCGATCAGCCCGCGAATACTGCGTAGAAATGGATTAACGTACGTGCACGCCTTGGGCGAACAAAGTCAAGACATCACGGGTGCGAATCCAAACATTTGGGGCGCAGAACGATGTTAGTTGCGCCCACGGTGGAGCCCACTGGGCGAGATTCAAGGCGAGATCTTCAGGAGCAAATTCCCCAGAACCGATGGTTAGATTAGCCAGCACCGGGCTCGCACGGAGTATATTGAAGCCACCTGCGAGCGGCTGGGTCCACGCAATGTTTTGACCGTATTGAGAGCGACCGATGATGGCCAGGTGTGCCAGGCTGGGGAACAGTGGGGAGGGCGACTGGTGGCACAAATTGTTCACGATTTCGTGCGGAACGTCCAATTGGAGAGAGAACAGACGCCCTGCGCAGGTCGAGATGATGGCGTGAAAGATCTGGCCATGCAACGGGGTGTGTGGATGATCCAGATGGATAATGCTGAACGTAAGATTGCCCCCCGTGCCGGCGCGCGCGATAAACGTCCCGATTGCGTATGTTGTCCAGTGGTTCGAGTGATTACTATGCGCAACCGCCCTCCACCGCGCACAGACTTGCGAGAACCCCACTATATCGGTCTGGGTCCTGTTACGCGTCGGCAGGACAATGGTACTGGGGGATAGGTTCTCGATGAGTAGGGAGACCAGCTCGTTGGGAAAGTCACATATGGTAGACATCGGGAAAGGTTTTGGAGCAGAGGAGCCGTGTGGGGGGTGAGTAACAGCATGGCCTTTATAGAGATACAGGGTGCTTAATTTGGCTTTGATGGAACATCGCCCTACGAGCGCTGAGTTGTCTGGTCCTATTGGATCGGGGCTTTAACGCGATAGATTCCGGGTGTAACAATGTCGTCCAAATGAAAGTCAAGAGTGATTATCAGCCCGAGACCTTCTGCTTGTCGTTGGTCCCTACGCGACAAGGAAGAGGAATATCGTTTGCCCCCGAGGTGGCTCAATCACTCCAGTTCTTCTCCAGGATCTCTTGTCAATGTCGTGATTGCGGTGCTATCAAGGTGCTATATCAAGATATTTTCGCGGGAGAACCTCCTAGGCACCGACAGCACAGCACTTGCGCAACAGGCCAACAGCATCCATGAGGCAGGGGGGTAACATCACAACAGCAAGAAGCAGAGAATGGAGGCTGGACTTGGCGGTGGCCCATGGTGAGTCTGACCTAGTCTGACTCGGAGCACGAGTCCTAGTGATGCCCAAGGCTTGGCCTGAAGCCCTCAAGCCCTCAGGCCAAGCCCGCTCAGGCCCGAGCCAAGCCAAGCCCGCCGTCGGGCTTTGGAGGGCCCAGGGCCCAGGGCTTGAGAAGTTGTAAGCCAAGCCAAGCCCGCAAGCCCTGGCCTGAGTACTGGGGTAAAAAAATAATTGTAGGCTCACAATTCACTCTCAAAATCCTTCTTGTTGGTCCCTATGCCTCGAAGTACAACTTTACAGCCCAGATTTCTGTTGTTTTGGACTCCTGCAAGTGCAACTACTGGGAAGATTTCGCATCAGTGATTTGGCCCGAGTCCCCGAATGAGACGAACATGGTCAAAACAAAGTCAGAACTCACCTCCACCCCAAGAAAGAGTCCGGGTGAGTGGTCCGTCCTTGGATAAAGTATGTAGAGTGCTCAGAACATATTCAACAGTACCTAGCATGCGAAAAAAAATCAGTGCTTAAGCCCTGGCCTAGACCGGTGACCGTCTGTCTATGAATATTGTCGATAGACAGACCGGACGATCTGAGTTTGAAATTACAATACGCGCGAGATACCCCATATGGGATCTTTGTAAGCAGCCATCAAACCTTGCGGTCTGTGGCTTGAGTTGTTCAAATTGATCATGTTAAAGCACTGCGAGCGTTGAAATGTATTACTGGGAGCACATGTCTTTATTCAAACGGGAGCGGGGTAAAATTGAGTTAACAGAAGGTTTGTTCGCGTATGTTGTCGTTGTTTGGATCGCAAGTCGCCCTCACAAAAAATGCTGACGAATCGCCTTTTTGGGAATTGATCGCGCGTTATGGCATTTCAAACTCAGATCGACCAGCCTGTCTATCGACACAGTTAAGTTTCGACAAGACCAGCCGCCGCTTCGCTCCGGCAGGTATGGAAACATATTCTATTCAAGGAGAACTGGATGGTAATATGGTCATCCTATTTATTAAACGGAGTGCAGGGAATACTTTGGAGCAGCATAGAATTCGGGGGATATATGAGCCGGGGATTCCGAACAGAGAGATGCAAAACCCAGATCCGACATGGAGCACCGAAAATAAAGGACGTGAAGGGCAGCGAACAGAATTCAAGGTGAATGATGTGGAATAGAAAGCAAGATGGAAAAAGGAGCAGAGGATGATGAAGGAGTCCTTTCGGGCGGGGATGTCGAATCAAGCCGGGATCGACGGCACGGCGAGGTGAGGGAATGTTGAAGCTCAGGAATTGGTATTTGGGGCCTCGATCCCACATGAAATTGAACCGAGGCGGGTACTCCAACATGCGAGGTACCAGCTTCCTTGTTAGAGCGTCTGTCTACGAGAGACTAGGCGGGTACACGGGGGAACCAAATTTGCAATCTTCGACAGAATGGTGCCACTCCAAACAGAGCCAGCGTTGCACAGGATTTGATGATTCAGAGAGAGCAGCATTGAGGGCCAAACCAGAGCGGCGAGTAAGATCAACAAAAACAACCATGTGGTTATTCACCATGAGGATCGGGAAGCATAAGCTGGGGATTTTTGCGATAATTGCGGGAACCAGGGGCAAGAAAAACGCGAGGAGAAAGGCTGACCACGGTCATATTTATACAGGAAATTCCTCGGGGAAATTGCGCTATCAGTGCTGTGTTCAACTGCGATCTTGCTGCAAAAATGTCAGCTGTGCTTGAGCTATGCTACAAACCCTTTGGGAGCGCCAGGGTAATCGTCTAGGAGAAAGGCTGCGTCTGCTGCGCTGCGGTGGAATCCAACATGCGGACGGTCAGCCGTTCAATCGCAATGGTCGATCCGTGCAATTCTGCTGTGGTTGAGGATAGTTGCCGCATTGCGTGGCCATTCGGCGACGCTTGCGCATGCCGCAGTGACATAGAAGGGAAGAGGGTAGGGACCCCATCAAGCCCCCGTAAACCACTCTCGAAGGAGTAAATAAGCCTTTTCTCCAACAGCGAAAGCAGAGAAGATTGAATGGAGATGAACCCAGATGGAGTAAAAGCACAGCTTACGAGCCATCTCGTTAAAGAACGGTTAATAGGCAGGCTGGATTCGAGCCTAGCCCTGGCCTAGGCCCAAGCCAGGCCAGGCCAAGCCCTGTTGGCGGGCTTGGGCTTGGGCCTGAAGATTTCCAAGCCCAAGCCCGCCCAAGCCAAGCCCAAGCCCTGGCTTTCAGGCCAAGCCAGGCCCTGGGCATCACTAAGCACGACGGGCAAAGACGGGAATGACTCGACACGTGAACGATCACGTGTCGCCAAGCTCGCACACACAAACGCGGCAAACGCCAGTGACAACAGCCTCGAGCGCAGCACATTCCACGCTCGAATATCTCGAGCGTTAATCGTCTGCCCCTGTAGTCCACTCCCAGCCTTCTGTAAACAGACCGGAGCCCGAGCGTTTGCGTTGGAGAGTTGAAAAGGAAATAAGATGCCCGCCCGCACCAGAGCAAAAGCGGTGGCAACCAGGACATCGGAGTTTAGCTGACTCGCGCGAATAATATCGGGCCCTGAGAGAGCACACTGAGTAGGCAAGAAACAACAACTCATCCGATCCGCAATGAACTGACAAAGCAGTGAGCACACGAACGTTGAGAGCTGGGCCTTCAATTATAATTCATGGTGTAGTTACACAGAGTCACACGGCCTTTTGCCCGGCTTAAAATCACTACATCGAACCGTGTACCCGAGCAAACACCCGTGGCTGTAGGTTTTTGCATAACGACATGGACACAGCCAGAACTGCCGTTTGATAAAAACCTGGAGCTAGCCACCCCCTTGCTGGATGTCTTTCCCCTGCCAATTTTGGTGCTCTATGCTATCCTCTGACCCTCCTACGGCTTCTTCCGGCAGGCTAATAATTGCTTAAGTGCCAAATATATTCAATTGTTGCCTTGCAATCATCCCGATTAAGCGCAGTGGCTTAAAAAAAACCCAATCTAGTCAAACAACTGATATAATCAGTTTTGCTGTGCTGGCATCGCGTGTTGACACCTGTTAACTTCAGAACCTCATGTCCGCGTCAACGCCCACGGCGGCGCCCTCCCGCCCCGACCACAACCCACAGGACTCTCAGCATGTTCAGGCGGAACCTCCTAGCCCTCCAGTGCCTCATCTTGTCCCCATCCTTTATATGACGCCCTCCGGTGCCGACCACGGCCCACAAGACTCGCAGCCCGCTGAGGCCGCCCTTCCTACCCCGGAACCTCCTCATGTTCTCCCCACGTATCCTCGGCTCCAAACGTTCCATACGGCCGTCCACACCGCAATTTGTCCCAATGAGCGCGCCCGCGCTGCCCAGCTCCACGCCGCCGGCCTCGCGATAGAGGGAATGGATGGGGAGAGTGTCGAGCGCATCTGGCACCGGGTGGATGGGAAAAAATCTGGCCGCCCCGCCCAATAGGCAAGTCGTCCTTTCCCTTGGCTTCCTATCTGCCTTAATCTCACTCAGGCTGTCCTCCCGCCCTCCCCCAGGCTCTGCGCGTCAATGCCCACTCGACAAGCGTAGCGTAGTCCTCATACTTATATAGTACTCCTTGTGAATTCAAAATCTATGACCTCCCTCCCTGTTCGTACACCCTCGTAGCCCTTCAAAACAATACCAGTACATACAGACTACCGCGTTACTCCCTTCCTCCGACCGAAGTTTCTGAGAAGTGCCGCATGAGCCTTACTCATCGCAATTTTAAGATATATCACTCACCGACAGCGAACAGGTCATTGAGATCCGTGTCGATGTTCTCCGACGCCGTCGTGGTAACGGAGTCAATAGTCGCGCTAACGGACTGGCTGAGCTCTCGTTGGAAGAAATCCTTCAGCTCCCTCAGCCAGGCTGCCTGCTTCGCGGCATACGCTGCCTTTCCGTGCTGCGTTGGCGCCGACAGCTCGTCCCAGGCGATCGGCACCTCCGCCAACTCTTCCCAGAAGGCGGCAGCCCACGCCAAATACCGAAGCACGCGCTTCATCTCCTCGCGAAGTAAGTTTACCTCTTCCTCCCAACGGTTTTTGCGTGCCTTGGCCCTGCACCACTCGACGCGTAGCGCTGCACATTTGCAGATCAGCGGAATTCATGGCACATCAGGTTAACGCACCTTCGTGTACATTCTTCTCTGTCGCCTCAGATATGCCCGGTGTCTTCCAGATCCACGACAACGGCTTGTCCGCGGCGGGCGCGTTGCGCGGCGCGCGTCCGTGGCTTCCTCCCCCAAGTCTTGACAACTTCCGCCTCGCTACCGAGTCGCTTTCCTTCTCCTCTGCATCTAGCGTCAGGTCCGAGGTGCGGAGCTTCTGGAAGTGAGGAGCGTAACCGTCGCCTCTGAGCGCGCGCAGCGTCCGTCTCGCCTGATTGTATTTCTTGTGGTGCTGGGTGACTCGAGCCCCGACTCGCGCCACCAGACTTTGAGACCTCGTAGTGGCGCCCTGCCCTGTGAGATTCTCGTTGCGGAACACGAGGAGGTGTCCCTTCGAGTGGAGAAGAGCCCGCAACTTCACCAACGCATCGTTGCACTGGGCTTCCCGCAGCCGCGCCTCCATCATCGGCAGCCCACGCACGCATCCACCGGCGCGCTCCTCCGCCGACAGTGCTGACGGCAGATGAAGACTGACGTCCTCCGCCTTCGGTGGGGGTCGATCCTCGTCGCGGCTTGCTTCCTCCGCAACCAAGGCGCGAACAGCGCCGGGCGTGTAGATGCGCTGCAGTTCGCGGAATCGCCGCAGCTTGGACATAAAGCTTAGGCGATGCTCGTTGATCTTGCCTGCACGGTCTACGGTGACCGTCCCCCCCGCCAACTCCGCCTTGATTCGACGCCTTTCCAATGGTCAGCTATGTTTATGCACCGACAACGCGACACCTACTGGGTCTCCTCAAGCTGCAGCCCGGCCGCCAGAAACGCCGTGGCGCTAGTCCCATGCAGCGGGCTGTTCCCGGTCGCCGCTTCTGTCTCCTCCTCCTTCCGGAGCTCGAGGCGGATCTGGGACTCGGTAGGCCCGTCTGTCACCCGAATCAGGACAGAGCATAGGACAGCTGCGCAAACGTACTCACCCTGCGTGCTAAGAAGGTAGGGATTGACGCCAGAGCGGTCCTTCGACCAGTTGTCGATGAGCTTCTGCCAATCCTCCCTCACTTCGGTCGAGATCGTCTTGTTTATCTCTTTGAAAGTAGCGATCTGGACTTCCCGTTCTGCGAGAGCAACGACGAGCTTGCGACGCAGAATGTCCACTGAACAAATCTCGTGTCAGTTAAGCCCCTGCGTCAGAAGTATGCGGCACTCACCACAGCCGAGGTTTTTCAAGAAGTTGTGTGAATCAATCTTATCCTCGATGGTGTCGGCGCGGTTCCCGACACCCATGTCCTTGGTGTGGTATGAGGACGGATTGAGATCGGACCACAGCCGTTCCACTCCCTCGCCGTCCGTCCGCCCCAGACCGTGAAGGAAACTGAGTGAATAGTCGTTGGCGCACGCCTTCTCGTGCGTCGAGGCATGCCAAACCGGCAGCCCACATTGCAGCTTGATGTCGTCGAGTGGCAGCTGCAGCTCCGCGGGCAGGTCCTCCAGGCGAGCGCCCAGCCCTTTGTGCCACTGGCAGGCAATGTCGTAGGAAAACACGAGCTCCATGAGATTGAAGCCGCGTGTAGCAGACATGGCGACGTAATCCATATTGGAATATCTGTGGGGAAACAAATGAGCATACACTGACATCCGCAAAGCTGAGCAACCCACCGCTCCCCCTTCTGAAGATCGCCAAGGCCGTTGGGCCGCATACACTCGTGGCGAGCACATACGCAGCCTCCGACGCCGGAGACCCGCAAGCCCGCCGTATTCCGCGAGTCCTTCTGCATTAGCGCCGCGAACGCAATGCATGTGCTGATCTGGGATCGAATTGCATTGTCAGCCCGCGAAGTAGACTTGGCACAAACTGAAGCTTACATCTTTCTCGGCGACGTACTTCCTCAGATGCTGCCGATACTTTCTTGGCTCCACAAAAGCTCCCCATCCAGGTCCCAGCGATGGGTCGTAATGCTCGTTTGTCCGAGCGTGATTCTTCATTTTGAAATTTGCGTCCAGCGCCAAAATCAGCTTGTAGATGTACCTAGTCTTCGTCAGATATCGTCCGTGGCGCCACAAGCGCACTAACCGATCTTTTTCATCCACGCTACGCCAGTTGTCAGGCAAATTCCTACCCTCGTAAGGACACGGCCAGCAGGTGACAATACATTCCCCCTCCTTCGTCGCACTAATCCCTTCAGGATCGTGCCCTTTGGCAGCACGTCTCACACGCTGCAAGAACGCCCACTGCCGAGTCATCCTCGCGAACGCCTTGTAACGGTCCTACAGTTAATCCCACGTCAGATCTGAAGCCCAGGTTTGCAGGGACAACACGTACGGGTACACGGCGGATTCCGCTAGGTGATAAAGCATCCGTCTTCCGTTCCAGTGCGGCGATGTAATCGTAGGCATTGACGTTACCCGTCACGTTTAAAAGCCGAAACAAATCCAGGACGGAGAAGGTGGCGCAAGTGTCGGGATCGGTGTCCGTCGCCGGGAACCACGCGTTCCGCAGAAGTTGACGGACAGGATTGGTGTGGGCAGAGGCACTGCATTGGCAGAACCTGTATGAGATTTTGTGAACCGCTGACTCGTGGATGACGACCAGGGTGCGTTTTTTCGGCTCGGGAAGCTTGCAGGGGTGGCCCCCGTGGCCAAGCTGATAAATAAGACCCAGCGCCCGCAATGTCGTCGTCTTCCAAAATTTTCCCTCCCACACCTGATTCACGTCAATAACGAGGATTTGCGAAAGAAGAACAAGATCCCTTACCTCGAGCAAGTGCAAAGGCGACAGCCGGTGGCGCTCTAGACAGCACTCTCGGCATTGTATGAACTCCCCGCAGTCGGAACAGCGATAACAACTGCCTGACGTCCGCCCCAGATTGCTTAGAGGCCGCTGGCAAAGCGCGCAGTTTTGCTCGCGCGCCGAGTCACCCAGGCCCGCACGACGCAGCAGCTCGTCAGAGTACAGCTGCTGGACGGCCGGAAACAGCGACATCGGATCATCCTATAAGACAAGAAGCCGCGGTCAGTGGGAGAAGAAAGCAGAGAAAAAGAAAAAATCATACCGAGCTAGCGTAGCTTTTGCGCTTAACAGAGGCTGGGACAGCGTCGACTGCGTCCACGTTTGTGCTATAAGTGTAATCGGCATCGTCGACGGGAATCCACTCCGCAAGGTCATCATCCAGGTCTCGAGGGTGTAAACGCAGACGCCGCTTTTTGTGAGAGATGTTGTGAAGCTCCTGGGTTTGACGGCCCCCATCGTCTGAGATAAAGATTCCTCGGTCCCCAGTTACAGTTTCCGGCTCTTCCCCGTCGATGCCAATGGTCGTGTCGATGCGCGGCTGGCGTCGTCCACGGCTCATGGAGAAGGGACGGACTTGAGGGGGACGCGCTGGCGGGGAGAACCAAGCACAAGACACGAGAGCCGGCCATGTTTGAAGTCATTCGGCACGCCATTGAATAAACAAATAATTCGCGGTGAGAGAGAGAGATGACAGCGCGTTGTTTGGTCCTATTGAACTACGAATCTATTGGCCTTCTCCCGATTCGGTTCGCACACAAAATAATTCTACTATACGCTACCGAGTACGAGCACGAGTACGACTATTCAGTTTTGAAGACGCTGCAAATCAAAGGGTGCTTGAGCGTCGCGGGGAACCATCCGAATTTCCTGATCTGCGTCCAATTCGCCTTGGCCACTCCCTCCCGATTGGGACAGCGACAATACCTCAAATGGATTCACTGCACACCATCGTGCCCGATGACGACCAACGACGACACCTCGCTGTCTGGAGCGCGACACTTGTCGCCGCCGTGCCCCAATTGAAGAACAAATCCGCGTGCGCGCAACGTCGTCTTTTTCCAATGGCCCCCGGTCCAGAACTGTCGCAAGTCAGCAAAGATAATCCCACAAGATGGTCTTGACTTACCTTGACCCGATGAAGGGGCTCCTTGGCGTGCTTTTTGAAGCAGCAACTCTGGCACATCACGCCCACTCCACAGAGGTCGCAAAGCAGCGCACTGAAATTCAGACGACCTGCAGCCTCCGCCAGGACGCGATTGCAAACGCCGCACAGAGTTGCGTACTTGGCACGCAGCTTGGAGTCCTCAAACGTCATTTCTTTCCATTCGTTGCCTACCCATTCCTGCTCGAAAGTGAGATGAGGTAGTGCATTAACATTAACGATGACTGACCTTCAGAATATGCTTTGGCTTGGCGACATGGACGATGTGACAGCAGCTTTCGCACTGCCTGCCGTCGCACTCGTCGCAGTGGAAGATGCGGCTGTCAGCGACGCTGTTGCAATACTCGCAAGACCCAACGACCGACGCGGCTAGAAAGAATCAGGTCAGTTTCGGTGTGTCGTCGCAGGCCATTGGTAAGCTACGTACCACCCTGGAGGCCCGGGGCAGCGTCCCCCTCTTGACCGCCGTCGGAGTGTTCGCCCAGGTCGTGGTCTTCCTCCGATTCGCTGACCTCATTGTCGATCTCAGACAGCGAGGCAGGCATGGTGTTGTGTGAAGGCGAGGTGTTGTTGGGTGAAGGAAGGCAAGGTAGGGAGGGGGGAATTTTCAACGAGCGCCAGGTGGGGGGGAACCAGACGGTACAGTAATAAGCCTGTGCGCCTGTCCCTGTATCTCGATCCCCAAAATCGCTTCTTTTTTTTCTTAGCTCCCGCCTGCCCTGTACCTCCATCTGTTATAATGTCCCTCTTGTGCAACCGCATGATGTGTGTTACCACGCCCGTCGGCCCAGCCCATTTGATATATCGCTTATATTGCTATTCACTTTGAAAACATTTTCCTCTCTGTAGTTCCCGCCCTTTCCCCGGTCTGCCCTCAATACAGCGCACTCACCAGGCCTTCCAACGGGCTCCGCCAGCCCTCTCCCTGACGCAACCAATGGCCTCTTCCGACTTGTCGGCTAGTGCGTATCAACTCGCTAAGTCGGGTATCTTCCCCATTTTAAAAACTCTGCGGAGTTGCGGCCAGTTACAAACACCGCAACCCCCAGAGATTGTGGCGATCGTCCGACTTTGCGGCTCTGTATTTCATCCGCTATCTGAAACACATGTATTCTACTTCTATCCGAGCTCCGCCGTCTCTCACAGTTTCGCGAGGCGTCTCTGCCGAAATCTCGTTAGCACGCGCTGGAAAAATGAGAGGGACAGAGGGAAAAACACCTTCTTCATGCCGGAGCAGCTGTAGCACATGCAGCCCGGGCAGCAATCGGCCTCGTAAGGTGGACAAGTAGGGTCGCACCAGAATTGAATGTTGTTACTGCCGCGCCATAAAGCCGACATGAAGGCGTAGTCGGTGTTGGTGTAACGTTCCCCACGCTGCAGACCGGGGGCCGACACTGGCGCAGCAGTAATCAGTTCCAGCCAGCGACGCTCACGAATTTCTTCCTCTCGGCGCAGCAGGACCTCTTCTTCCCAACGACGTTTGAGAGCCTCGTCGCGCACATGGGCCAAGGGGTGCTGCACGGAAGGGCCGACGGGCGCGCACGACGAGCGCGAGTAAGAACCGTCGATGTACAGCGTCGGATGTTCGATGTCGACCGCCGAGTGCAAGAAGGCCTTTCGCGAAGGGTTGTATATGAAAGGTTCGTCGTAGTTGAACTCGCGCACGCTACCGCTGCAACAGAACAGAACTCAGCCAGCCACACTTGATGCGACGCAGGAGAATGAAACGCACATCACAGCTTCGAGGAACTCCTCTTCAGAGATGAGTGGCGGGATCTCCTCTTTCCAGACCGGTTGATAGAGGACAACGGCGCGACCTGCAAAGATCACACGGGATAAGCAGCGTATTCCAAAGGACATTAGCAGACTTACAAGTGTTACTCTCCATTGCGAATGATGTTTTGCACGACGGGGACGGCGGACAAGGACAGATGAACGAGAAGATCTTGTAAAACGGCAAAGCCGATCCCGGACCATCCCGATATATCCTAGATTTCTAGTCATGCGTTCCCACCTGCAGATTTGCCCAGGGGGCCGGCTGGCGGTTGGCGGTTGCGCACGCAGGCCGTAATGATACAGCGCTAAATACACAAAAGTCAGGGAACAATCTCATTTTTAAAAAGAAACCCCAAACCGCCTCCGCACCATTTTCACCGCGCGACACCTCCCTCCCCACAATGTACACCATGTATCAGCCCGCTTGGTCCAAGTACACCGTTCCTCGCCGCGGCGCCCTTGTCCCTCTGCAACAGTCGTTGGCCGACCTGCTCACTGCGGAACTCGTGTTTCTCGAGCGACAACGCCGCAACGTTCTGGCCGCCAAGATGGATGAGGAGCGACGTCGACTCAATCCCTCCGCACTCCCCCTCGTTCCTCAGCCGCTAACCGAAGACGAGGACAGCGACGAAACCGACACCGAGTACACCCTCCCTCGGGGCCAGCCCGTCGCATACCCGCGGGCGCAATATGTTCTCCGTAGCAGACCGCCGCGCGCTCCGCTGGCTGATTTGACGCCCATTCCCGAGGTCGTCAGTGGTGCCCACCTGGATTCACTGGGTTTTGAGCGCATCCATCTGGACGACCTGTAAGTCTGGCTCAGCTTTGCTATGGGATGACGCTGATTGATTGCGCTGGTCAGACCCACCATTTTTGTCGACCTTGAAGATCGCGTAGCAGGTATACGCATCGCGTCTCCTTGCCAGAGCGCGCGCTGGGAGAATACTATCAACAATGCCAGCAATGCCATGCGAATTGCTAGCGCTCACCTCGATCGCGCCAAGCTCCCAGGTGACAGTATTCGGTCGGGAATCGCGTACGACGACGAGCTCCACGCAAGTGTCGTATTTTCTTCGCGTTTCCCCATACTGAGAGCACGTTAGCGTCCTAGACGCATCGATAGGATGCATACCTTGGGCAACATGGTGGTTCTCGCCTCTCTGCGTTACTCGCCAGCTATTCAGGACATCACTTCCTTTCAAAATGGTGACTGCCCATGTTTCTCTTAACTATCTCAGCGCTCACCTCACGCACAGCCATGTTCCGCGATGTTGCGCCGAGGGCCTGGTCCGACCACCGCGAAGTCATCGACGAGGTGGTGCTCAACGACTGCCAACTGCACCTGCCCATGCACTTGACGGACCAAGGACCCTACCAGCCGACTGCGTTCTCCGAGATCGAATACCGCTTCTCCACCCCAGACTCTTCTCCTCGCCGCGACACGAAGGACCACTCAGCGTCGTTCCGCGCAATCACGGCCGTCGGGAGTTACCATTCGACGCAGGGCGAATTGATTTTGTGGACCCATCGCAAGATCGTGACCTTCACTGCGGGGATCACCTTCCTGCTTCCGGCCAGCCTTGTCCGGTATTCCTTCACGGAGGTCGAAAAGCCAGGCTGGCAGATGCTCATCACGCAATCTTGCTCCGCTGGCCTACACGGCTTCGTCGCTGATAATTTTGACAGTAGATCTAGACAGTCGGGCATGTCGTCGAGGAAGGAGCGGGGCGAACAGGCAAGCGCCGGCGTTGCGTTGTATAGCACAGTCTACGAGTACGATGCCCTGGGGAACTAAGAAAGCACGCGCCAGTAGTCGGTCAATTGATCATTGAAGTAGTCGATCATAACAAACGCACACATCATTTCCTCTCAGCCCAAAACCCTCACCAGCCCAAAATCAAATGGTCGATTCTCTTCATGCCCCAAATGGTCGATTACTTGATGCCTCGCAAAGCGGGATGCTATAAAAGCCTCGCGGACATTCTCTGGCATCGCGCTCCCACTGCTTCCCTTCAAAGTTATCGACCGTCAAAGCGCCACCAAATTGCTAGGTAAGTCTCTTCCACCTTTCCCATGCCTCCCTTGACTCCTTCGAGTCCAGTATGCCTCGCATAGGCGGCCAAAAGAGCGGCCTAGGGAACACCCCCGACAACCCTCTTATGGTCAATGAAAACGGTCGCGTGGTCGGGAGTCTCTCGCGTACGTCGTTCATTACTCCATTATTGCACCATCCTGATCAGCAGTCTACGCAGCCGTACGCCGTCGGCGCCCCCTCGTTCCTCGCCAGGACAACGTGAATGCACGCCTGCCGACGCCCGACCCGCAGCCCCAGCCCCTGCCACAGCCCGGCACGCGTGCTCCACGCTTGCAGGCACTCAGCGACGAGGACCTGTACATCGACGAGGTTCGCCCTCCCTGTAAGACGACGGAGCGGACGCACTACGAGTGCGGCATTTGTCTGCACATCAAGTCTCACCCCGTTTAGTGCGTTCCGTTTCCTTTGCCCTGATTACCACTAAAGACACCCAGCTATCCCTGCGGCCACGGACACTGTTACGCTTGCATCCGTAAATGGCTCGAACACAGCTGGCTATGCCCGATATGCCAGGCAGTCATCTATCAAGCGCCGTTCCGCAACTACGACATTGACAAAGGCATTGCGTACGACCTTCTGGACTGGGACGATTGCAGCCTCGTCACCCTGTCTTGGGAGGGATTGACCTTTCCGGACAAACCCCGCGCTTAAACCACCTGTTCTGTAATTTACACTACCTGTTCTGTAGTTTATGCCTGTACTGGTGGTGCTACCTAGCCAATGCACAGGTCTTTTGCAGCAAAGAAAAGTAGAATGATATTACATGAATGCAACGAGTAAATGGAAAACAACGATAGCAACTGCGACGAGGGGAGCCTATTTGAAACGACGGAGGGGAGCATGGGGATCGGTGTCTGTGTCAGAGGACACAGACGAATCGGAGCCCGACTCATCCTCATCGTCCTCCGAAACCGATCGCGGCGCACGCTTCCTGGGTTTGCCTCGAGCCTGTGGTCTCTGCTTCCGCCGCATCCTCTCACTCCTCCGCTGCGCTCTCTCCGCTCTACGTTGAACCTTCCTTTCATACGCCTCAAATCCGTATTTGTTGGTAAATTCCCTGGCATAGGAGGATTCACAGTGAGTGAAAGGCGTGATGATTGAGACGAAGGGACGACTGTACTAACACAAGCCGTTTGCAGCGCAGAGCTGCCGCCAGATCTGCACGGTTCCTTGAGTGTATGAATTAACCTCGCCTTGGAGGAAACGAAAGGTGCGCATACTCACTTTTCTCGGTACCGAGCTCGCGCCGCCCGAGCGCGCTCTTTAGATGCTTCCTGTTTCTCCGGCGGAGCTGCCTTAAGGTTCTCGCGATATCTGGCGAAAAACAGTCAGCGAGACAGTCAGCGCCTGGGGTAGAGGAGCGGGATATATAGGTACCTCGCCATACGCAGGCGCGACTTCTCCCGCTGCTCTTGCTGCTTCCGTTTCCTGGAACACGTCAAACTTGGGGCTTGCCAGGCACGGAGGACCGTTGACGCACAGTAGTTGGTAGCGAGTGAGGAGCTCGGGGGATGGCTCGGGAGAACACGACTGTGACGACCCATCCATGGGTGGTGGGTACAATAGAGGCGTTGATACGCGACGTCGCTGATGATGACTAAACCACCGACGATACGGCCGCTGTAAAATGCCATGAAGGGCGGGCCTAATAAAATGCGGGAGAGCAGGTCAAGCAGGGGGTACGGTGACGCAGAATCGAAATGGGTGTCTTTCCGCAGAAGAGTTGGCGTGCCTGGTAGCGATGATCAATATTAATTATATTTCTTTTTTGTCTTTGAACTTCGAAGGTGTGGTGGCGACTCTGGCGAGTACGCAACGCAACAGGAGGTGTTTGTGACCAGAAGTGAAAAAAAAAACGGGGTTTGGGATGTGCTGAGGAAGAACGACACGAAAAGTGAGGGAAGAGTAGTAGAGGCACATATGTAAACACACACACAACTTGCCAAGCCATTAATGTCGAGAGTTACGCCCCATCAATATACCTTTTAACCCATGAAATAATGAACAGCGCTCTTTGTACACGGAAAACACATCGAGGATATTGAGACCAGGTATACCAAACGTTCTGAGTACTGGAAATTTCTTAAAAGTGCCCCCGGGCGTTGGCAGACCGCGCCGTTTTGGTGCACATCAGAAACGAGTTGCGAGGAGTTACGCAGGCGGGAAATCGACGCGTTTCGCGGTCTGTGAGGGCTCTCGCGGTGCCAGGGTGGACAGGGAGTCAGGAAAGGTCATGAAGCAGACGAAACACATGTTATTCAATTATAATACAGCGGGGTAACTACGTTAATGCGGTCACCGTCGCGAGCCTCATTGAAAAGCTGTTCTGCTACGTCTCTGTTGTCGCAGTGGTGGAATACGGCGCCCTTCATTCCCACAGTGTTCAGTGCACATTCCAGGCTGGGTAGACATGAATATTGCGGCCAAGGTAAGGCAACGAGGGTGACTCTCACCTGGATTGATAGACTCCCGGCGTAACGCCGGAAAAAACGATGTACCACAGGCCCTGGTGAGACGCTGTAGGGTCCCCAGGAACATGAAGGGGATTGGTGTGGTCGAGAGATGTAGGTGTAGGAAGAGATCCGATCGGAGGCGAGGGGGTAGGGCCCGAGTGAGGACAGACGCGAGTCCACCCGCGTTTGACGGCGTACTCGTACGCAGCCTGCCCCTCCTCGAACGTCGGGTAAGCTTGGTGAAGATTGCCAGAGACACGCGTCACAAGAGGCTCGACTTCGGCCCTGTTGGAGTTGGAGCGCGTTGTCAATATACGTAGGAAATAAAAGAGCGTGTGTCTCACCAGGTGCGGTATGGGCCCGGCACTCTACCGAAGAAAACGACGTAGCCACCTTTGCGTGACCGAGTTTTTTTCTTCGGGCTCAGCCTGCGAGGGACAGCTCCCGATACGCCCTGGGTGAGTTGAGCGGCGACGTCCCTGGAACGCCGTGAGGAGAAAATTAAGAGGGCCAACGAAATATGCGTACCAGGATGTGGTATATCCATCGTGTGTCGGGGAAGACACATGATACAGGCGGTCCTCCTCATTGGCGTAAGCAGGCTTACGCTTGGGCGGAGTACGGGGTGCAGGGTGGCTCGGCGGCGGCAGACGAGGACGGGGCCCAGCGGGGCCAATGTTAAGGCCATCGAAGGCGGCAAGTAGTTCGTCGGTATCGGATTTGGCGGGACCCTTCGTGCCTGACATCGTACAGTGAAGGGGTAGAGCAGTCGAGGGGGGAAAAGTGAGCCAATGGAAGAACAAAAGAGCCGGGGCCGGGCGCCGCGAGGCAGATTCGTCGCTTGCGTTCACACCAATCGGAGGCTATGGGGGTAGATGCATGTGCAGCGTGCGGGACAGCGGGAGTCACGTCGAGTTGCGAACGTTACGATGCAGGACGGAAGGAGATTGTCGCTTGTGGACCCGGTTCCATCGATGTGGTCCCAACAAAGGAAGTAGAAGCATTGACAAGAATCAGCAACCGGCGTTCAAGGGCCGGTACCGTGCTCGCGGGGGGACTTTTATTTTTTACCAAGCGAAGGGAAACAAAAAAGGGACGCGACAAAAGAATAAATTGACATTCAGTGATACAGACGTGCCAAAGTACTCTAAGGAATCAGGATCCCGTCTGAGAAAGAGTTTATGAGAAAGGATCACCAATGGTTGTGTCAGTAATGCATTACCGCACAACTTACTGGGGGTGTTATTACATTACTTCCAATATATTGCTGGCAGTAATATAACCCTGTAATGCATTACCCTGGCCGATTGGGTTACCCTTCTGCTATGCCCACGGCACGTCCCTTCCGCTTATATAAACAATGTATATCCTCACCGGAGATCACCGAGGCCTCCCGGCTATCAACCATCACCTCAATCGGTTTTTTTTCTTGATTGCCAGACAGGCCATCAGGGAAAAAAAACCCATCACTGATTATCGCCCAAAAATGATCCTGCAATCATGATTTCACTATCTTATCTTCCCAAATGATGCCGGCGACCCTTTTCAGTGGTGTATTCCCACGCCTTATTTTTCTCCCGTCCCACATCTCCAGCTTCCTGTTAACAATCGTACATCAAACCATCCGTGAGCACAGGGCTATTAGTCGTTAAACGTAATACAAAGTCAAAAAAAGGAACACAAGCAAGGTAGGCAAATGACCCCCAAAAAAAAGGAACACTTTGCCGGGGGTCGAACGAGAGACCTTGAAGTACGACGGAGGGCAACCGCAGAAGAACCACTAAGCCACATCGCTGTTTCCTCGCCTTCTGAGCTGACCTTTCATATCCACTCTATATTTATTTGCCTTGTTAGACGCGAATAAAGATCCGATTACTGATACATGTCGTTTTCCACCTCCTCGCGCTCGTACGCCATCGCCTCCGCCCATCGCATGGTGTCTCTGTCCACCTCGACCACTATTTCCTGCCCCCCAGTGATGTCCTCGCCCCGAAGATACGCCGCTGCCCGTGCACGGATCGGGCCCCAGCTTTCCCTCAGCTCTTCGCAAGTCAGACGCTCCCGCTCCGCATGCTCGAGAGCGTAAGCTCGTACCCCTTCGGCGACTTCTGCCGAGATCGGGGCATTGGTGCCCAGCATGATCGTCCGCGCCTCTGCCTTTGCCAGCCACCTCCTCTGTGCCCACTCCCCAAACTCGATCGTTCTTCGCATCTCTTCCTCCACAAGCACCAGCTCCTCGCGCCAGCGCCTGGAACGCGAATAAGCCTTGCACCATTCTACGCGTAACGCTGCAGCTTTGTCAGTCCCCGCCTCACAGTCATATCCAGCACTCACCTTCATGGAGCTTCTCGTCGTCAGTCTCCTTCCCCGAGACCGCGTACCAGATCCAGGACAACGTCCTGTGCGTCTCGCCCGACACCACATCCCCCATCGCCGAAATCCCGCCCTCCTCCGGCACCTCCCCCACCTCCCGAAGTTGCGCCCTCTCCGCCTTTTCCTCGTCGGTCAGCGAGCGCTCATTCAAGGCCCGTACGTCGTCCTCTCCCAAGACCCGGAACCGCTGCTCCCACTGGCCGTGACTCTTCAGCTTCAGCATCGCGTGTCGGGAGTACTGGTATCGTAGTTTAGCAGCGTGAATTTTGATATTAACTTGTCGTAAAATCCCTTGTCCCCGCGTGAGCGCCCGTTGTCCCGACCAGTTTCGCACTTTGAATTTAGTCGTCGCCGTTCTTGTGCGCAAACCCGCCCGAATCGTGTCCAAGGCATCGGAAGCCTCGGCCTCGCGCAGCCTTGCCTCGACGCCTTCCAGCCCCTTTGCGCAAGCCTTCCTGCGCGCCAGCGCACTATCCAGAGTGGAAGGCATGAAAAGCTTGGTCGCCTCGGGCTCTTGGTCGTCCTTGTCCCACACTGCACGCTGCGAGGCGTTCAGATGACGCCGGACATTTGGCATGTACGTCCCTTGCAGTTTTCGAAACCTCTTCATCCGCGTACGAAGTAGGGTCCGACGTCGGAGTACGTCGAGCTGCTGCGTAAGCGTTGGCTTCGTCCCGGCCGCCTTGATGTCAATTGCTAGCTGTCGCCTATCTCTGTGTGAGTCACCCGTCCACGGTCAGAAATATGATGCGCACTGAGTCTCTTCAATGTCCATCCCCATTGACAGGAACGTACTCGGGGTGTCTTCATGCTCCAACACCGCTCCATCCCCCGTCTTGTTGTATTCTGATCGTGCCAGCTCCAGGCGAACATCCTTCAACGTCGTCGCTGTCCCGACCCCAGTCAGCTGCGTTTCGATCGCCTGAAAACGTGCTCACTGCATTCCGTATACTCGTACGGCGAGTTTTTGTCGTCCTCCTTGTGCTGCGTCTTTTCGTACTCCTCGACCCACGTCTTCCACTCCGCCACCTGCTCTGGCATTGCCGACAAAACGCCCTCATTGAACGCTTCAAACGCCACCTTGTGCGCTCTTCCCTCCTTGATTCCCTCTGCCATCCGTCGCTTTAAGAGCAAGCCTTCAGAACGCATCAGTACCTGTGCCACGAGGGAAATACCAATCACTTACGATGCGCTATCAAACGCCGCCAGTTGTGGAATCCAAACAGTCCCTCCAGCGCGGAGGCCCTTGCCCCGAGGCCCATTAACTTCGTAGACGCCGCCGCACCATTCAGAAACTCCCAATTCTGCTCCACCGTTTCACCGTGGGTGCAGCCCGCACCCCAAAGGAAGTGGAATGAAAACGGGGAGTGACAGCCGGGCTTATGAGGAGGAAGATGGAAGTTCGGGACCCTCCAGCGTACGTTGTTGTCCGTATCTATATTGAGATGATACTTCGCGGGAAGGCCCGTCATACGCGTCCATATGTTCTTGGAAAACTGGCAGGCGATGTCGTATGAAAAAACCAGGCAAGAAACCGCAAAATTAAGTACGGCTGAGAAGAATAGAAAGTCCATGTTGCAGTAACTGGGGAGTAGTTAGTACGTCGGCCTCCAACACGTCTCATTAGACAACTCACCGTTCTCCGACCTGCAGGTCCCCCAGGCCGTTCGCGCGCCACATGTTGTGCCGAGCGCACGTTATTCCACCGACACCAGTGACCCTCAAACCTTTCACCCTCTTCGCATTCGCCAGGAACATTGCCTGGAATCCGGAACAACTCGAGATCTCTTCCTCGTCCACATGCTTCCGGATGTGCTCGCTGTACTCTTTGCGGTTGCTGAAATACCCCGCCCCGTCGTCGAGCACCGGATCACGCTCCTCCGTCGATACGTTGCGATTAATGAGCTTGAAGTTCGCGTCTCCCGCCAAGATGAGGAAGTTTTTATAGCTGCGGCGTCAATCAGTATCCCGCTGTCAGTCGTGTGGGCCTTCTCACGTACCTCGTGTCCTCGTCCATCTCTTCCCAAGCGATGTCCTCCCATCCCTCGGGCATGTTCATCCCCGGCTGAGGACACGCACGGCACGGCAGTGCGCACTCCCCCTGCCCTGTCCCTGCGATCCCGGTGTCGTCGTGTCCTCTCGCCGCGCGCTTCATCATTTGCGTGACACGGTATTGACGTACGATTAGGCGGAAGGCGCGGCGTCGATCCTTCGTTCCAGTTCAGCAGGCGCTCCCCCTCACTCAAAACCAGATTACTCACCGGCGTCGGTTTCAGCCCATCACTGTTCGACAGCAGCTCCAACGAACGAACGAAGTCGTAGGCCGAGATCTTGCCCAGCAGGTTTTGCACCTCGAATAGTCGAATGGCATTGAATGTGGCGCATGTCTGGGGATCCAAAGACGTCGCGGGCCATAGGCAAGCTCGCATTAGCTGCTGCCGATGTGTGACGTTCAAGTCGCAGCCGCAGAAATTGAGCTTGACTGTGCGGATGCCCAGCGTGTCCACGATCACAAAATCTTTGTGTGCCTTCGTCGCCTTCGGGCAATAAGTGCCTTGAACGTGGCCCAGCTGGACGCGGGCCTCGAACTTCAGCTCGCCAAGTGTGCGCTGCTCGAAAAAGGAGCCGTTCCATTCCTGGGAAACGATGTCAATACCAGCGCTTTGCCGAACCACTCGACAAACCTCCACACCATGAGTCGGCAACTGAGAGTGTACCTCAACGATGCACTTCTCGCAAAACAGAGCAGGCCCAAAGCACGTTTGCCTCGAGCACCTGAAAGCCGGCTCCGCTTCCTTGCACCGCGCACACGCCGCGTAGAATTCAGGTGAGCCACGCCCCTCGCTCCGCAGCCACTCGTCCAGCGTCTCCTCCCGGTGATCCCTCACCCATGTCTTCATCGGGAAGTCCTGGCCGTGCGTCAGTTTTCATTTTTTATTTTATGCAGCCACAAGAGTCACTCACCGCGCGCTCCCATCTCTCGAAATTCCCCGTGGGCACCGCCGTCGCAGCAGGCGTGTCTCCCTCCGGCGGTGCGTCCCCCACTGGTGCTGACAATCGAATCCCATCGTCATACCCACTATCCACAGGCGGCGCCGCCCAACCGCCATCGTCTCCCAACAAGTAGGAGAAATCCGGGGCCTCAAGCGCCTCAGCGGTGCTCACGTCTTCGGCATGGAATGACAACGGTCCTCTTGGTCCCGTGTCCACAGGAGCGGAAGAGAAAATAGCGCGCCGCCCGTCCGTCGATCCCTGGATTGTCGTCGCCAGGTGGGGTCGATGTGCATGAAGCTCGCCCGTGGCCCTCGGCTTCTTGTGCTTCTTCCCCTTGTCGCCCATCGTCAGCGAGAGTTTCGTGTCCTGCAAGAGAGATCCACGCAAATTCGTCACAGAAAGGAGTCACACCCAGCCCATTTGCAAATTCCTCCTCAGATGTCGCAGCCCCATGGTAGATTTTCTTGCTTACCTCCCCTTTATCTGCTCAACAGTAAATAGGACCGTTCCCTCCTCGCCGGTTCGACATTCGACAACTCTCTCCCCAGCAGCTCGACGCGCTGCGTACCGCCATCGGCAACAGCAGCCGCGCTCGCACTCGTCGTGCAGCCGCCGAAGAACGTCGCAAAGCGCGCCGTGGGCGACGCGCTCTCGCAGCCGAGCAAGAAAAACGCGATGAAGGCAACGAGTAGGCTGCAAAGTCATGCGCAGGGTTGTCAATGGGATCCTTAGGGTCGCGCTCACACTCACCTACATCCACTTACATTTGCCCTCTTCGGAATACCGCACACTTGCTATCATTTGAGACTACGACTCGTTTTCATTCGAAACCATATAAACGCTGTCGAGAATGTGCTTGTATTGCTAACAGGCGAGAAAGACATAATGTAAGTCGACAGGTATGAAATGGCCTACGCGGCGGGCGAGATCACAATTTGGGGGATGGCTGAGGACATGCACGATCTGGCACAGCGGCGGCAGATGCAGCAGCGGCCGCCTTGGACCAGCGGCAGGCGCAGTCGTAAGACAACACCACCTTGAAACCGTCCTTCGAATTTGACGATTGAGACCAGAGAGCCACGTCACGCCAAGCCTCCCCGCGCTCGAGCGAATCTCCCCCCTGCACTCCCTCTGTCAGCCGCGCGACACTGAGAAACCTGTCAGCATAACTGCATACAAAAGCATCCACCTTTTATCACTCACCGTGCCGACAACACACCCGACGTACCCCACGGAGGACGCTCCCCAACTGGACTCGGAGTCACGGAGACAAGCGCAGGAACGTCTTCCTCGTCTTCTTGTTTGCAGGAGGCGGTATCGATGCGAAGCGCCCCATGCTCCTTTTTTCGATTGGTATCGCTGCCAGCCCGCTGCATTGAGCTCGCAGGCACTGGAAGACGCTGTGTTCGTACCTAGCGTCCTTCTCCATCGGTCGTTCGTTGTTGCTCGAGGAAGCAGACAGTGTCAGAAGTAGAAGGTAGACAATCGGAAGCGATGAATGTACACGTGATCGCCCGTTTCAAATATATTTTATTTTTGAGAAATCAGGCATTGACATTCTCTCCGCTGGTAACGCGACGCGCGGGGGCAAGAACTACCTAGGAGAGAAGAGTATTCCGCGAAAACTGTAATCCACAACGCTGAGGTCCACCACACTCGCATAGTCCGAGCGGATACTCTCCTCCTCCGTCAAATCCCGCAAAGGACGTCGCAGTATCGGCGACCTGCACACCGGGCAGCGCGAGCTGTATTCGAGCGCAACACGGATGCACACGTAGCAGTGGCCGTCGCCGCACCTATAGCTGGGATGCCGCAAAGTCAGCCTTACGTCTACCACTCAGCGCGACCTCACATCACCGGGTGGGATTTGAGGTCCAAGCAGATGTCGCAGACATGCTGCGCCTTGATCATAATCTCTTCTGGTACGTCGGGACGGCGCTCATCTGATTGATAGAGAGCATCTTCGGTGAGCACCGTCGTCCTTCGTTTACGCGCCTCGCGTCGACATATCGCCAAAAGACGCGGGGCAATTCTGATGTTCTGAAGCAGGCGCATCAGCGACTGGGGATTCAAGACTGGGCATTGCCTGGGAGAAGCGCCACTCACCGGCATATCAGCCGCTTCCATCTCGAGAGGCGCAATCGAAGTCCGGTGACAGTCGAAGCAGCGGGCGAAGCAGCGGCCTTTAAAGAAGCCAGTCAGTCAAGTAGGAAGGAAGAGGGATGGCAGCGCTCACCGTAATAGTCAAGGAATACTGCTAGAGCCCAGCGAGAGGCGGAGGAATTGAAATTTATCGAGGAGGATGTGCGGCGTTGCTTGCTATACATGGAGTGACACACGCAGTTTGTATCCCGCAACAGCTAGTCGAATTTTTGGTACATGATACGGGCAAGAACGTAGCCAAGGAGTTGCATCGGCCAGCCAGCGAGGAAGACTTGAAATCAAAAGTGCACTTGCGGGCCGACATGTTCCGGACCTTGTCATCTGACTCATCACGGCATCCGGGCACCGCCTCCCCTTGACCTTTTTGCCCGCTCATGTCCCGCCGTGCGGCGGCGGGCTGCCTCGCTCCTTGCTGTTGCACGCTCTTTTCTGGGGTCTACTCTCTGCTACTCTCTGCTAGTTCTGATTTCATCTCTCTGCCTCTTGTCGCCTGCCCGGCCCCCGATGCAACTGCTCCCTTGCACATGCCAAATATCACGCGAGATCTTCGTCTGAGCCAACTTGGCGCGGCCCCCGGGCCCGGGGTAACAATTTTGCGTTGCACAATTCTCCAACGACTCTGCCGCCACCACCATGCACCGTTTCAGCCGCCGCCGTTTCAATCGCAAGCGTAAGGACCTTGGGGATTCCCCTTTTTTCTTCTGTGTACTTATCTGAACTATTAGTATGCTCCCGCCGGGCGCACTTCCGTCGGGTCTTCGACCGCCGGCTTCGTGTCGCCGCCGTTGGTAAGTGCCTTTGATTGATGTAATTTCTGCCTAACGATGCTACAGTCGCAGCGTGGAACGCCGGGAACGCCGGGACATGGGTGGCCTGGGGGAATGGCGCGGCGGATGACGACATGCTCACCCCTGATCCACCGCCTTCCCAGCCGTGGGGCTCCGGTTGGGGCGACGGGTCTGGTTGGGGTAATTCCGACAGTTGGGACCGATCTGGGTGGGGAACTTGGGGTCAACCGCAAGCTCAGCGAGCGAGCGAGCGAGCTACGGACCAGGATGCGGCCCTCGATGCGCAAGCATGGATCATCGCTGGGTGGGCCGACCCTCGCACCCTGGGCCTCGAATCAGGATCTGCGTCGTAGATCCATCTGATTGTCGTACGCGCGTGAAACCCCAAAATGCTCATTGTGTTTCTCGATCTGTAATGCAATTTGTCGTGTTCTCCCTTGCCGTCCCCCCTGCTTCGAGTCGAGTGCCCTCTGAGTTTGATGCCTGGTCAGTGCTCAGTCTTGGTCTCGAACCTCCTCCGATTTTTTTGCTCTCGTGGCGTCAAAAGATCCGACCCTGGAACTATGACGCCGCCACGAGAGCAAAAAAATCGGAGCAGTCCTTCCTTGTTTTTTTATTTTGCTAACTCTTTTACTTTGCAGTTCTGCCGCGGCGCACCTTGCGCTCAGGGAAAGAGTTCTCAGCCTTCGACCTGGCTGTCGGCGCCCCTATCGAGCCAGCCGAATTCTTCGATGTGGAAGCGTGCTTCTCCAATGCACTCGACACGGACGAGAAGGCGGACATCCTGGCGTCTCCCCCGTTCTGGATCAACCCGCTGTCTCCCGCCTCTTCCGTGCCCGTGGGGGCCGTCAAGGTCACTGCCAGCGCCCTCAAGGCAGGCTCCAAACGGCGCAAACGGGAAAAACGCGAGGCGACCGCCGCCATCGCCGCCGGCGCTCCCCGTGCGAAGTCTGTCGCCGCGCGCCACGCGAAGGACTCACTCAAGAGTGTCCTACGTGTAGAGCTGGACGCCGCTGATCTCTCTCATTCCAAACCGGCCTGGATCGGACTCAGGAGTGCGGAGGAGGAGGACAGTAACGGGTATGGAGGGCGCGAGTACACCCGCAAGGAAATCGAGGCACTCACGGGGGCAAGGGACCTAAAATATGTGAATTGGTATGGCAGGTACGTCACTCGCTCATCTTCGACGTACGCCCTCACTCTCATATGCAGAATATCGATCCCGATCGTCGATTCGAAAGGGCGCATCATCGCTGTGCTGGGTGGGATGCCCAAGGACGTCGCTGCCTGGAAGGTTGTCACGGACCGCGCGGCCTTTCTCATGGGTACGCGAGCGGAGACGGGGTCGTTTAGCACGGAACAACTGCATCACCGCCGAGCTCAGGAGCCCTACCCGTCGATTTCGCGAGGGATTTCCCATGGCGGTGGCCAGACGGTACGTGATTCTTTTTTTTTTCTGTCCCGCTCCAACACGTCTTCACCAGGAACCCGGCGAATTGCAAAATAACATATCCAATACTCGACTGACCGACGACTTCATGCGCGAGGAGTGCTTTCAACGGCTGGCCGGGTTTGCCAACTGTAAGTCGCCTCCATCGTCACCTGATCCACCCTGATTTTTCGCAGGTCTATTTATGAGCTTTGCGCCTCTTCTTTTCGCCTACTACTTGGCGCAGATGGCGCTCATTGCGACCTGGCGACCTACGCTGAGGTGGAACTTTGCTCGAAGCGTTTTTGCGGCCTGCACGTACAACTTCGGCCCCCACGCCATCACACTTCCCCATCTCGACTATGGTAATCTTGCCTGGGGCTGGTGCGCCATCACCGCCCTGGGCGACTTTGACCCGGATGTCGGTGGCCACCTTATCCTATGGAACTTAAAACTCGTGATACGGTTCCCGCCGGGGTCGACAATTCTTATCCCTTCTGCAATCATTCGCCACTCGAACGTGCCGGTAGCCCAGCACGAACATCGCTTTTCTTTCACCCAGTACACAGCGGGGGGGCTTTTCAGGTGGATCCGCAACGGTTACAAGACGGACGTCGCATTCGAGGAGTCTGCTAGCGTTGCGGAGAAGACTGCGCGCCGTGCCGACGACCTCAAGCGATGGGAGGAAGGGGTTGCAATGTACAGTACGGTGGACAGCCTTGTAGATTCCGCTTAGGGGTACATCTCGTTTACCACTGTCGTAGTGTACTGGAATTCATTATTCTCTTCACCACTGATGTCACAGAGTCACGCAGTCACAGGATGCCTCACACCGACGGCGGGGGCTCTAGATGGTCCCACGTCTTCTGTAAAATTCCTAAATAATCCAAGGGGTGCTGCACGTCTGATAACAAGCTGTCTGTATAACAATCAGCAGCGTCGAAAACTTGTACGAAGTGAAATTAGACAATGATGACGAACTCCGACCGTTGCGGCGAGTGTGCAAGGCAATCTTTGTATTACTCGAGGTAGCAGCTAAGTGTTTTCAGCACAGTTCTTGGTCCGGAACTCACACGCCTGACTCTTTGCAGGCTAACTTAGCGACCCAGACCTCTGTTTCTACGGTTTGCGTATTTATTAAGCGTATACGGGACCACGGCAAGCGTACAAATGGTCGATGAGCTAGGATGACGAACTCCCCTAGTGACGAACTCCCTCTCGCAACACCGCCACCCCACCTCCTGTGGTCATGCCACGAGAACCAAAGGCACCGACACCGAGTTTTGATGTGCTGACACGGCGCGCCGATGCGGCCTACGAATACAGATACAGAAACCGTGCAGCGGTCAACGAGAAAGCACGCGCCAGGATGCAAAGGTGAGCCATTGCAAAAGATGTCCTCGGGATCCTGACAGGTTTGTGGTGAAGACGGCGGGAGGCGTTGCGCAAGGCGCCGGCAGCAGTCCAGGCGGAGGAAGCAGCTAAGGCCCGACAGTATCGAAGAACTTACAAGGAGTGCGTGATTCTTTTTGTCCCTCGGGGTAATGAGGCAACTCATATCCTCTGTTGTATCAGACGCAATAGACCTGTGGCCCGCGCTGCCGTCGGCGCATCGCCGCTTAAAAAACAGCCAAAATGTGCGCCGACTCCGAAGGTGCAAGTGGCGGAAGGGTCGAGCACTCCCAGAAAATCGCTACGGTCGCCTGCGGCGGACGTGCATTGCTGCTTTGCCCAGACCAGCTTTTCCTTGGATAGTCCCCCGCAGCCTTGGGTTGTTGGCGATGCGCCGCGAACGCCGCCGTCGCCTACGCCTGCGAGCAGGAAGAAAAAGGTTGTGCCAAGGTCGCTGGCGGAAATTGCCGCCAGCGACTCGGAGGATTCTGAGATGTAATGGTGGTCTTAGACAATAGAATTCGATGAACGAGTGGCTTTACGATGCAAACGAATGAATACGATGGGATTGGTGTGACACAGACCTCAGGCTGTGACAACTCGGGATGCTCCCAACCGCCATCTCCAGCTTGGCAGCTCCGCCTGCGGCGTTCGTGCCGTGCTTGATCCCGACGTATCTGGGCGCGAACTTCAAAGACCACGCCAGCTTCTCCAGAATACTCAACAAGAATTACTGGGTGTTGTTCACAGGTGACAAACAAGGTGCTTACAGCCTGAAGTGCGTGGCGGTTTCTGCATTGCTTTTGCGTCAACCGATTTTGGTTCTGCAGGTCAGCGTGCCTCGCAGCGAAGGGATCGAAGATCTCAGAGGAGGAGGAGGTCGGCTGCTTGGAGACGTGGGAGGAGGTCCTGCGGGCATGGGCCATGCACTGCTACCACCGTCATGGAAAGTGCCGCCGTCACCCCGGGGGGTGTCTTTTCGGCCAGTGCAGCGGTCACGGAGGTCCCGCGGGATCGAAAATCGTTGTCGTCCGCGTCAAGCGCGAGGGTGGTGTCAAGATCGAGGAGCCTGAGATCAAGCGCGAGGGTGGTCTCAAGATCGAGGAGCCTCAGGCCGCCGAAGTACCGTCTCCAGCGCCCGTGCGTACTGCCTCCTCCCCTGCGCGACGCAGGGGTGTTATGCCCCGCACCGCGCCTCCGTCGTACACGCCGATTCCTGAGACGGAGTCTGACGTGGACTCTGACGGAGTGCCGCGGGACGGTGCACCCCTGTACGATCCCGACACCCCCGATTCCGCGTCCGCGGCGGACGCACAGCGAGGCGTCGGAGCGAGTGAGGCTTCGCCCACGCCGGCGAGCCGCGCGCGCTCTCCCAGCTACGTTGCACGCTCTCCCAGCTACGTTGCAGCAGATGCGCCGGCGAGCGCTCGCGTCCGCTCTCCTAGCTACATCGCAGAAGACGCGCCGGGCCCAGCCACGAAGAGGCGGGCAACTACGGTCGCGTCGCTGTCACGCTCGGCGGCGTCCTCGACGGGATCAAGCGTCTCGCGCGCGCGCGCACGAAAGACTCGCGGTCCTGTCAGCGCGAATGCTTCCACGGTGACCGTGCACGACGCCTTTTACGTGGACGCTACTGGAGCAATTCACCACTCCAGAGCGGACGCATTCAAGCAGGTCGGAGCGGGACCGGTGAAAGTGGTCTTGGGATGGGACGCAGCGACGGAGTACGCGCAGCGGCTACTGGAGGAAAATGAGCCGGAGGAGGAGCTGGCGGAGGTTGCGCCGAGGGGGAAAGGGAAGGGAAAGGCGCTCAGCACTATGGATCTCGATGCTTAACGTATGGTATCGCGACTTCGATTATGGTGTTACTTTTGTATCGTGTCGCCGTACTTCTTTTATTTTTTTTTAAGCAGAATTGGTTTTGGAGCCATTTTCATCGGGACACGGGCTGTGGGCCTTGGAATGTTTGTTTGGGAGCGTCTTGCAGCACAACAGAGCCCAGCCAAACAACTTGGAAAGAACGACTAACCAGTCAGTCAATACTTTTTGCTGCTGATGGACGAGACTGACGACGCACTGGCAGGGGACATGCCAACAGACGCCAGCGCTCGCCACACGAGGCGATTGGTGTTTCTTCGGCGACCAGGGGACCATTCGACACTTCCAATCCCTCACCACACCGAAATTGCGACGGGTCGCCCCGTCTCGCGGAAGGAGCGACAAAGAATGTGGGCCCGGGCGAGACGACCGCCGCTGGAGCCTCACGAGACGGTTGACTGGATCCAGTCCAAATTGCTGCGTCGGCGGGGCAAAAAACCGACAAAGAAGAGGGTGCGTGCGCTGTTACGGCTGAGAGAGCTGCGTGCGCGGGAGGATGCGGGGTCTACGCATGAGTCCGACGCCTCGGATGCGTCTAGGACAACGGAAGATTTGGTCGACGAGGCGGACTGGCGGGAGGTAGTGGGCAAGGAATGGCGACTGTATGCTGGTCTTTAGTTTTCGGTCAAACGTCTCTGAGGTGCCAAAAAAATTGCGATTCAAATAAAGACATCATATTGGGACTTTGGAGGATTGGTTTAGTGTAAACTGCATACACACACGCTGAGTCTGAAAGACCACGTGAGTGAAAGACATTTTGTTTGTTATTCTCACCTGTTACTACCTCGTCTTAGCACCGAAACTCGCGCTTCTGGTTTTTTCTTCATGGCCACCAACAAGCAACGCGCCAAAGCCACCGCTGCTCGAGCCCCACGAACAGCGCCTGGGCCGGGCAAGGGCCCGGCGAACAAACGCTCGCGAAAAAAGGGCACCGGCAAAAAACCCGGAAAGGAGTCTTGGGTGCACGGCACCAAGCTCAAATTCCTAGCAAAATTCGTGGACGACTGGCGCGCGGCGCATGAGCAGGGGGTCGTTTTTCTGGGACGGTTCTACACAAAAGTCACCAACCTGTACCTCTTGAAGTACGGCTATTTCTTGAAGGACGACGAGGACCTGGTCGAGGACACCGAGGACCCGGTGGATCCGAACGCTAGGATACCAGGATCTGAGTCGCTCACTTCAGAGGAGGCTGAGTTCCGCAGTGACTACACGTTGGTGTTACGGAAGGTGCGTTAGTGTGGTGTCCGCCGGTTGTCATCGCTGACAGGGAGTCTTCCTAGCGGATTGCGGCTTGGTACTGCCGTACCTACCGCGACGTCTCGGAGAGCGAGAAGAACTTCTTCGCTGATATCTTGGGCGGAATGGACGGTGCAGGGCCTGGCCATCCCAAGCGCGCCCAGCTTATCCATTACTACTCTCGCCGTTGGTACGAGGAGAGAGTGAAAGCTCGGTTCGAGGCCGCCTTCATGGTGGAGAAACAGCTGGCCAAGGATCTCGGAAAGGAATCTCCTTCGGAGATCAAAGTCCGCAACGAGATTACGAGGGAAGTATTCGAGGAGGAAACGGAGGAGTTCCAGGAGGAGCTGAAGCGGGGAGTGGAGGCGGAGTACACGGCGGCGGTCAGGGCATGGGAGCTGACGAGGGGAGAGACGCAAACGAGGACGCCAGCGGAACTAAACGCGTAAGTCCTGCGTTCTGCCGTTGTGGGTCCGATCTGACGCGAGGAATGTGCCGCTAGAGCGCTGAAGAGCGCGGGGTTTTACCTGGAACCGCTCGCAGAGGCCATCAAGGAGAAATTCGGCCTGAATTGCACGATCTTGCTGTGTGGGCCGATGGGGGATCGAGGAGGGGCGATCGAAGTGCGGAGGTAAGTGGGAATTCGTTGACAGCTGTGAGATAGATTATCTGAAGCGCTGTGAATAGTGTTCATGCCGGCACGACCAAGGGCATGACGCCGCGGAAATGGCATGAATTCGATAGGATGGGCTACGCCGACGTCGAGAAGTGCATGGTCAATTTTTCTCAACGGTGCTTCAGTAAGAAATCTCGTGGCAAAGAATTTGCATTGCGACTAACGTAATACATGACTAGGTGAGGAGGACTGTCTCTCAAGGACGGAGGGGGTACAACAAGCAGGCGGAGGTGTGGCATCTTCTGCACCTTTGCCTGCGGCGGGGATCGCGCCCGGGACACAATTCAGCGCCGGCACACGACCGGAGGCGAGCGGCGCGGCCTCCGAGGAGAACACAAACGCAAACGCAAACGCGAGCGCGAACGCCAACGCCAACGTAAACGGGAACGCGGACCGCAACGGCGCCGCTACCGCCAGCGGCATCGCGAACACAAACGGCACCGGCACCGTCCACAACACAGGCCAGCCCCGCCCCGACTCCTCGGGAGCGGTGGAGCCTAGGCCCAACGACGGGGGCGGGGGCGCAGCTGCCGAGGAGGATGCGCCCCCCGCAGAGCCTACGCACGAGGTGTGGGCTCACGCCAGCGGCATCGCGAACACAAACGGCACCGGCGCCGTCCACAACACAGGCCAGCCCCGCCCCCACTCCTCGGGAGCGGTGGAGCCTAGGCCCAACGACGGGGGCGGGGGCGCAGCTCCCGAGGAGGATGCGCCCCCCGCAGAGCCTACGCACGAGGTGTGGGCTCGGAAAGATAGGCCCTTGTGGGGTGTGGAGATCAGCAAGGCGATGGCGGCGTTCAGCTCGACGACGCAGAAGTGGGGGGATAACTGGGCGGAATGTGTCGTGGCGTGGCTTGATTTCGAAGGGGGGACGGGGTACGGGCACGGGGGGAGACTGGGGAACGAGCAGCGTCCGGTGGAGGTGAAGAATTTCATCAACGGCGGGCGGAAATGGTACGCGCCGCCGGTGATCTCCAAGGTGGGGAAGAAAGACGAGGCGGGCTCGTACGCGGCGCAATGGTGGGGATGGTGGGACGGCTTTCAGGCAGGCGATGACGAGGGCGAATGGGGAGAATTGCCGTTGATGCATGGGCCGACGGGGTTGATGCTGGTGCTGGCGGCGCTGTTCTGGTGGGGTTTGGCGGAGGAGGGTAACGAGCGAGGGGAGGAATGGGAGGGAGCGGTAACGGCGCTGAAAGAGTTGTTGCGCGGCCTGGTCGACTCGGGCGAGCTGGTCGACAAGTAAGTTCTGCATACGTCTTGCGATGGATATGGCTGACACAATGCGACAGCTATTCAGAGGGCCGGAAGAAGGTCCAGAAGAAAATGGACCGCATCCGGGGCACCAGCCAGCCGAAGCGCAAGAGGGGTGGCGGGGGCGAGGCGGACGAAGAGGCTGGCGTGTCGAAAAAGAGGAAGGTGGTGGCGACGGAGGGCGGAAAAAGGGTGACGCGCACCCAGGCGGCCAAAGACAAGGAGAATGCAAGCGGCCCTCGTGCTCGTACCCGTGCTCGTAGGTAGCCTTACGTCGCGTTCGCTACACACGTATCTTGCGAAGCTCAGTATTGTATTGGTGGCGTTTGGCGTAGGTGAGGGTTTGGGCCGATTTTGAGAGTGATGACGGACTTAGAGAATTCTGAGATGAATGCACGTGATCAGGGGCTTGCTCGAGATCTTTCGTGCAGTGAGTCGCGACTCAACGAGACGTGCGGTTGGGCGAAGCAAGGGAGGAAGAATGTACTCGTATTCGTATTTTGCATAAACAGTGTAGAGGGTAGGTATTAATGACTACGACTCAAAGTTTGGACTGGTGCGCATGAGTGGATTAATCGGACGTGTGTGCATGTGGACAGACGCACCATATCGCGGACCCGAGAGCGACGGACGACCGCAGTTGGAGACCCTGCTTCGTCTGAGCTGTGAGAGAGAGAGAGACAGTGAGTAGGGGTGATCGGAATGTGGATAGGGAAGACGCACTGGAGCAGTTGAGGGTCGCCGTAGTCGCCCTCAGGGTCACACTCGAGGAGGGCTGGGATATCCTCATGGTCATCCTCCTGGAGCAACTCGGGGCTGGAATAACGCATACACAATTGAGCTTGCAACGTATGGAACGCCTGAGAGCGTTGCGCCGGTTCTCCGCAATGGAGGCGCTGCAAGGTCCAGAGGTTTTCGACCTGCTCTCCGTGGGAGAATTGGGGATGGGTTTCATGGCCGCGGCCCGGAATTGCACGCATGCGTGCAAGGTGGCGAATATTCCTACACTCCTGCCTGTGGGCACGAGAATGGAGGGTAGGACTGGAGGAGGTGAGAGGGATGAGGGTTTTAGAGAAAGATATGGCGAACGTTGGCACAGGATTGTGGTGCAAAGGCTGGTCTGGCATGGAGGAGGGGGCGAACGAAAGGTCGTGAGGGAGGGACGATAAAGAGCTGGATAATTAACAGGTACAAACAAACATTGAAATGCTTTTCCAGCCGCCATCCGGCGGCGGCTTTCCTACCATCCTGCGACACCTGGACGAATCTAGGCTACCAAGAGTGTCTGCGCAGAAGTTTTCCCTGTTTTGATTATTGCTTTTGTTTTTGTTTTTGGATGGGGAGGATGCAGGCAAATAAGGACAAAGGGTCGACGAGGGCCTAGGCAGCTGCACCCGCTTTTATTTTCGATTTCTTTTGATTTTTGATGGGGAGGAGGCAGGCAAATAAGGACAAAGGGTCGACGAGGGCCTAGGCAGCTGCACCCGCTTTTGTTTTTGATTTCTTTTGATTTTTGATGGGGAGGAGGCAGGCAAACACATACAAAGGCCTAGGCAGCTCAAGCAAATATGTACAAGCAGCTGTTTTGGGAGGGAGGGCCTGGACCGAGAGTCCATGAGTGATAGGAAAGCATCAGATGTGATACCATCAGATGCATCATGTATAAAAAAAAGCAGAAACAACGCCAAATACAATAAAAAATCGAAAAAACGGGCCGGAAAATGGTGTACCAGCCCGAGCTGAGAAATGCCAGTGTAATGCATTACTGCCTATGTTACTGGCACTAAGACGTTGGATGTAATGTAATACGCACTCCATTAAGTCCTGGGTGTAATGCATCAATGGTACGTATATTACACAAAGGATACATTCACATCATAAGGGAGGGACATACCTCAGATTTGGGTGACCACGACAGCGTTGGCGTCGAGCGCGGCGTTGAAGTACTGGAGAGCGAGGGCCTGCGAGGCGAGCCTGTCACCGAGCCCGCCGGAAATCCCGGTGGTGGCGTTGAGAGAAATGGCGCCGTTGTTCGTCAGTCCAACGTATCTGCCACGGGTGATGGCAAACCAGCGCTCTCCGTTGTCGGGCACCGCTTGGAGGGGCTCGAGGGGAGGGATCGAAAAAAGCCGTCCGGCGATCCAGGGGCCAGTGGTGTGGAAGACGGGGGCGGCGGGAGCAGCGGGCGCGGGCGCAGGAAGCGCGGGGGCAGGCGCGGGAGCCGCGGCGGGGGCAGGCGCGGGGGTCGCATTGAGGGAGCTGGCAGCTAGGAGACAATGTCAGGAAGACTCAAGGTAAGGGATTGAATGGATTTACGCGGCGAAGTCAAAGAGGCCACGGCGGTTGCGATATCGACGGCGGCCACTGCGACACCGTCAGCTGCAGCGTTGATCTGCCCGAGGATGGCGTTTACTGTACAGGAAGGGAGAGAAGTTAGGGCATAGAAAGCAAAAGTAGAAAGGATGGACGCACAGTCAGCCATGGAGGCGGTGGAAACCGACCCCGTGGCATCGGCCAAGGCGTCAAGGGAAGCCCGCAGGGCTTCCAAACTGGCGGCGACTGTGAAGACGAGTGTTAAGGAGGGAGAGTAAGATAAGGGGGGAAAAGGCGGGTTACCTGCCGAGTCACTCGCTCGCGCAACGTGCGCTGCGCGAGCGAGGGAGTTGTGGTCAGTCATTTGGGGAGTGGTTGAGTGGGGAGATGAACGGAAAGAAAATGCAGAGAGTTGGGAGGCGGTGGAGTGCGACAAGTGGGCTTATAAGCGAAGCGTTTGGAACTCCGACAGAAGGCATGTGGGAGCTTGCGTGGCCTTCCGGGGAAGAGCCATACATATTCAGGGATCGCCCCAGATCTCGGTCGACCTCCTGAAATCAATCTCGCTTAATCACCACGTACCCTGCCCACCTTGTCGTATCCCTTCTTCTCAATCTTGAATCAAGCGCCGAGTTGCAGGTAGGTCCGCAGAACAAGAGAATTAAGCAAAGAGCTGATTTTTTTTGTCTTGTTTGAAGAAGATGGCGAACAAAAGCAAGAAAGGCCGTAAAAAAATGGCGAAAGAAGACCGAAAAAGCCTTCGATTGTGGGCGGAGGGGGCGCGCGAGAGCGTCCTGGAGCAGCATATAGCAAGATACGGGGATGCTCTGGAACGCGGTCGGTGGGTGGAAGAGCGCGAGGTGCATCAGAGCATTTGCAACGAGTTCCACGCGCGCATTAGCTGGAGGCTGAAGGACCACGAGGAGCCCGACTTGCCGCTCCCTGAATACGACGCCGAGAAAATCCAACCGGTGGAGGCGCTGACCGCAGAGGAGGAGGAGGAACGGGCGCTACGAGTTCGCTTGCTCAACGAGGTCCGTGATGGCGGTGATGCCGTGACCAATTCACATGACCGTGCATTGACGACGACCGACAGCGCATACGACGGTGGCTCAAGTACCGTGTACGCCGTCTGCGCAAACAACTGCGAGCAAAGATCGGCTCTAGCTCCTCTAAGGACCCATGGACGCTCCTGTTGTCAAAACTCTCTGGCGTTACGTCCCCTCCCAAGGCTCGCCAGGCCTACCAGCAATTCATGCACGAAGAATACGAATCGAAAGTCGCACCTCTGGTCGCCACCAGATGGGCTGAAGAAACCGGTTCCGGGAGCAACGTGCAGACGAAAAAAAACCCCGATGCTTCGTTTCGATCCAAGATTGCGCGCGAGGTGTTCGGGAACCTTTCTGACACCGAGCGCGAGGGGTACAAGGCCCGTGCCAAGGAAGCGGCTGCAGACGCGCGCGCCGAATACGACAAGGCGCTGGTGGAGGCACCTTGTCAATCCCCAGAGGCGAAACAACGGTGCGTTAATAATATAATACATTATTTATCATCCCAGCACTGATGTCGCTTAATCCTAGCTGCATAGACAATGTCGGCGCGTTTCTTGGCCCAATACTGCAAGGAATCCAGGAGCGCACGGGCATGCACTCAACTATCATTATGGGCGGCCCTGTTCCGAAGTATGGCGGAGATTTGAGGTCCATTTAGTGAGTGGGCGGCGACGGGAAGCTTCCCCCAGGCTAATTGTGGTGATACAGCGTTTCCTACGGGCGTAATAGAAGTACCAACCCACAGCATTTCTCCGCCTGGGCAAAAGATCGTTTCGACGCATTCCTTGGCGTCATGAAGGAATATCTAGGGACTGCCTTCAGTACGTCGTCTCGCGTTTCTGATGCCACATGTATAGTCTAACCTCGATTGAAAGCCGAGCAGGACATCGAAGCCGCTGCCCTGAAGGACACCCTCGCAGGAGCGAAGTACAGGATCGCACCTGACCCGCCGTCTGACGTCGAGGAGTCTGAGTCCAGCTCTGACTCTTCAGGCTCGGACTCGCAGTCTGACACCGACTCCAATGCCGACTCAGACGACTCCGCCGTCGCCAAGAAGCAGGAGCGGAAGGCGAAGAAGGCCGAAAAAAAAAAGCGCCATCTAGAGAAGCAGAAGAAGAGATTGGCGACGGAGAAGAAGGCGGCGAGGGCGCTGGCTGCACCTGTCGTCGGGACAAAGAGGAAGCGCAGCGAGGACGAGGGTGATGCGTCCGCGAATGACGATGCGGGTGCGAAGAAGAAGAAGAAGGCTGACGCGGCGCTGTCCACGAAAAAACGGAAGCGCAGCGCGGAGGAGGGAGATGAGACGGTCAATGATGGGAGCGCGGGAGCGGGGGAGGTTGGGGGGAAAGACAAGAAGAAGGAGCGGGCTAAACGGTCGAAGAAGGCGAATGCGCTGGGGGACAACGACGCGGGGGACGTGGGCGGGGGCAAAGAGAAGAAGAGGGATAGGACGAAGCGATCCAAGAAGACGGACACAGCGGCGGAGGACGACGCCGGCGCCAAGTCCGGGGGAGTGGAGAGAAAGCGCGGGCAAAGTCCCCCACCCCGCAAGTCGCTCCGCCTCCAGGGCGACCAGGCGCCGTCCACAGCAGACGCAGAAGATCCAGCGCCACCTACACAGCTGGAGCCCGCCACCGCCCCCGCGCCAACGGGGGAATTGCTCACGCCCCCGACAACCCAGGCGGGCGCGGCGCATGTCTCCTCTCCAACGCCGCCGACGCCCTCCCAGCCCTCCCAGCCGCTGCAGCATTCCCTGTCGTCGCCGTTGTCGCCTTCCCCGTCGCCGCCCTCGCCGTCGCCGCCCTCGCCGTCGCCGCCCTCCATGCCCGAGGTCGAGTTTCCCGCGGACGCGCCGGAGTGGCTCACCTCGTGCGTGAAGTGGCTGATGAAGGAAGAACTGGGTGTCCACTATCGAGCCCTTGTGGCTGCGCTGATCGCGCTGGAGACCAAGTATGGCTTCGACCCGGCGAACGACGGCAAGCTGGGGTCGGAGAAGCGCCCTTCCCAGGTGTACTCTTGGATTAGGGGCGGGCGCGGGACGAAAGTGAAGTTTCCACCGAGCATAGGGAATGTCGGCCACTACGCCGACGAGTGGCAGGCTTGGTGGGACACTCTGCAGCCGGCGTGGAGGGAGAAGGACGACGCCGGGCATTGGAAGCAGGACTCAGCAGCGACGGGCGACGATGTGTGGGACCCCCTGGAGGCCCCCGGGAAGAACGGGTGTCTCAGCGTGGTCGCGTCGCTTTACTTCTGGGGGATTAGCAACAAGAACGTGGCCCCGGAACTCGAGGAGCGGTGGGAACGCGCCGTATTGGATGTCACCTGGATGCTAGAGGAGCTGTGTGCCTCCATTCATTAACTTTTGGTGGTCGTACGCGTCTCATTGTGTGTCGTAGTCAATGTGACAAAGTTTCACATTCATAAACCGACTTATATAAAATACAGCTGAAGTAATTACGACTTGAAATATTTGAGAAGACTCAGAAGAGTCAAGTCAAGTGGATCAAAAAAACGACGAGCAGCGGGATTGAACACAGGGCCTCGGGCTAACAGTCCATTCCAGGTGAAAAGACGCAGTAGACAAGTAGAGCATTGGTGCAACGAACACATGTAAAGTATGGCTTATAGGGTCTTGTGGTTAGAGAGCAAAAAAAAAAAAAAAAAGACAATGCGTGCTGAAGAGAGGGAAACCGCACGACGTGCGAATAAGGGAGAGTTAGCGTACAGTAAAGGGTAACGAGAGGTAAGAATAGGAGAAGGGTATGACTGCAGAGTGCAGAGGCGGGCGCTGGCGGGCGCGGCGCGGACGGGGGACCAAACACCGAGGAGAGGGCGGGTTTGGGGGCGGAAACGTGGCGGTGTGAGTGGAGACCACTGCTGGGTGGGCGCAAACGGGGCGCGCGCGGCGGCGGGCTGATCGGACGTCGGAATCAGGCGGGAATGCGGACGGTGGCCGGTACGGATCAAGTCGGTTGCAATGGAGGCGAGCGGGGGGCGTGGGGTACAAACGTAGGGGTGCGGGAGAGATTGGGACAGTGCCCGTGAAGGAGCGGGGCAAGCAAGGGGCAGGCAATGCTGAGCGGACGCTTACATAATATAGTGATTGAATCCCAAAATGGACGGGAATTGATGCGGCCCCCGAGCGGTCGGGGCGCGGATAGAATCGGAGGCACGGAGAGGAACGGTAGGGGCAGGCGTAGCCGAGATATGGATACCGACTCAAATGGGGCAACAAGAATATTGATATTTGGTCGCCAGAATTGATGGCAAGCTTTTTTTGTACCGAAATAAACAGAGCCAAAAAGGCGCGGGAAAAGGGCATCCCGGGCCGCCCAAAATCGCAAAATCGCCCGGCGCAGCAGGCCTTTAAAAAGGCCTGCACCCAGCAAGGCCGTGGCTACAGCCAGCGTTTTGCATGCCGCACTTCTGGCTGTGTCCAGGACTTTTTGCGTATATATTACAGCTAGGGCTCGAGCAAACCTGTGCTTACTTAGCATAGTCTGATTAATCCTGGTCTACGCTTTCCATTTGGATCGTCATCTTACGGTTCCGTCCGATGTCCGGCGAGAAGGCTCTCCTTGGAAACGCTGAGCCCAGCCGTATTTCCTATCCACCACCAGTACAGTATGGCAAAATTCACCCTCACTGAAACCCACCGCAAATCGCTTGTTGACCCCATTGCCCGCGACGGCAACTGGGCGTCCTTCCTTACAGCGATCGAGCCTAACGTCCGCTGCCCTGTCCGCATGACGGGTGTCTGTGTACGCTAATTTTCCCCCTCTGTGTATCCTCGAGGCTGATTGCGGGTGGGCGATGCAGAACCTTGCGGGCTGGATGGAGAAAATCGGGAAGCCACTTCGCTCCCTTATGGTCGACGGCGCGGTCAAACTGATAGTGTTGTCGATCAATGTGGGGAATGCTACCATTCTCCTGTGGAGTAATCCAAGCTGAAGCAGTGCGGTTAGATTATCGGCAATAAGAGGCAACAGCCACGAAAGGCAGCCCGTACAATAATCGGTGCAACACATGTTAGCGAGATTCGATCCAATGAACTCACGCTGGGGGATAGCTACGCATTGTTCCTAGTTTTCTCGGAGGAGACGGGGAAGATCGTGGAGATTCGCGAATACCTGGACACAGCACTGGTGCAGGAGGTCAATGAAGCCAACTTGAAGTAGTAGGTACAACGCACAGGTAGAGTGTGGCGAATGATGTACATAATGTAACATGTCAGCGTACCATTTTTCGACCTGTGACCAAAGGCATCGGAGTGAGACTCTGTCCAGTTCATTACATGTTGCAGCTCGCACGTCGAAGAACTGTTTCCGTCGCACTGCCACGATTGAGGGGACAGGAAACCAGCAACGGTAGGACGTGTATGTAGGGCCCCGGTTCCGTCCGAATCCGATTGTGGTTTCTTAAAGGAAGGTTCCAATCAATGGTATTAATCCATTGAAAACACCTGAGGACTGCCTGAAGGCAAAACAAGAGTCCACTCCACCGTTAAAATGACTAATTTAACCCTCACTGAGGTCCCCGTCTAAACTCTTGTCGACCCCGTCAGCCGCTCCGGCGACTGGGCGTCTTTCCGACTCCTTCATATTGTAACCGGTGCGCCATTTTGTTCGTGAATCGAACGAAACGTCTTACGCGGCGAGCGGCCAGGTATGCGTGGTTCCTTATTTTCTCAGAGGAGACGGGAAAGATTGTGAAAATTCGGGAATATTTGGACACGGCGCTGATGCAGGAGGTGAACCAAGCGCACTTGGGGTAGGAGTTGCTACGCACAGACACATCCAGAAGATCTGGTAAACGAATGTATGGGTTGATTAATAGCGCCCTAAACTCACAGTCGTCGGCCCCGCGGTGCGCAGCGCAGATTTAAGCCTCAACTTCGCCCTGAGCATAATTAAATATGTTCAGCAGTACATCGTTGTCAGGACAGTAGGTCATCCAAGAAGTCTTGCATGTCGTCTTTGGGCCCCTTGGGAGGATGCTGCGAACCATCAGGCAAGGGCAGCCGCGGCGCCTCCGCATATATTGGTCCTTTGCGTACAATTAGACGACGCAAGTGATATGGAGCTACATCGCTGACCGGATTTGCGTTCACGCCCTGGTGTAACAGCGGACTTGCGCAGCTTCTCCGATTTAGCTCGGAACCGCGATTTTAAGTCTGCACGAATTGAGCGCTGCAAATGAAGGGATATGATGTACCATACCCCAAATAGCTTCCGCAGACGCCTTCTCGCGCTCCAATTCATCCAGTTCATCGTCCCATTCGATTTCTTCGACCTTCCCCTTACGCGAAGTGACTGGCTTTATCCCGCCCGATGAGATGTGGGCCAGGCTGTGGTCCACGTCATCGTCGTCCGTGGATTCCATCGTTGGCAGCACGGAAGGCCCCGCAACATCTGAGATCCGCTGCCTCTGGAGAAAGGAGGAGAGATCGACTTCAGGCTCCACCTCGGGCTCGCCTAGCGCAGATCAGAGAGAACTGCGAAGTACCTATGCAAGGAAAGATAGTGCACCGTCTGAGTCCAGTACAGGTTCCGGCTCGGCGTATCGGTCGGCATTTGTACCAAGTTGTCGCCTAGAAAATTTCTGTGCAAGTTCTGCGGCACGCTCCGCCGCTTCTTCGTCATCTTCGTTGTTCGCCGCCTCGCCATCGAGAACCAATCGTGTGCCGAATTCTGCAGGTCGGCCGAGTCCACGTCCTCGACCTCGAGCCCGAAGATACTTGCCCAACCCGCCGCGCGACTTTCCTCTGCCGCGGCCGGATGGAGGGGTGCTCGACGGAGATTCCGACATGAGTGTTAAGAGGAAGAGTGTGACATCACACTGTCACTGTCATGATGCGCAATCAATGCCATACGCATCACTTCTCCACGTGAGTCCGCGCATGTGACGCCGCCCCTCTGCTCTCTTGAGTCTTCGCCCATCTAAGAACCTCAATCCTTCTCTCTCTGGCTTCATTCGCCGCATTTCCGTCCTGTCTGCTCGGCACTCCTTTTGCGCACTTGCGCGCCTTGCTTGGTTGAATGAACTTCAGCCTTGAAGTTGCCTTCCTTCTCCGAGCTCCGTATCAGGCTGAGCACGAGAGCCAAACACCAGATCAAATCCAGATCCTAGGACCGTCGACGAAGCGCAACCGCTGCGCAAGCGACGACCACATCCTGCCAATATCTTGGTACTGTGGTTGGTCAAGCAAATTAACAACGTTTCGATCGCAAGAAAGGCGGAATGGGGCATCCATTCTCTTTGTCGATCCTAGAAACCGGCAGCGCCAATCCTGAAGTTTGTGATTGTTGCCCCATGCCTCCGATAACCCTCACTGGATATCTTTCCAAGGAGCGGAGACTAATCAACGGATTAGTCTGTTACTGTCGAAATACCGTATTGGCGTCTTGTGCCCATACTGTGCTGTCCCTTTTGCTCCAAAGTGCAATGGAAACTAGCTCCCCTTCTCGGAGGAAAGCCCTGCCTGTGCCAGCTCTCACAACGCCTATTGAATGGCGCGTCCTTCCGGAGCCTCTGCACTGACGCTGCTGCCCGCCGTCGAGAATGTCGACCTCCGCCTTCACGACTCAGGAACACCCTTTTTGAGGCTGCGTTTGAGGCATGTTACTGGCTGCGCAGTATCAGCGTCTATGTCTCTTTCCCTGTCGAACCCGGCGAACAGTCTGCGATGATTCCGAGCTTCTTCGACATGCTGAAGCACCTGCTGCGCAGCATGCGATCGGGCGCCAACTGCGGCGACTGAAAATGTCGGGTCTAGGGCCATCGCGACTGCAGAATCCTTAGTACCCAGCTGTTCTTTGTTCACCTGTGCGTCGCCCTTCTATCCACCGACCAAATCATACTGAAAAACGCCGCCCACAGTAAAGAATACAATAGACCGATTTCCTTTTTGCCCGCGTCCCCTTCCGCTCTGAGCTCAGCGCGGTCGCGTGACTTGCAATTCTAAACACGCCGAGGTTGTTAGGGGAGCTGTTCCACCACAACCTGGAATAGCGACCAATTCACTGGCTGAAAGACTCGTGTAGTGATGTTTTGCCCCCAATCGGCCGCAGGATGCTACCGTTGCAATGACCAACTGCACGTTCTACAGCAATCCCGTTCAGTGGTGCCTGGCTGCCTAGCTTCTTTGAATTGGCTCATTTTTTCCGGGACAATTTTGGCGCTGCGTTGTAGCCAGCCTGTCCTCTCTATGAAAACACTGGTACATATCATTTGTGAAGCCGGAGATCCACGGCACTGATTTTTAATAACTTAAGAACGACAAAACATCACAATACGCAAACACATTTTGTCTAGTATCTTCATCCTACCGCGTATTCTTCAGAAATTCCGTTTTGAGTACCCATCACCCCGGAGACTCTTCGGGCCTGCATCGGCATATCTCGAGATTACCGAGACTGTTGCGACGCGTTGCGACGCGTTGCTTGGCTATGCTTGACCGTCACGTGCCACACAGCCTTCGCGTCTCGCTCTCGCTCTCATGCTTGCTCATGCGCCGCTTCGTTTCTCCTTCGTGTATTGCGTTCGAGTCCTACAGTGTGACTGTCCGTCTACATGGAAACACTATTGGGCCCTTCGAACGCTCTCCAGGCTTCTCTGCCACACCTTGCACGTCTGGGACGCGGCTCGTCGCTGGCAGAAGTTTTTCACGATACAGGCGATATCCACGGTGCAAGAGGGTGAAAGGAGGCTATGGCTCAGCGTGTCCCATAACGAAGACAAACACCTTGTGAAGCCTTCATTCCCCTCCGACTGTACAATTCGCAGATACATGGCAGGGAATCTTTTCCCGCACCACTAGAAAGCGGCTGTGAGCTACTTCTTCTTCTCACCTTCTCGATAATGTCGGTTTGACAATAATTTTCAGCCGGCACGCCAGGAATGAGAATGCTCTATACCTTCCTGCAAATATTCGCAGACATGGCGACTGAAACTCTGCTCCTTGCGCGCATGTCATACGGGTGGCCCTGCGACGCCACGGTTGCCTACCCCACGGTCGCCTACGCCGCGCCATAGAAAAGTCGTCTCTTTTCCACATTGTACGTTTGTCCATTCTTCGCACTTCGCCCGCTCTTTTCATGTATTCATCGAACCGTCCACCTGACAAAGGCTCCACGTTCTCCCGATTATCACCCATATTCAGCGCCACGCGGCCACCGATCCCTCTCCGGGACAAAATCGCACAGAATTGCACTCCCCGTGATCCCGCTTCCATCGTTCACCAGTAGGGGAGCTCAATCTTTGGCTCGTCGACTCGTCCCGTCAGAAAATAATCGTCGTCGTCCCACCCGTCTATCGACTGCTTTTCTGGGGCCTCTTACTGCCACTTGCGATTCGTGACGGTGCGGGCGGCAATTATGATGCCCTTGGACGGCTTTCCCCTCCTCCGTGTCCAGCAATGAGCCGCTCCTCGCGGTCCAGCTACGACTCATCGATGGCCATGGCTGTTTTCGTGCGCACCGGACTGCCTACTCGGTCTCTTCGCCCCAGTACCTCTATCGCCCTCCTTATCGCCCAATGGTCTTCCAGCTCGTCCCACATCCGTCCCACATCCGTCCCACATCCGTCCCCCACCCTTGCTCACCAACTGTCCACCTCGTTTTGTGTTGTCCTGCCTCTCCACGTTCCCTCCCCCAGAGACTCCGCATGGGTGATACCTGAAAATCCTCGGCCGCCTACATGGCGCCAGCACCGTCGGCAGAGACGACAAGCTGCCATACACGGTGGTATCATCGATGAAATCAATGCAGCCGGGTCCGACGCCAAAGTAGATCGTTTGCTGGCGATGTGGTGTCTACCGAGACGTCTTTCCCCGAGGACGACGGGGTGTATAAATTCGGTGAGTGTGATGGATCACTAATTGTACCCCCCGTCCCTCCTCTTACAATGTCTCAGCCGCTGCAGTGATCCTTTCTGCGCAATCCTTCTGCTCATGCTGAGGGAGCTTCAAATTGGGCGCGGAAGAATATCTTCGACCTCATGTGCCGCCAGCTCATCAAGAGCATCGATTGCAGGATGGAGCTGCTGATGTCAGAGGTACCTGTCGTGATGAATCTCTTTCGCCGATGGAGGGGCGGTAATACCAGGTGCGTACCTCATCCTCGCCTCGCCTCGACCCAGACTCACAGCCGACAATCACGAAGGCTAGTCTCAATTAAAGCAAGTCTCCTCGGGTCCCGGGCAGACGACCTTCGACCTTCGTGTCTGCGATCTGCGACGGTACCAGCGATTGCGTCGCGGCGCCGTCGGTGCACGAGAGATGAGTGTCCGCCATCGTCGGAAAACTCTCCGCCAATGCACAGAGGATGTGAGGCTCTCTCTCTTTTTTTTATGCGTCGTCTAATCCTCTGCAGATGCTCGCAACGCCCCTGCTCCTCCAGGCAGGAAGTGCGGCATGGGGAACAGGAGCTATGCGTTTCCGCCACCCGGATCGCGACGTCGACGCGTCGATTCTCGTCGGGCGAAGATGCGATTGTTTATTGTGGACTCTTCATCGGATTGTCGGGGTGCGTGTACCTTGACGCCATCTTGCGCATCGCGGTTCACATTGTGCTCCGGCTTCTTTCCCCGTAGAGCCCGAGTAGGCAGCCTACACAAAGCAAGTATCAGCGTGTAGCAAGCCTTCACGACGTAGCGACGCGGATGCCGGATGTCTCTACCCTGTCCCTGTCGGGTGCTTCACCCACCCACATCGGCTCCGGACCCTCACTGCCTGGCTGGGAAGCTTATGGACAGACGGCTGCTCTCAAAAGTGCTCGTGAGCTCCTCAATCGTATCCTCGGCCGACTCTTTTATTAATGACGCCTATCCCTAGAAGCCTTGTATACCGTCTGGTGCTCACGACCCACCTACCCCCTGGCTTTAGCCGTGGCTCCACGCCGAACAGAGTGCTGGGATGTGTCTGGATCGGTGCGTATCCACATGGACGCTATATCAGGAGCCCTTCATTTATTTTTTCACAGTAATTTATTTTGTTTCATTCCACCAAAACACGCCATCGGAGAAGAAAATCCTCGCCGCCGTCCACATTAGACTGCGGCGTGTCCCGTCCGGGAAGGGAACCGAAGTAGCTTCCTCTCCGTTCGGTGCGCTTTTATCTCAAATCTATCTTCCCCGGATTTCCTGCCCCGCTTCTTCCTCTCTTTTCGGTCCGCTCGTTCTCCATATGGCCTAGCGTCACCCATTTCCGCCTGTTTCATTTTCCCTCGGCCCCCCGACCCTGCTTGATGTGGGAATGGACGTGCAGCGGCGTTTTGTCGGGCGGGCGCTTAGTCCTATGTCCGCTCTGGGGCTTTATCAGTCAACGGACTTCGGCTGCTGGGTATTTCGGAGGTTGTGTCAGTACTTCGGTTCGCGGGAGACAAATCCCAGAGATTCCATATTCGATATGTGCTGGGATGGCGTCCTGATCTCGACGCTACTGCATTGAACTGATAGCGCCGGGATTTCAATTTAGACTGTACCGTACGTTTTACGAGGCAGCAGAATCATGTGGCGGGGCTTTGTGGGGACCTTGATGTCGATCGGAATCAACGATCCGTTTTTGCGCGTCTCACGCTGGACAATGGGACTGGCGTCTTTAGATACTTTCTTCCTCAGCCTTTGGACGCGAGGATCTCGTACCTATCTTTCCAGTGCCTGTTCGTACCCATCCCGATCCCTCATCGAACGGGCGTTCCAGGAACGCTCCTGCAATAAATTTACCTTTGCGCGCAGTATGGGCCCCTCGTGTTATCCCGGGCCGTGTATGTTTATACATATACACCTGCTCTGTGGAGGACTTTGTGCGCACGGCGTTTCTGTAGCCGCGACGCGTGCGGACATGACGCTCATCTCTGTCCGCCTTACTCGGTTTATCCATCTCATTTCCCGCTGCGCTGCCGTTCCTGACCTCATTTTCTGATGCTTTTCTAACTTCCTGCAGAGATGTGCCAAAGGTTTACGGGCGGTCATCCAACGCCGTGGATGTGAAAAGTAATTTGGGATAGAACTGGTGTAGAACGTGCGGGTGCAAACTCGTTCCCAAAGTGTGGGGAAGATTCCCCCGCGTTACCTGCCTGCCATTGGCCTAATCAGGCAGCGCTTAGACAGAACGGTTCTATTCGCATCCGCCGCTGGAAATATAGCGGACTGACAGATTCGGTGGTGAGTGGTTTAGTTTATTTGTTCAAAATGAATTGGGTCGATGCGACACCGAAGCCTCTCTCTTACCAGCCATTGATCCATATACTCTTGCAACTTAGCCGTAGGAGTGATAGGACACACATTATCCGACACGGAGAAAAGAGAGCCTCGGTCTATGATATATTGGCCCGGAGCTGCATGATCACATTGTTCTGGACATTGGTTCGCTGCCTTTAAAATAGCCCGTGCAAGAGCCTGCTGTGAATCGCACAGAAGCCTCGGATGGCCACTAGCTCTCCGCCGCTCCTGAGCGTCTCCTGAGCATGATCTTCAAAAGCGATCCGTGCAGGCGCATTCGCATGCCAAATTATATTGTTTACGAGGTTGATTCTCTGCTTCTGCCCCCGACTTAAATTCGGGCGCCGTAGAAGCCCTTCTGCTAGGCGCTGAAACGATGTGGTCATCCCTCAGCCGTACCATGCCGACAAGCCTGGTTATGTGCATTTCAACCCAAGACATTGTCTGGTCCTAGCAGTTCTGGCCGCCACCGTATGGGCTAGAACACTGTGCATCGTGGGCACATATCTCTGCCTCTTTGCCGATAAAAAAATCAACCAGGCGGTGGAATCGGACCCTTCCTTGGTTCATCAATCAATGAGAGCAAGGTTCGTTGATGCATTTGGAGGAGTTCGCCGCCTGACACAATATCGGATATCCTCCGAATAGATGACACCGTTTGTGGTAGCTATGTGAGTCGGACTGAGTCCCCTATCACTGATCCGTCAACTGAAATTTTTCTTTTGTGTTTGCTCCAACTTCTTGGCGTGATAGAGCACTCGAGTCCCCTTCTACATCCCACGCATTCCCTTGTTCTCTGCATCCTTGTTCTCGATTCGCAGCCGTCTCTTCTCGGATCAAGTATGATTACCTCGGCGACCTCTTATTGGCTCGCCTTCGGCCGTTTTGGCTTCTCAACTTCTGATAGTTTCCCAATTGTATGATTCCCTTCTGTGGCTAGGGTGTGCCCAGTAATTTTGGTCGCCGACGGGCTTTGTCCTTGTGTGCACTTCCGCCCCAAATCCGGTCCGCTACAGCCTCGAGGTCAACATGTGTTTTGGGGGTGCTCACAGCCTTGGACGTCCTTGCTCATGACCATCACATCCTTCGACAATACAGTTCGCACTCAGTAGCTCTCACACTCCTAAATGTTTCGCCAACTCTCAAACCAAATCGCGGCCGCTGCCACGAAGACTACAGAGGCTCCCAAGGCTATCGCCCCCACGCTGCGCTCTGACATCTACACCGCAATCGACCAAACGAAGTCATGGATCATTGGAGGCATGGGCCAGGCCGGCGACGGAATATCCTACGGCACCGTATTGGCGACGATTCAGAAGCACTTCCCCGATACGAAGATGGGGCTCGAGAACATCGGCAGTGCCGAGAGTGAAGTGTCGGTGGTAGTCTGTGGCGTGACCAATAGTGTGTATCACGATTCATTGGCCACTCGGGGTGATACTGCGAAGCTGACGCGCGCCTATTTTTGCGTCTTAGTGATTTTGGAGATGAGCAAGTGGGAGGGCATGGCGGGCGGGATGGCCATGCACACCTGGTCCGATGCGGTGGTCGAGGCGCATGGACGGCTCCCCGCGGGCTCTAGAAAGGACGGCGTTGCGAAAGGCATCGTTCGCGGCATCAGCCACAACACAGATATCTCCCGGATGACCAGGGAATTTACGGCAAAGATTCAGATCATTTCCTCGTTGAAGAGCGGTGAGTCTCGCGTGTGATCCGCTTAATTAATTGACGAAGTACCGGTTTTGACATGTCTTTTCCAGTGTGCTCCAGAATCTACGGCGCGGGAACCGCTGATGCTCGACAGGCCGAGGCCGTATTAAGTTCGCGACTCATCTAGGTGTAGATTGTACTTGTGTTTAAACGCAATGATATCGTAGGAAGGATTGACGAAGGAAGACCAGAAGGAAGACCCGAAAGAAGCGTACTTTTGATTACCCACTGTCCCAAAGTCCGTGACGAGTAGCCCGAAATAATATAAGAAAGTCCCTCGATCCGTTGTGGATACAGCAAAGAGATACTTCATGCCAAGCGCAATTAATCAGATAACCAGATGAGCGCGTCGAAATGACGCTTCATAATACCTGGGAGATGGGTGATTTTAGGGTGGCCGTAAGTGGAGTAGAGTTCCCAACACTCACATAATTTGACAGGTCAGAAGGAAAGCAGATCGAAGAGTCGCTACTGGGACTGTGGTACCCTTGGGTGGGAGAATTTTCCCTCGAGTGCGGAAGAGTCGGGCTCCACCCGGGAGCAACGTACAAAGGGTATCGGTCGCCTTGGAACTGGCTGTGCTCCATAGACGCAGCAGAAAGGAGGGAATCGAGAGCGGGTCGGGTATTTGACGAACCAAGGGTATCAAAGGCGGAGATGGACGAATTTCGAGAGGGATAGCTGAATTTGTACGTCGCCGAAAACACGATAACTGAATTATCGTCTCTGCGGACCTCTTGGTATATGGTGAATTGAGTGGGATCTATACATGCGCGTTAGGATGTGCGACGCGATTTGAGCTCAACACTTACCTTGGCTTTCCGATATAACCTTCCAATATTCGGGGACCAGCGAGGTGCTGTAGAGTAGCCCAGAGACAGAGGCGTCCTCGACGGGCGCCAGCGGGGTTGTCTCCGCGTGCAGCATGCGTTCCCCGGAATACACGCTAAAGCGCGATTGAGCGGCGAGCGGGGACTGGGCCATGAAGGTCACTGTAGGATTGATAGATCCCAGGTGACGCGGGTGCTCAGAGGCATGGACGACGCCCCCGGACTCCAAAGACATTGAAGAGACGGTGTTACCGACGGCATCGGGTGCGCCCTCGGGAAGAATGTCAATGTATACGACAATATGCCGAGCGCATGACGGTCCGGAGAACGCCTGCCCGCCCATTAGCGGGGACACGGGAGAGTTTCCTGAGCTGTCGCTTGACGCGGAAGAGCCGTCGTAGGCGGGCTGTCGGAACGGGGACAGAAGATGCAGCACTGCGAAGATGGTGTATAATGAGTGGTATGAAGAGAATGAAATTCGCCAACACAACGTACGTTTCTTACCCCCACAAGACTCCCGGAGCTGCTGCAGACGGCTGCCGACTTGCTTAGCGGATCGCCTCTTCCCTGTCTTCTCGAAAATATAGTCCGAGATGAAACGATTCCTTCGGGGAAAGCGCCCGAGCATCCTCGTCTCCCTGGAGTCATCCGGCTGATAGGCCTCAAGACCTAAAGCCGCTGTCAATAAGGGCCGCGAGAGAGAATGAGCCTAGATGCTTGCCTTCCAATAGCGCAGCCTCAAGATCGAGCGGCCAGACCGTCTCGCCGCCGCGCAGCGTCTTCCAGCTTTTGCGCACCCTTAAGACGGATTGAAGGACCTCCTTGGTGGTCTGACTTTGGCCAGACGGCCACGCGTTCCCGCTGATAGGCGCAAAAAGGCGATCCGCGGATGGGGTGGGTGGTGTGGACGAGCCAGTCGACGCGGTCTCCTCTGTGTTTTCGCGGTCGTTGCTCCAGTACATGGCCATGGCAGGGGGACGTGAAGTGTTGGCAGGTAAAAGACGGATGAAGCGACTTTCTACGAGGATATCAGGTAGCGAGCGGAGGGCGAGAAAAACCGTGAGGGGATAGAAGGCGCTTGTACTTCTTATATTAGATCGACATCGGCCTACTTGGGACTGGCAGGAACGTACACTAGGCAGCGCTTTTCCAAGCCAAAGGCCCAACGTCCGATCGAGAACAAAGCAAAAAGAGGTCGGATGATGGGACAAGGTTTGGCCCGTGAGCAGGTGTGCCATAAAAAACGTGGCTATGGCGCAAGCCCGAAGCTAAACAGAAGGACCCAGGCGTTTGGCGACCGGACCGCACGGTCGGAGGAGCTGAGTATAAAAAACTGCCCAGCCGTCAAATTTGGCCCGTTGTGGATCGTATTTAGCGGTTTATGAGCTGAAAATCCCAGGCGAGTCAAGTTTTTCAGCGGAGATTTTGATCCACTTCCACCTTTCTCCGTCATGAAGCGGGCTCCGGCGCTCTAAGACCATGATGTTAGGTCACCGCTGAGATTCCATCTTCCGGCACGGAGTCGCTAAACACTTCGGTAAAAGGAATGACGAAATTTAATTAAGCAAGGGTCCGGAAGAAGCCCCGTACAAACAAAACTCACTGAAAATCTCGCACAGGCGCTGTCTGGTCCGTGTGGTGTGAGAAGCCTTCTGGTGCACCCATAGAATGGAACAGATTTTGGGGCCATCATCTGGTGGGTCACCGTAGATCCGAAGGTCATGTCTGCTTATGTGAAGTTCTCGGAGAATGTTCTTCACCGCGGTCAAGCCACGATTAGCAGGTGTGAGAATGCAGGCCCAATCAAGACTGTGATAGGTGAGGCTGCGTTGATCCTCCTCCAACACAATCAAGTGTTGCTAGCTGTGCGTCGTACACAGCGAGCGACACCGCATGCACGACCGAGTTTTTTCATCACCCCTGGAGCTACGAGAATAGTTCAACAAGTTCGGCGCTGTATTGAATGCGACATTCGTGGAGCGAGCTGATAATGCGGGCGAACGCATGGAGGGAACGCAAGTCAAATAATGGGAAGTTCTTGCTTGTACAACATTTTTTGGCCGATATTCATGACTTTGCAATTCATCCTTCACCTAAAACTGCGGAAGAAAGGGTTGAGAAGCATTTGGATGCACTTGAGCCCGTGCGTACCGCAGACGAGCATTTTCCAGAGCGCTCAACAGGAATAGCGTCCCCCGGTCGGCGCTCACCGGAGCTTCCTCGCCAGATCCTGTCTTCGTCAGTTGACACAACATGGCTAGGTGAATGTTGCTATCAATGTTAGGGGTCTCACACTCGCCGATGCCTGGAATGAAGCGCAATGTAGCCTCCTCGATACACCTCCTATCCTACGTGTCTTGTGCAGCATTGACGACGAGTGAACGGCGACAGGAACGCCTGCGCAGTCGTACGAGCTTATCTCGGGCAGAGGTCGGCCGAATTACCCATGCCAGTCGCTGCGAAGCTCTGGGCTGACGATATTGAGAACATCTATTAACCATCCTTCAGGCAGGGTTTCGGCAACGCCCATGAAGAATAGCGTGCTCACCAAGGGGATAAAATTGTACCATCCGCTCAATTACAGTACTGAAAGCACCGCGTTCCATCCGAACCGGAGGCGAGACTGGAGCGGTCAGTCCTGCTCGGGAGACGTCGGTCAGAAGGAGAAGGTTCATGGAGTAGGATGGAGCAGAACCCACGGCAGGATCATCGACATCAGGACTACCTGAGACTTTTCTTGTCGTCTGTTCGGCATCAGATCTTGAGCGGACATCCTTGAGCATAGGAAACGCAGACGGGGGAGCCTGCGTCGTGACAGATTTCCTGTCCTTTTCGGACGTTGCTGAGACTGAACGAGTACCAAAGGCTTCATGCTCACCGCACCGAACGCGGGATGGTCGACAAGAGTAAAATGAGACAGCAGCAGAAGTTTCAAGGAACTGTTGGAGTTGAAGTTAACATCAGACACGTTGAAGGGTTGTCATGGAGCGAGTCGGAGATTCAACTTGAAGTTATTGAGTCAGGCTCAGCTTGCTCTTCATTGAAACCTGAGAATGGATGTGAATCAGGCTAGACTCAGGGACGAAGAGTATCCAGTCCGCTGGGCAGGCACGACCCCTCTGCAGATAATGTAGAATGAATTGCCTTCACCTGCCTGTAGAACCAGACGCGCAAAAGCCGAAGCATGATGGAAGGTGGAGATGGGAGAGTGAGTCACACCACGTCAGCACGAGTCACACTCACGGAGCACGTGGGTATCCGTGCTAAATTTCAACCTGCAATCAATTTGAGCAGAGATACCGCGGAAGTAAATACACCACAGGGATTGGTCGACCGCCGGTTGACGTATGACGGCAGTAGCGCTTTGCCCAGAGCTTACAATATTTTCACCCTGGTAAACTCGCGATCGGTTGACCCATTCAACGAAATTCAACCAGATAACTCGCTTTAAATCGGTTCCAGCACTTCGCGTCAAGCGCTTATGCCACGAGCGTATGTACGTCGGTGTCGATCCAGGCTACCTGTCTTCCTCTCCGCTCCGAACTCGGCTTGGTGTTTTCCCGGTTTCCGTTGTCAATCATTGACAGCGCCACAAGGACAAGATGATTGCCCAAGGCAGACAATTCCTGGAACAACATAATCTTTTCTGATTGCCAATGTCTACCGGAAGATAGCGCCACCGGTTCCGTTCTCCGTACGTCCTGCTGGATCGCATCTGCCGACATGAATCGACACTCCGCCTAAATTATCATATCTCCGGCAGATCTCGCAATTGAACACCTCCGGGTCGTATGTATATTCGTATGTAACCCGGATGAATAGCACTAGTACGGCGGATTGGGGAAGCACTTTAAGAGTGCCTTCCCAAACTCCACCGACACATGTCGAACCGCCAACGTGGAGTGCCCCGCGAAATTCGGGCTACTCGGGGACAAATTTAGACGCCAGAACCGACGAATTAAGGAGATTCGCAGTCCTTTGTGGCTCACCCTACAGAAATTCTGCGATTTCGTCGAACCATGCGGCGTACTCATCTGTGGCGCGTTTTAGTTTTGACCGCGGTTCGCAAACTGCTTCTTATGTCAGGACGGCATGCAAGCCACAGTTATCAAGAAGGCTCCCGGATCACCAGCTGAACTTCGCCCGGACCAGGCCGGCAAGTATTGAGCGTAAAGACGTTTCAACTCGCTACTATCCAGAAATGCTCGCACCCCACTGGGACATGGCCGGGGTGACTCGGGTGAGCATGTTTGGATGTCGACCAGGGATCGACTGATTTCATCATTTCGGGCTATTTGCTGAGGCGTATCATGGTTGCGGTTAATCAGAACGCAATTTGTAGTCGTAATTGTGGCTTCCTGAGCGACTTTACCATGTCATGCTGCGAGAATTTGCGGTTCTTGTTCGCAAATCTTTGGAGAAGAATCGGTCCTGACTTACTTACAGCTGTTTCCGAAAACCATGGCACTGCGTGATTTTTTTTGCCGCTGTTCGACTTTTGATGGAGGGCTAAGGATTACCGGTTTGGGCTAGCCGAGACCAGCCGAGCAACGCCAAGCCGCGGTGCCTGAAGGTTGGTTTGGGCCAATTATTTTGTGTCCATGCCATTCAGAGCCGGGCTTGTTGCGGTGGAATAGACACACAAATTGGATGGACCTGGGACATCCAAACTGCCAATCCGATGTGTGTTTGGTTTTCAGGTTGTCCGAGGCGATCAGGGTAAAACCGCTGATCCGAGCCAAAAGCAGTAATCCTTAGCTCCCCATCAAAAGTTGGAAAGTGCGAAAAAAATCGCGTAGTGCCAAGGTTTTCGGAAACAGCTGTAAATGCCACCATGATTGAAAGCTCCAGGAGTAAACCCGTGAATTCATAGAGGACGGGCTGACTTGCAGCGAAAATGCGATGTATATGCCAACAAACACAATAGACAAGCACCAGCGAACGGGAATGATGTGGACTGCGCACTTTGCAATTGAAAAAATAGTATCCTGCGGCCAGTTGGTATTACTGTACAAGGACTTGGTCCCATTTGAGCCATACACGAGTCGTGAAGCCAGTTATTTCGTCCATAGCGCAGGACTGTGGCGGAGCAGCTCCAACAATTTATCTCACAGAATCAGGCTCCCGCTGCCCCTCTGCTCAGCTGTCGCTATCACATCGGTAGCTCTGCTAGTTAGCTCATTGACATCAATCTTGACAAGTCTAGTCCAGGACCGTCGGCCAAAGGGAAACTGATCTATTGCATGACGATAAAAAGTTTCCAGCAAACGAAATCCTGTCTATGGCTCCTTGTGAATCTGGGGTGGATAAAGATATTGGCGACTCACAGGAGAGCCACATATAACTGGGTGCTAAGGATTCTGCAGTTGCTCAACGACCAACGTCTCGACCAGCCCGCGGAGTTCCAGCCATTTCTCGTCGCTGAGGTTCAGTGGTCCTAAGCCTGACACCTCCAGTTGCCGCAGTGGGCGCCCGATTGCATGCTGCGCATGCAGCAGGCGCGTCAGCATGTCGAAGAAGCCGATAATCGTCGCAGACTGGTCGCGGGGTTCGAGAGGGAGAGAGACATGGACGCTAATAGTGCGCAGCCAGTAACATGTCTCTAACGCAGCCTCAAAAAAAGGCGTCCCTGCGTCGTGAAGGCGGATGTCGACATTCTCGATGGCGGGCAGCAGCGCCAGTGCAGCCTTCCAGGTCGGCACCGTGAAGTTCACATAGGTGGCATCGAGCGTGGTGAGCGTTTTCGTAGGCATAGCCCTGAGCACCTTGGTAATAATTTGACGCAGCGCGGGGTCGCTCGCAGGCAGAGCGGAGATCTCGAACAGCACCTCACGATCCAGAATTTGGCTGGCGTCGGCGTATGTCGCCGCCGAAAAGTACTGGTGGCTGTCGAGCGAGGAGCGCAACGCGAGCGCCAGAGGTATAGGTGCACCAGATGCACACAAATGCTTCTGAGCGGGGGTAAGAATGTCGCGGATTTCGGGGCCAGTAGAGACGCCCCAAGGATACAACTCGAGGCGCGTGGTGGCGGGGAAGGTGAGACTGAACAGTACATTCTCACAGCGGTCACTGAAATCTCGAAGACGGAGCAATTCCAAGCATGGTAAATCCACTGGGCGGGGTTCACGAATTCCAGACGTCATGATGCAATCTAGCTTGAGGGTGTGTAGAGTGCGCGAGGCTCGGAGGAGATCCACAAGGACGCGCCATTCAATAGGCATAGTTGGGGTATTTGCTCCGCCTTTGAGGTCGAGGGATTGGAGCGGAGGCAGGGAGCGCCACGGAGCAGCGATAAAAATCAAGGAGAGCTGACACAGGTGAGGCATGCCTCCGTCAAACAGCTCGGAAGGTAGACTTGCATCCATCATCTCCACTTCCGTTTCCCTTTCGTGCGAATGCTCGGGCGTAAGTTTCAGCGACCGAAGTGAAGGAAATTTATGTTCGCCCATCTCCTGAAGGAAATCCAGCAGGCGCGACGGGGTGCTCGTAAGATGCAGTGTGTCGAGCCGGTGGGCATTGTCGAAAATGAAATCAGAAGAAATGTAAGTCCCGGCGTTAATCTTCACTAAGGCGTCCCCTGAACGAATCATCTGCGTACGGAAGCCCCAATCCGGGTTCCGCCAGTGAGTGGCTATCTTGCTCCAAAGAGTGTGGGTAGAAAGTGCAACGTCGCGCCACCACATACAGACCAGCATGAGCCGCTTAAGAGCTGGCAAAACTGATCTCGTAATGTGTGGTCCAGGGTCTGCGATTTCGCCAAAGATCTTCGCGAGAAGCTCGCTGGGGAGGGAAAAGAATGGTGCAGTGGAATTTCGCTCTGCCTTGAGTAAGGCTATACGCTCGTAAAGCGAGGTGAGCTCTGCGTCGATAGCAGAGCGCCTGGCGACGGCATTGATGCTCATTTTGGACGGATCTCGCGGGATCTTTGAGCTAAAGTCCATGAACAAGGTCATCAATACAATGTATGGATTGCGGTAAAGTACCTTGATTGCGGAAAGACAGAGCCAGTAACGACCAACCGAGTGGCGAAATACGACAGCGACGAAAGTGGAAGAAAAAGATTGCTCCGACTACACAGCCACATTGCGCACGGACCACCGGTCCGACCCGTGACCGAGCTCTTTTTTTTTGAGGTCAGAAGTACAATAATGTTGGGACCTTCTCCGCGTCCGGATTGTCCTCTGTTCCTAGAGAAGGCAGGTTCTTTCTGCATTCCCAATCATGAATTTTCAAGTGCCGGCACGATTTGTAAGTAACCGGGTTTGCGTGCTATTAGGCTAAAGGAATGCTCATTTCACGCCATTGACCGGAAATCGAAGCTTGACCAGATGCAAGGCAGTACAGAAATAGCAGGAGAAAAAGGGACGGTGTTCAAAAAGAATAAGGTCCAAAACAAATTGCAAAGAAGGAGATAATCCACGTGCGCCGCGGCGCGTTGGCAGGGACGAAAGGCAGTGGACCAGGAAGGAGTTTGAGTTTGCGAACAGTTTCAGAGCAGCAATGACTGCCGAGCACACAGAGAACGGAAGTCTAAGAGCAATGTTTCCAAGGAATTGAGCGACTCACCAAATCATGCGCTCATCCGCGCCCTAGTCAAGATCATCTAAGATGCTGGAGATCCTCTCTTCCTCGCGGATCGCCGAAATCCCGGGCAGTAAACTCTTCACTTCCTGCCAGCAGCGATGGGGCTGCATCAACTCTGCGTCATCCGGGTGATCTGGTTCAAAAATATCCCAATGCGTCCAGATGTCTTTCGCCTTCAAGTTCGGGAACAGGCGGGAAAGATATCGCGCCATAGCGGAGGGGCTGGTTATGGGGGAATGTTGGACGGAAAGCTCATGCAGACACTCCTGCTCACCATCGCCGGGATTAATCGCCGGGATTGTGGTGCCATCGAAAGCCATGGTGAGCTTAACGAGGAGGGGGCAGTGGCGAGCAAGGACCTGTAGGCAGGCAGGTGTTGTGCGTGGACTGCGGGGAGGCGATCGTGCTGAGATTTGGAGAGTCTCCATTCGCGGCCACGCATGTGCCATCTTCGAGACCATGTCGTCGTCGAAATCGAATCCCAGCGCAGTGTCCAAGGACAGGTACGTCAGATTGGGGAAGCAGAAGAGAAGGCAGATGGTGTCGGGAGTGAGAATATGAAGAGTGAGATCGTCCAAAGGGTCTTCTTCGCTGCCGACCGAAAGCTCTGCGAGACTGGAGTGGCATATTCCCCGGCCGCTGACGGCGTCCAGGAGGGCGCACAATTCAGCCGCGGTGTAAAAGTCGAAGAAGGTGAAGCTGAATAATTTCAACGGAACGTTTGTGCACAGCCGAAGAATCTGGACGACGGGAGTCATGTCACCGCTGGCGATACATAAGTTGTGAAGAGCTGGAAAGCTGAGACCTGGGTACATTGGAGATACGACCAGGTTCGGTGGCGACTCCAAGCGAAGTGATTTGAGAGTTGGTAGCTGAGAGAGATGCTCCAACGCGTTTTGGTCCAAGGCTGGGACGTCGAGCGCTTCTACGACCTGTAATCCCAGGACGAAATGAGAGATAGGCCCCAGGTCGAAATAACCGGATGAGATATTTATATCGATTAATTTGGGACATGTCTCTATCAGACTCGCCAACAATGACGAGCCGGATTCAGAGGTAAAACGAAGAGTGATCTTCGTCAAGGTGGGGCGGAGAAAAATCCGGATATAATGAAAGTCGACCTCGGTGTGGTCCCAAGTGAGGGACTGTAGATTGTGAAGCACCGTATTGGGGAAGGCTAGATTCAGAACGGGGAAGACTTTGTGCAGCGACCATTCAAAGGAAGGGGACCAGAGCCTTCTGACGCGGGGTGCGTAAAAGCGGAGTCTATCCCAATCTGAAGGGTAAATTGGGCGAAGTTGTCTCTGAATCGAAGAAGTTAGGTACATTGTCTATGGCACGAATCACGACTCGGACTTACCATCGTGTGCCTCGGAAACGCGTTCGGAGTTGTGTCAACAGCCCATAAATCAGAAGGCATACACCTGGTGAGAAGGATTGGCAGTGGTACACACTTCCACAGGTGGTCTAGCGCTGGATCCTGGAAAATTTTGCACGTTCTCGCGACCGCGGCAAGATTAGAGGTTACGAGTGGTAGTCTGTCTGGAGAGACTACGGCAAGATCGCACTCGGCTCCGTGAGATGGGTGCAGATAAAGGCATATCATATCGAGAATCTCCACGATTTGGAGACATCGGTGCATCCTGTAGGAACGAGTTCGAGTTGGACAGCGGGAAGTTGGCGGAAAGAACGATTCCGCTAGATGATGTCACTTGTCAGCATCGGTGTGAAAATCACGTGCCTTGCACGTGTCACGGCATTCTCCGGTCCCGTCTCGTCCCGAACGATCACCATCGAACTCTGGCAGAGTCCTCTCTTCCACATGAATCACAACCCTACACCTGGGAAACTCTCTTTAAATTGACCTGGTGTTGGGCCTTTCCTCCAAGCAGTATCAGTTATCCCCACTTAGGTAATTCTTGTTCAAGCAGTTTTCTGATCTAATGCTTGTCTAATGCCACTTCATCCACAGGCGTCCGCGCACCTTGCCGGTAATCTTCCGGAGCTCCGAGCATCCGTGGCAAGCCATTTCTGTCGAATTTCTGTTCACAGTTTCACGGCACAACATTATGATTCGACCCCGGCCCATGGCCATGACTACTCGATGAACACAGAACAACAAGACAAATTTGAATGACGAGCTCGCACTGCGGACGAACTATCAATTCACTGTCCATCTACTGAGCCCTGAGTTACAGGTAGCTTCCTACAGAGAAAGTCAGCTGCGATGACTAAGGCCACAGCCAGAATATCCGCTGCGTTTACCCGAACGCCGCCAATCGACTTGTATAAAGCCACCCACTACACGGAGCCCCTGCCATCTCTATTTTCCCCTCTGCTGTCATGTTCTCGCTCCTCGCGTCGCACAAGGCCCAGGCTGGCCAAACGGTCCAGTCTCCATACCATTACATTCCAACACAGTGGATCTGCATCACCTTCCTTTCTCTTTTTGTCGAACCGTGCGTTCCGCTGACTCCCACGCTCTTTTCCTCCAAACTGATCACTGCCATCCAGTGCTCCACCTCGGCCAGGCATTTATGTACCGTGCATGGTATATGCTGCCTACAGCGTTCTTGTGCGGGATTCTGGAAATTGTTGACTGGCTTGCTCGTCTGTCATCGAGCAACAGCCCGCAAGGCCGACTTCCTTACGAGATTCAGTGCGTGGCTCCTACCACACCCGCGTCTTCTCTGAACTAACATGGCTGTTCCACTCATTCAGGATGACGGCGACCATCATCGGTCCCCTCCCCGCGGCCAACTTTCTTACACTGGGTCGAATCATCAGCCTGCTGGGGCCGCAGGACTCCCAGTTGACCCCGAGAATATGGGCATCGACGTCGCTGTTATGATCCCTGTACCTATGCGCCGACGGATGTGCAGACTCCGTGGTCTTCCTCCCCTGTGACCTTCTCGCACTTGCGGTTCAAGCTGCGGGTGGGGCGACTGCGAGCCGCGCCGTCGCGAGAAAGCAGGACCCGACCCCGGTGCGCACCTTACCCTTAAGCGCGATACACCGGCAAACTGACGCACAACGCAGGGCGGACACATCATGCTCGGCGGAATTATCTTCCAGCACACTGCAATTATTGTATACGCGTGTCTCGCATCGGAGGAACAAGCACACCGAGGGCATCGCAGACGCCCTATCCGGGAATTATCGCGGCTCGCTCACCAGAAGTCTTAAGCTGCTCACCAGTGCGCTTGCATTGGACACATTCTCTCTTGTCATCAGGTGCGTTTTCGACTTGTATCACCCTTGAGCCGTGTTTGAGGCTTTGAGCCGTGTTTTATATCGTGTAGGGCGACATACCGTACAGTGGAGTCAATCAACGGGTTCGATGGAGCGATCATCTCGACTTAGTGGTACTTCAACGTCTTCGGCGGTGCGATGATCGTGCTCTATGCTTGCCCCAGAATATCCATACACACTACATTCATCCACTGAACACCCCGGTAATTTTTTTTGGAGGGCCCGAGCGGAAAGTGGTCGCAAGCAGGGTTGATTCCCTGCAGAACACTTGCAGTTTCAAACGACGCGCGACGACCCAAAAAGTGCGGAAAAAAATTCCGAAAAAAACTGGAGCCCTTGAAGAGACTTGCAGAAGATGGTATTGGCGGATGTTGGGGCAAAAAGACCAAAGGAGGGAGGGAGGAAAAGGGTTGTGACGCGACCAGGGGTGTTACCATACCAAATGCCCCAGACGTTCTGGTGTGATCTCCGCCCATCTTTCCTTATCATTTATTTAAACTCCGCCGGATCAATCCGTGGCTGATAAGATAAAGATCACACCAGAACGTCTGGGTTACCGAGACAGCACAACTTCATGTTTTCAACATGCTGAACATACCTTCGGCTTTTACCGGCATAACGCAGGGACTGATCCGAGATCAGTTGCAAAACATCGGCAAGGAAAGCTGGTCCGTGCGCAGAGAGCAGTTGTATAAATACTCCTTGTCCTCTTCAATGCAACTCATACTTACCTTGATGGCACAGGCCCCTTCACCTCCCTGGGTCTGTGGGCCGTGGGATCACTCCATAGCACGGCGACCCTGTCCATAAAGAGTGCGCCCGCGGCTTGTATGTGCTTAGGTGCATGCATCGTCTCAATATTTTCCAGTTCCACCACGGCCACTCGGCTGGGTGGACCATCTTTTTTCGAACTTCTGTTGGCCCAACCCTAACCTTAAATACCCCCCCACAAAATATATCGCTTTGACTTCCTTGACGAAATCAACGAAGGTCAGAAACAATTCAGTTTGATACAGGTACTAGTTTTCACTTGGCTTTGGTTCCTCAACACTGCTTGCTCTCTCTCCCTCGTCAAAAGTTCTCCCATCCGGGGATGCTTCTCCAGCAAGGCGCCCAAATCTCCGACGAAATCGATGGGCGCGCTGGCTATGGCGAGAGCGCAGTGGAGAAACTTCGCTAAGAAGGGTATAATACCCCCCCCTGATCAATTCTTGCAGGTTCCAACCCCCGGACTTGACACGCACTGTTCTGAATCCAGGTTCGAGTTTTTCGGCCTGGCCGTGCCGGACATGATCCCGCCTTCGGCGTGACGTCTTCCGACACATGCCGCGAGTGCTATCAGTCGGCAGGCACTCGGCCATGAGCACCGATATATCTCGGCGGACAACGAAAACACCCTCCCCTGGTTTGGCTCTTATGTTACCAAGAATTATGCGAGCGCCGAGCGGAGCCACCCTCGAATTGAACGATCACCCGGAGTCTACGATGGCGCGCATTCAATGAACGTTGACCCGGTCACCCCTCATTCGACGTGTTCTTCATCCGCTGCCAATTGCCTGACGATGCACCTGACCACCACTCCGAGTCCGAGCCATGCTTTTGTCCAGTTTCAACCTCCGAGTTAACCCTGGTAAATGCGCTCAATCATCATGATTGGCTCGATGAGATTCATCTTTGGGCGCCGCCGTTCGGATTCAGATTCGGCAATCCGTTTGCGGTGGTCGTTTGGCCGTATCATCCCAACCTGGGTCTCGACGGAGTTTCTCAACATTACGGTGTCCAGTTGGTGCCGTCAGCAACCACGTCCTGTTGGCAAACTGTTGGGATGTTCACTTATGCGTTGCACCCTTAAGTTAACGCACCCGATGCTCCCTGGTTTCCTCTGGTCAGTGTGCTCTGTCACTGGGTGCTGCGAATATTCCCCTCCCATCGCGCAAACCGCATGGCTCACTGGCAGGCTCGAAACTGAAGGCCGACTCAGCATCGGCTTGGCATGACGCTTCCAACTTCCTTTGTCTGGGGATCTTCCAGCTGATCTTCCGTTGCCACTTGCAACAGGCACGATGCGCAAGGAAATAATGTCACGCTATCCGCGCAGCCCGGGAGGATTTTTCGTTGGTCCCTCCGTGCATGAATTCCTTTCTCCAGCATTTCTATCTGCCCCCTACGCTCTTCTATCCGGGATCCCAATTCCTGACTAAGAATTACGCGTTCGACTCACACTGTCCACATGCGAGAACGGGAGCGCATGGCTCGGGAATCCAAACGGAAACCCTGAAACGTTTGGTTTGATTCCCGCGCGCGCCGTCGGAACACTCGAGAAGGTATAAAACAAGACCTCAGCGAAAGGATTAGATCAATCCGCCCCAACATGCAGTTCCTCGCCATCCTCCTTGCTGCTGCCAGCGCCGCATTCGCGCAAAAAACCCTCCCGGTTGTCTCCTCCTTCACCGAGGCCAGCTGCGCCGGCACGGCCAGCGCCACGTTCACTGGTGTCGCCGAGAACGCCTTCTGTCAGGCCACCCCCGGGGCCAACTCGCTTAACATCACCCCCGGAAACTCGAAGTGCCAAATGGACATTTACACGACTTGTGAGTGCACCTTCAAGTCATAATAGGAGATGTTCGTACTGATACACACGCCACAGCCAACTGCAATGGTGTCGATGGCGGTTTCATTTCGACGGTGCCCCTCACCGACTCGTGCTTTACGTGAGTAGGCGAGCTTTTACAACAGTTCCGAAGCTTATTTGCTTTTTATAGCGCCACCGAGTCGTTCGAGTCCGTCCGCATTCTCTGCATCACCACCGGTTGAAAACTCTTGCGGGGGAAATGCTTCGTACTTAGTCTTAGACTAGAATGATGTGCAAAATCGGAATAGCATGTGGTTCGCGCTCAGCAACACCTCACTATCGGTCAGTAGACTCCTGTCAATCCAGCCCCTCAAGCCACTGTAGTAAAATTGTGTTCAACTCCGTCGCATGCGACTGCAGCGCCCAATGGTCTCCCGCAATTTCCCTCCGCGTCACCGTCCCTTTTGCATATCTCGCGTGGTTGGCGTCAACTCTGGCGGGCCATCCGAGCGGGTCGTCTTTGAACGCGACGAAGAGGAGCGGCTGCTTGATCTCTGCTGCTTCAGCTGAAATTACTGCAGCGAGGATCAGGAAGCTGTGATACGAGCGAGGAGGGTAGGCGTACTAGCTTCGTCATCACTACTGGCCTTCTCCTGGAACTGTTTGTACCAGGAAAGCGGCGCAGCTAGGCCACCGCTGAGGAGGGAGTTCTTGAGGAGCGCAACGTCCTGCTGGGTGTGAGCTTATTCGTGTCTTCATGCTTCAAGTTTGAGACAATTCAAATACCTCAGGTGTCATATGCACCGGGAGGTCAGCAATTTTACCGCCTTCGATCCATGCGCGCGCACCACCCTCAACGCACATAGTGTCTTTCCATAAATTCGGCGTTGCAGGATAAAGTAGACTGATGAACGACTCGATCTGGAGGCCAAATGAAAATCTGTGAGCTGTGACCATGACTCTGCCAGGGCCGAAATTGACGTACATTTGTTTCGATAAGTTTCGCAGCGTCAGGTTGGATGAAGAAGCGCATGTACGCAAACACGTCGTAGCCGGCCCCCTTCGTGATCTGTGCGTGCGCAGAAATAGGGTCCGTTCCCGCTGCGAACGGCGCGCTGTATCCTATGGCCGTAAATGCGCAGGCGGAGACACGGTGAGGGTAATAATTGGTCAGGCGTGATACCACACGGCAACCCCTGCGCTTGGAAGGAAAGTTGAATACAGCTCATCAATACGTAGTGCGACGCACCAGTCGTGCCCGATAACAATGACTTTGGTCAGTCCCTCCGCATCGAGGATGTCAGCCATGTCCTGTGCGAAGCCGCTGCCGATATACATCTTGGGATCCGTGGGTTTGTCCGTACCGCCGTATCCTAAATTGTCTGGCACCAGGACACCGTATCCTAGAGGCTCAAAGAACGCAACCTGTCTGCGCCAGAGGAACGAGGCGGAGGGGAATCCGTGCGAGAATAACAGAACGGGCTTGCCATCGCTAGGGGGAGACCAGTAGTACGAATAGGTCAGCCCGCGCTGCGTCTTGGTTTGCTTGTAGCGGCTCTGGTCCATCGGTATACTTGCGGCTGTGGGTACAGCGACGGGGTTGCAGGGCGGCGATCAGTGCGCCAGCGAGGAGCACTGCATCTCGGCCTTCATCAGTGATGTGTCTGCATAGAAGCACCGAAGCAGGGCAGGAGTGCTGCAGGACCTACCAGCCATAATTAACATGGTTGCATATCGGTTCCACTATCATCCAATGGATTCAAAGGCTGATTTTTTAAATCTAGTTCAACTGTTGAAGCTCGAGTCATCTTGTCTCGCGAACTCGTGGCATAGAAAGAAACTCAAAGTTTATTCCTCAATGCGGATTGCTTATTAGGATTTAGCTGTTACATAAGCGGTAGGCCCAGTCTCCGGCCCCGTTGGCGCACAATTTGAACCTGGGCCAACCTGTTGAAGTCTGTGACATGACGAGAAGTGGATGACGTGGTCAAGAAGTGCTGTAAATATGATCGTGGGAACATCAAACCTCCTGTCTTCCACTACCATGTACTCTCTCCGACTTCGTGGTCGGAGACTCGGAGTCCCACGAAAGCCCTTGCATTCACCTCATCGGCGCTCCCCAATCTGATAACCAATCAACCTATCACGTATGGTTCACGATTTAACTAAGTCGCGCGCGCGTTAACCGCGTTAACCGCAGCTCTCTGATCGCGACGCTCCTTGGCGATTGTCAAGTACCGGTACTCGGAGAATCCGTTCCACACACGACGGGCCCCCGAATACGCCAGCAAACTCCCTTTCAAATTGCGCAAACTCCCATCCGAAAGCCAGCATGTCATCTCCGCCTGTTTCCCAAAATTTCCCGACGAGCTGCTCCCGTACGGCTTTTCCTGCAGTTGGCACCATCGGACGGGCGTCCGTTTTTTCTTCGTTAAATGGGACTGGTACAACGTCAGTCCCGTAGAAGCCATCTTCAAGCACGGCTTCAAAATCTCAGCGAAGGACCTTGGGACATGGTGCTCGTTGCCGTTGGCGAAAACTATTACTTTTGGGACGGCGACGACCGCCAGCTGTATCGATTCGGGTCCGAATTTACCTCGGACGAGGAATTTCTGTCGCGCATGAAGGCTGCCCTTCATTTTGGTGAGATGGGCGTCGCGGAGGACCTACCGGGGGCCTACTACGACGCGTACCTTGATTTGGATATGCAGCAGTGTGCCTTGGCATGGAAGATAGAGGGACGCCGATTCCGGAGACACTGCCCGTTGATAGAGTGCGTATCCCCCTTCTCATATGTACACGCGCTCCTCAGTAACACAAACTCTCCTCGCATGGACTCCGACCCCGAGCCACGCGGTACGACGGATGGACGATGATCTGGATTTTACTGTCAGTCCTTGAACCGTCCACAGATCCGGAGCTTTCACTGGCTTCCCAACATCCTAGTAGGGGTTATATATCTTGTCCTCATTGGACGACATGCCTCGGGCGTCTCTCACTTGCTGTCCAATCCATACACACGCAGGTTCTACCGTACACCAAAAATCCCTCGCCATAAGTACATACTACCAGACCAGGCATATCGCGAATCGCGCGCCGTTGTCCCACGTTCTACAAACAGTTTAATGGAGCAGCTGTGTCTCGTTATGCCTCTTTCGAAGAACGCCCTCATTCAACTCCCTGACGTCCATGTTCAACGGTTTCAGATGTTGACTTCCGGTGAGCAGCCTGAATCAAGAAGATATGTGAACCGCCCCCCTTCGAAGCACGTGTTGAACGCGAAATTGGTGACCATTCGACGGACGGTGCCGCCGTCCACCCTACAGCCGTACCAACGACGACTGACTTCTGTTCCTCGCAAGTGAAGAACTAGTGGACCCTCTTTCAAACAACGGTGGGCCTTCCAAAATTGACGTACGTACGTACACTCATTATTTGATTCTGTCCGGACGTCCCAAGACTGTACACCTGTACCACACAGATTCCCGGTCCCTTACTCCTCGTCGCCATGCAGAAGCTTCATACCATCCAAGACCCCTCGGATATGACGCATGGTTACTGGTACGCGCTCCGCATATTTAGCCAAGGTATCGTGAATGAGAGCCCGAGCGGTTGAATTTCGGAGCCATGGGACGCCGATTAGGGGAGCACCATGGGCTACCTCGTAATAGACTTTGAACATTGGGGACGTGCAGATTGAATCCAGGATATCGGAGGCGTTCTCACACGCTAGTAACCGGTGCATGCTGTGTGCAAGACGAATCTGGTGGGCGTCGTGGATTTCGCAGACCGGAGAGAAAGGAAATATCACTTGAAAAGTGTCCTTCGCTCTGTATGGAAGAATCTCCGAACCGCAGCCTTCCAGAAATTCGGCGAGCAAGACGAATTTGGCCTCCGCGAGGCGGTTGAGAAGAGCAACCCGAAAGGAAGAGTCATTGTCTTCTGAGTAAATTCCGTCCTCCGGCGCTTCTACGTCCAGGAGCGCTGGAGGAACATAGATCGCAGTCTCCATCGGCAGCAACGGATGCCTAAGTGGCAACACCGGACATCTGACAGGAACCTTGCCGGGTATGCGAGACTGTCAAGAGCTACAGATTTCATCATGACCAAGAGGGAGAACGTCGCGGGAAAGCGTGATGTAGTGGGAAATTGATGGGGCAGGGGCAAACACGATGTATGTTCAGATCGTGAGACAAGAGAGAGCATGCGCCACAACGCCGTCTCGACGTCATGGAGAGTTATTCCATGGAACCCTTCCACTCCGGTGATGTACAGATCGAGTGTGGGCGAGATGGAAGACCACATCGTGTGCAGGAAACTCGGGACGCAAAGTCCGTGAATGGCATCCACCGAGTTTCTATGATTCAAATATTCTATGATAGCAGAGGGGATAGGCGTAGGCGTGTCAGGTCGCCAGAGGGAGCACAGCCTGCGGATACTATCATCGACCATTCCTGGGTTCAGGTTAGGTTTCGATCTGTTTGTAGGAAGAAGTGTAGTGGTGGCAAGGTCCGGTTCAGAAATCGGTTCGAACCTGAACCGAACCGAACTGAACGCGAGGTTCAGGTTCAAGGTTCGTGGTAGCGTCGAACCGAACGCCGGGTTCAGGTTCGGCGTTCAGTACTTTTGCATCCGTTCGAACTTGGTTCGAACTCCGAACCTGAAAGGGTAAAAAATCAGCGGTTATTTTACTTTTGAAAGCAACCACTGACTTTTGGAGCCTCCCAAATTGCACACAGTGCTTGGATTTAACGATTTACAGATCACCCCCGATGATTGTATGCCATTTCAGGTTCCACTGTACAACATTGCGGATGTGGGAACCAAAAGCCCACTGAAAACTGGGTCCAAACCTGTGGAATTCTGTTTAATTCTCGGTGGAATGCCTGCAGTTGGAATCCTAGCATGGATAAAGAGTCGCTGAAGAGCCGCCGCCGAGAACGTGGGGTCTCCGAGATGCCCGATCTGGTGCCGGTTCGAACCGCGTTCGAACGCTGGACCGAACCTGAACGCCATTGAGGTTCGAGGTTCGGTAAATTGCCGAACCGAACCCGGGGTTCAGGTTCGGGGTTCAGAGAAATTGCCCTGAACCTGAACTGAACCGAACCTTGCCAGCACTAAAGAAGTGGGCCACGATGCTTGATAGGGTGAGTTCCAGCTGGGCTTGGAAGACGGAAAACGGCGCAGGACACTCGTGAAGGGCAAAGATGTCCTCAGTATCATCCAAGCGATAGGCAAGCGAGGCCAAGGTGCTCGCAAGCCTGGCGTATTCGAAGAAGAGCATATACGGAGTCGTGGTGCAGAAGTGCGTGACAGCTGCGACGATTTCCGGCGCCTGGCTGGAGCGACCTAACTTGAGGTATTCCCAGAGATTTAGGCGTATCGGTTTCTCGTGATAATTTATGATGCTCGTCCAGGTTGCTGATGTCCTGGTCAAGTAGGTGTTGAGAGGTTGGATATCCGGGATGTGGCCAACCTGAACAGCACCTTCATGCATTCTCGTAAGCGCCACGAGGTTCTCCTTCGCACAGTAAAATGTGCTCAGTTGCGCAAGCGCCGCTGCAGACACGTAAAAACGCAGACCATCAACGTCCCTGAAGTCAACCACCACTGCAAGCCACTCCGAAAAGTCGAGGCCTGCGACATGGCTCGGTTGAGATGTGGAAAGCCGTTGCGCAAGGCTGGCTATTGCCCATACAGCCTTGCAGCATGTGATTTGTCGCCGTCGGGCGCCGTCCAACGACAACAGACCACTGTTACCGCTAAGGAAGAGATCGGTGATTCGACCCTGGAAGTGAAGCTCTGGAGAAAGCCATAGTGTTCGAATATGCTCCTCGTAGGCGTGACGGCGGAAAAGCGGACTCCATAACACGTCGGAAAGGCTTTCAACGAAGGGTTCCAGCTCGGAATCGTCGGCCAGAGATTTTACGGTCCATACGAGTGCCCGGTAATCTCGAGCGGTGCGGGCGGCGGAAAACGATGTCGCTTTGGAATCCATGGCTTCGTTCATAGTGCTTGGCCGATACCCTCGGCACCATCTGGGAAGGCCCTGCGAGAGGTGCCAGAATGCTGCGGAAAGGGGGGTGTGGTACGGGCAGTCCAGGTACCATAGAGGTAGCAGGGTGACGAGGGAGTAGACAGCGACATCGACTGCGAGGAGTGTTGCGACCAGGACTGAGATAGCGGTGTTCACGGGGACGAGGAAGGCGACAAGGCCTCCGAGAAAGAGAAACAAGGATGTGTGCAGGAGCAGAGGTACAGTGCCCACAACAACGTGCATGTCGAAGCGTTTCAACCCGTAATACAGGTATGAAAAAATCCGCGCCCGAACGGCCGGAGCGGACATGTCTGCCCGGTGCATAAAATGACGTGCCCATTGCTCAACAAGAGTGGCAATGAGCGCGCATGTCAGACTGAGTCCGAGGCTGGTGAACCACAGCGCGTTGCAGACGAATGCTGTGGCTGGTGGGGTGAAGGAAGCGGGAATGGGGGTCTGAAATGCCGTCCCATTTACAGCCGCTGCAAGCTGTTGTGAGATCTGGGTCAGCAGCTGAACCGTAGAGTCGCCCGAATCAGGGATGAGCGTTTTGTAGCTTTCGACGATAAATGATGTCAGACTCGCGGAAAATAGACCCGTCTGATCAACGAGAATCCGTACAGAAGTTATGAAGCGAGGAAATCACAGACGAAAATGAGCATTCCCTCCATGTCGCTCCTCCAGCTTTCTACCAGCGCCCGGTCGTACTTCTCGGCCTCCGAAACATACACCGCCCAAAGCTTGGACGCTGCTGCTTCTTCGCTGATATCTGGGGCTGAGGAAGCTTTTATGAAAGCTGATGGCGATACTTTCACCTAAGTACGCACCCTGCAGATGGCCAGGAACTCTCTTCTCGTTCGACATGGCGGTTACTGAGAGTGAGAGGACACACAGCGATGCTGATGGCCGTTGGAGTCTTTGAAGGGGTTTTGAGTTAGAGGCCGTTAATTCCAGGGGGATGAGATCGCCAGCAATATGCTTCGCCGAGAGGAGCAACATGTGAGTCCGCCTCGGCGGCCGAGCGTAAGTGAAGGTAGCGTTAATTCGAAAGATACCATTTGGCGTCGATGTATGCTTCACGGACAATCATCGACTCGCGCCGAGAAGAAGAAGACACCTGGCGTCAGTTCGTGGAGTGATCAGGTGCCATTTAACGTCCAGGAGGCCGAGAGGGTTGAGCAAAGCAGAATTGAGCCCAACCAATGCGACGCGGATTAAGTGTGAGTTTTCGTGGTGGTGGTTTGGGATCAAGATGTTGCTTGTTGCGCATTGTTGACCAGTTGATCGTTGATGGTGGCTGTGATTCAGTAATGTCCCAACGTATATATTCTCTTTGAATATTTCTCGTTGCAATTCGCGGTTCTGTGGACTTGTGCCGTGGAGGCTTTGTGAGGAGAAAAGAAGTGCAATCTATAGATCCTACTTGGATCCTACACACAGGAGGAGTTCAATAAGAGTCCAAATTCAACTAGCTTTCCAAACGCGGAAGCTCGAGTGTGGCACTCAATGAGCCAGCCACAACACTGTATGTGCACCGGTCGTGTATGGTACTCACACCCGCCGAAGTACTGGAGAATGAGCGGCGATAAACTCCCACTCGGCGAAGCCGGGGTTCGATTCCCCGCCGGCGCATGGGTTGCCACTGTTCTTTTTGTCCTCTACTGCTATCCGTGCCACTAAATACTCGGGAATTACCGCAAAATCATCGGCACGGACCTCATTCCGGAAAAAAGCAAAATTCGGGGTCCCTGAAGATGTATCTTAAACTTTTAGTATTGGTAGCAGTATAAGCAGGGCTAAAATTGTAACAGAAATGTGGCATATCTGGGGCACTAGAAGGGTTACTGAAACTAGAAATTTTGGGAATGGTATTTGGCCACCCAAAATGTTCCGTATCAGGTGCAATTTCGACTCAACCGAAACTGTTCCTGAAACAGTTTCTTGTGCACAAGGACAACAGTGTCGGTCACAGTTTTTTGGGCTCCTGACACCGGCCGGCCCGCCTGGCCCGGCCCACTGAAAACAATAGTTTCGGCAACATCCGAAACTGTGACCGAAACTATTGTCTTTGGTGGACAATAAACTGCTCGCTGAAACTCAAAGTTTTAGGAGCAGTTTCCGGAGAACGTAAACGGTGCCCGAAACTGTAAGTATTGGATCACCAGCTACTGATTCCAAAACTAATCATTTCAGAAACCTCTTCAGACGGCCAGGAACTCTGCATTTCAGGTGCAATTTTTTTTCTTTTCTTTTTTGGAGCGTTTGGAGTGTTTGGTATAATGAGGTTCAGTCTGCTCAGGTGCAATTTTGTTGGTACTAATACTGTTCCCGATAATAAACATTAAGATACCTCTTCAGGGACCCGAAATTTTGCCTTTTTCCGGAGTGCCTGTACCGCCGAGCGCGGAAGCTCGAGTGTGGCACTCAACGAGCCAGCCACAACACTGTATGTGCACCGGTCGTGTATGGTACACCCGCCGGAAAGTTGATGCAGAAACTGTGTGCAATCTTCTACGGGCGATGCGGGGTTCGATTCCCCGCCGGTGCATGTTATGGACTTGGGGAAGGTTTTCGTTTTTATCCCAGTTTCAGTCTACTCCGTCTCGAGAAGCGTCGTCGCTTGCAAGCGCGACGGTGAGATTTGGTTTCAGTCAATTTGTCGAGTTCTCTGTCTCCTTCGATGGGCCGCCCGAGTTGATCAAGCTGAAGCAGCAATCAATCGCAGGTGGGTGGGTACGAAATAGATAGCTGGTAGGAGGCACCGTGTTGGATATTATGCACGTTGATCCCTTGACGTTGGTGATAGGAGGGCAACGATCCGGGGTTCGATTCCCCTTCGGTGCGTGTAGCGATTCCGCGAGTCCATCCACTTTTTTTGTAGCTCAGCGCACGAAAGCCATCGCAGAGGGGCGGGCTCAACCTGGATAGGAAGCACCGGTAGCACTGGTGGTGGATGCTACTAACCCCTTCATGAAACGGAGACTCGGAGCTGGGGTTCGATTCCCCGCCGGTGCGTGCAAAGGTTTCGAATCCACAGTTCCATCTTTTTGTTGGCCTCGGATTTTCAGGAAATTGCGAAGTTATTCCACAGCTTACAAGAGACCCCGGACAATCCGATGTGCGCGAGCCGAAACCCACAGCGAAATTCCACATAGGCGTTGGCCACGGGTTCCATGTGGACAGTGGCCAGGAAGCATCGGTGGTGAATGTGCCTCACGAGCTAAGTATCCGCCGGTTCGATTTCCCGCGGTGCCAGTACAGTCGCTTATTGGTCGCTTCTTAGAGAGACGTTTTGGGGACGAAGGTTCAGTGAGATGAGTTTTACTTGCTGCTGCCAGTGAAGATGCATTTTATTTAACAGCCTCGTAGCTTACGAGAACCAGGACAATCACGGTCACTTATCGAATTTTCAACCGCAGCGTGCACAGTTGAGTGGCCCCTGGATGTTTAACGCGTTGGCGAGGGTATTGTGTGCGCACTGGTTGTGTATGGTACACCCGCCTAATTAATGCGCGGAAAAAGCAATGTAGTAGTGGCGAAGCTGGGGTTCGATTCCCCGCCAGTCGTGGGGAGGAACAAATTCGAGTTTTTTTCCCCCATAATTTCGGGATCTTAAGATCTTTCCTTCTGGGTGTTTGGGAATTGTGTGCGAGTAGCGATACGATGACCTTTGAACTAATTCAGTGATACGTATACTGGTATGGACCGGCTCCTTCGGCCATATCCACCAGGGTCTCGAGTCTCGAGTCTCAGCCCTACGCTTTTTGGTCACAACGGCCAGCAGAATGAGAATGAAATCCAACAAGCATGTACATGTGCACCGGTCGTGTATTGTGGTCGTCTCTTGGCGAAGCTGGGGTTCGATTCCCCCTCGGTGCGTATACCTACGGCTTCCATGATTGCATCCACTTTTTTCTCTTGGCGCAGACGTTGCGGACACGCAAGAAATGGCAGGTACGAATGGTTACAGGGCCCGGACAGAACGAAGGTTCAGTGGTCTCAATTGGCAGAAAGACCTCCGGAATTTTGGAGCACCCATGATGTCTGGGACTCAACGAGCCAGCGAGGGTATTGCGTGCGCGCTGGTGGTAGTGATCACCACGGGTGTCCCGCGGGTAGGATCCTCTCGACCCGCACCCGTGCCCGCCGTTGACCCGACCCGTGGGCACGGGTGCGGGTACCCGCCGATTGGGGGCGGGTTGGCGGGTACCCGTGATTCAACCGCAACCCGTCACCGTTGGTTGCTTGATGCACCTATGAGCAGAGCATAGAGCACCGTCAACAACTTACTTGGGAGTCACAGAGGCTTGGGGAACATTCTGCATCGATTTTTGAAGCGGTGAGACCTCCAGAGACCAGTTGGAGACCAGTAAAAAATTACTCACGGGTGCCCACGGGTTGGGCGGGTCAGTACGGGTAGGCCAACTCCAACCCGTACCCGTACCCGAGGCCACCCGTACCCGCGACCCGCGGCGGGTGACCCGACCCGTGGTGATCACTAGCTGGTGGTGTATGGTACACCCGCCCAATTACCGCAGAGACAGTGCGAGCTTCGACTGGCGAAGCCGGGGTTCGATTCCTCCCCCCGGGAATATTTGCGGGATCATTTTTCCGTGTTACTCGGTCGTTGAGATTACTTTTCAGCGGTAGAGACAGATTTCGCTGTGTATCCAGATTCCATACGCACTAGCTCTTTCAAGTTTCGGCTACGCTCACAGACACGGGTTCCTAAAGCCTGAAGGGCCACAGCGGGCTAATTCAGTCGAACAACGACCGGTTTTGGATTCACAAGCAACCCAGGGGCCAGCGCAGGTTGGAAGGATTGGAATGGATGGTAGGAAGCACCGTGTTTGGATGTCATAGGCGTGTTGTAGGCGTGGACACTTTCCCGCTAGGCAGTCCCTTCGTTGATACCTCCATGTTTCTTCGGCTCGGGTGTCCGGGATCCCTGACATGCACCAGATGGCAGACCTAGTCGATTCCAAGGGCCGTCGACGATCGTCATCTTCGTCGCCGAATTAAGGCCACGGTGTGTCGCACTGATCCAGGCACTCAGCATCCCCTCTGCGCACCGTCGGTGTCGCCGCACGAATGCGCGGAAATCTAGAGAATATTCAATCGGCGACTTGTAGGCGGGGTTCGATTCCCCACTGGTGCATGCGTGGTTCGCAATGTTCTTTTTTTTTGCCGACAATATTGATCCTCGCCGCCGCCGATTCCTCGGAGATGGTGTTGAAGTTTTTTACGAGGAGAAGACTCACGAGGCAATTGCCCGCTGTGCACTGGTCAGTCCTGTATCGCTTTTTTAGATGGCAAGGGCAGTACGTTGAGTTAGCAGATGCCAGAGAGAGTAACAGGCATCTCGGTTTTCCAGTGTTCGACATAAGGGCTAAGCCTTATGTTCAGATAACCCTTATTAAGGCCTCCAAGTTAAGGCTTAACCTTGGGCAAAAATCAACCGAAGCCTTAATTAAGAGTTAATGATGGCATCATTTTATTTTGATCCCTCCAGAAAGTGCTGCAAAACCCATCCGACAACGACCAAAACCTGTTCTACAGGCTCGATGTGGGGGACCACCGGCTCTCCAGATAGAAAATCGAAGTTTGCAGCGGTCCAAAATTTGTGTACTAGTAGCAAGGTCCACAAGTTCAGCACATAAATCAACCAATGCTGTTGTGATTGTCGACAAGGAACAATAATAGTTGCAAGTGAGCCCGCACCATGAGGAGGTGTCGTGGCCTGTTGGTGGTTTGCAGAGTGACTCTTTATTCTGCTAAAGCGGTGGGAAAATTTTGGGCTTATGTAATTATAAGGCCTTAAATACCCCTTAAAATCGACCCCTTAATTACTCGTTATTAAGGCCTAAGGCCTTAACCAAAATCGCGACCCTTAATAAGCCCTTATGGCAGAACACTGCGGTTTTCAGACACACAATGTGCCGCAGAGCAAGGAGATAGACATGGTGTCTGCGCACCGGCGGTGTATGGGGCACCCGTCGAAGTAATGCCCACTAACTTTAGTTAGTGGGTCTTGGGGTGCCCTAAAAACGCTTCTCGCCACAACTTTTGGCTGTAATGATTCATTTTGATTGATCATCTGATCTTTCTTTGATTTGTCCGCCAACTTTGTTGACCGATCATCGCATCACCTGTTCGCATCTGCATCTTACTGATTCCACGTGAATTTTAACCCAGGGCCAAGCTCTCGGGTCTGCCATGGAGACGTAGAACAATCTAGCTCAGGTCTTGTTGGAGTCTCGATTCGACGAGTCGCGTCTTGAGTCGTGTCTCGGGGCATCCACTTCATTTCTTTGAAAGCAGATGGCTTTTCCACTTACAATTTCACAGCTTTCAATGCATTATTCAATAGAAGTGAATACCCTGTGAATCCCTAGGATATTGGATATCCCGCGCAGTAACGGCTTTATACCACTGAATGATTCATTGATTTCATTCACAATGAGTAGGGCTTTCACTGCACCTCTGACATCTGTGCAATACAATGTTGAGGAAACCCAGTATGCTACAAAAATCACGGTGACTTTCAAACCGTGAGAGTATTGTCGGCTATCTCGGAGATGGCCAGAAACATTTATGATTTATCTGAAGAGGCTCTCGGTTAGGACAGATAACTCAACCCATCCTTTATCTCACTTATCTACTGTGGCATACCCAATGCAGTCGGTGTCACCCTGAGTACCTTCGCTTGAGCTCGTGAGGCAATGTTGTAATGACGAACTTGAAGACTATGCAGGTCTCTCGTTCCAGTCACTTTGTCCTGACTTATGAGACACTTTGTTCGGTTTCTATTGTGGCACTTCATACTGTCTTGTGAGAAGGGGACAAGGTTTTCTGGGTGTGCAATATGATAATATCTACACCGTATCTGGGACAGTTAGTGGGCTCTGCCGCGACAGCGCGCTACACTTGTTATAGGGACAGTGAGGAGGTTCGATTCCCCACCGGTGCACTGATTTGTGGGAGAGCTCATTTTTTACCCCCGTATCCTTTGCTTAGCGCGACGATGTGCTACCAACCCCCATCAAATTGCGAATTCCGCACCACGACAACCACAACACCGGCCCGACGCGCCGAAACGCCGAAACGTGGCGGTGCGGAGTATGTACGGATATTTAGCAAAAGCGGGTTGCTTCTCACCTTGATCATGGCAGGCGCCTCGCGCATGGAGCTGCTGCAATGGCTCAACGACCTCCTCCAGCTCAACTACACAAAGGTCGAGCAGTGCGGCACGGGCGGCGCGTATCTCCAGGTGCTCGATAGTATCTACGGTGTGTGCCTCCCTCCCTCCGCTATCTTTTTATTTTTTTGGGTTATTGCGGATGAGCGGGGATTGACTGAGCGATTGCGCGGTGTAGGCGATCTGCCGATGGCGCGCATCAAGATGAACGCGAAGCACGAGTACGAGTACCTCGCGAACTACAAGATCATGCAGAATGTGTTCAAGACGAAAAAGATCGACAAGCCCATTCCGGTGGAGAAGCTCGTCAAGTGTAAGATGCAGTGCGTGCTCTTTTTCTTTTCCCTTACCTCTTGTTCCCTTACCTTCCCTTCCTTACCTCCTAATCCCCTCCCCTCCCCTCACATCCCATCGTCCTCCCCTTCGTTTTGTGTGAGACTAACGACGCACGCAGGGACAACCTCGAGTTCCTACAATGGATCCGGCGCTTCTGGGACGCCAACTACGCGGGGGGCGAGTACGACGCCGTCGGGCGGCGCAAGGGCGCGCCGGGCGATCCGCCGGCGACGTTGGCGCCGGTGAGGACTGGTGCGTCTTCCTTCTTCTCCTTCTCCCACTCCCACTTCGACCTCCCACACCCTTCTCCTCCTGCCCTGCCGCATCCTTCCACATCCTCTTCCACCCCGTCCTCTTCCCCATCCTCCGACCCCTCCCCCCTCCTCCTTAGCTCCTTCGCTCGTTGCCTCTTTCCCTCACCTTTCTCTAATTTACAATCGCCACAGCCGGCGCCCCCGCCCCGCGCGCCGGCGGCGGCCGCACGCCCGTCTCCGGCCACCGCTCGCACACGCCCGGCGGCGGCGCGGACCCCGCGCAGGTCGCCGCGCTGACCGGGCAGGTGCGCGAGCTGAGCGCGCATCTGGAGGGGCTGGAGAAGGAGAGGGATTTTTATTTCGAGAAGGTGTGTGAATGCTTCCTGTCTTGCCATTCTTCCTCGTTCGTCGTTCCCCTTCCTTTGTCGAGGTCGGGGTTCTTCCTTGTTCGTTTATGAATGATATATGAGGATGAGGAGTTATTCCTTATTCGTTCGCGGATCCGTCCTCGTCCCTCAATATCCTCCACTCCTCCCTCACGCTCCGATGTCCCCCCTCCTCTCCCTCCCCTTCCGACTGCTTTAACACCCTTTCTACTCCCCCGATTAAATGTCTTGCTGCCACAAGACTTTAACCGTTTTGCCGAAACAAACCTCGCGCCTCCCCTCCCTTCCTCCCCTCCCTCCCCTCCCCTTCCTCTTATCCTTCTCAACACCCTTCCCTCACTAACACGCACTTGACCCCACCCCAGCTCCGCGAAATCGAGATCCTCGTCCAACAGCAGGCGGAGGCGCTCGAGGGCGAGGGCAGGGACGACGAGACGCTGCGGAAGATACAGGGGATCTTGTATAGTACGGAGGTGTGTGTTTCTGCGTTTGCGTTTCTTTCTTGCTGCTTGCACTTCGCCGTTTTCTTCCCGTTCTTTCCTACCTTACTTCGGTTTATGTGGGATCATTCCGTCTGCGCTCCGCGAGCGTCTGCCCCGACTGGGCTCTACGATCCGCGATGGCACGCCGCGACTCGGTTCTGCGGGCACGCCGCGACTTGGTTCTGCGCTCGTCGCGACTCGGCGACGCGGCGATTCGCCGATCCGTTCTGCGGCGCGGGGTGGAGCGAAGCTGACCGCGATCCCGGTGTGCGCATTCGCCGCTCGCCGATCTCGTTCTGCCCGCGCGACGCGACGCCGATCCTTCCACGACGTTCCACGGCCTTCCACGGCGCCCACACCGGATTATCCCTCCGTTTTTTTTCCGTGGTACCCCTCCAAAAAACTTCGCCCGACACGACGAGTTCTGCTTTCTCTGGCGCGCGTGGCGGGGCGGGGCGGTTTGGCGCTGCGGGGCGGATCGCGTCCATCGCGTTCTATGATGTTCCACGGGCTTCGGGCTTTGCTTTGGCTCCGCGAGTCGTGCCCACACGCACGCACACGCCGGTTTATCCCCTCGGTTTCGTGCAATCGCGCGTGGCGGAGCGGTTTTGCTGCGGGACCGATCGTGTCTATCGCGTTCTATGATGTTCCACGGGCTTGCTCCGCGTCGACCCCAGAAACGCGATCTGCTCTCGCGCGGCTATCGCGCGCTGCGGTGCGGATCGCGTCCATCGGGTGCGGCGCGCTGTGCTGGATCCGCTCGAGCGCACGTCTCTCGCGCCCTCGCACGATACCAGCGGCCCAGCACGTCGTGCGCCACTCATCTCGCACGCCGCGTATATTGCGCCTCGTACGATGTGGCAAGTGCGGGCGAATGGCGTCTTGCATGATCGCCGTCGAGCGTTGGGCAGCTCGTGCGCGCGCCGTTGATGATCCCCGTTGTCCGGATTATCCCGCCGGCGGCGCGTCCAATACCCTTTGCACGTCATTCATTCCGCGGCTTGCCTATTTCTTCCCCTTTCTTTCTTTCCCTCTCCTTCCTTTGTCGTCCATCCCTGGTTCCCTCCCTCCCCTTCTTCATAACGTCCTCCCCCTGCGCCGTTCCCTTTTCCCTTTTTTCTGGCTATGGGCTATCCCAAGTTCTAACCTAACCCGTCCCTCCTTTCCCTTCTCCCCACTTTTTTTCTTCTTCTCCCCACTTCCTCCCTCCTCTCTCCAATTTCTTTCCTTTCCGCGTCCCTTTTCTCCCTCTTCTACAAATTCAAACGCGCGCTAATCCCGTATTCGCTTCACAGGAAGGCTTCGAGGTCCCCGAGGGCGAGGAGGGCGCGCTCGGCGACGAGGAGGAGACGTTTTAGCGTCGCCTTGCGCCTTGCGCGTTTCGCGTTTGTATTGGCTTTCGAAGAGGAGGGGAAGGCGCGGGAGCGAGGAGAGGAGCGGAGAGAGTGGAGCGGAGAGGAAGAGAGGTGGAAGGGGAGGAGAGGAAGGGGAAGGGGAAGGAGAGAGTGGGGAGGGAAGGGAGAGGGGAGGAGTCGTTGCTTTGTCTTACATACATATGTTTCGTGCATTTACTTGTTTCTTCTCGTTTCAGTCCGGTGCGCGGCGTGGAGCTTGGAGGCGAGGCGAGTGTACGGAGGGAGACGGTACGGGGACGGCGGTTATGGTTGGAATTCAGAAGGACCAGGTGGTTCGGCCGGGCTCAGAGCGAGACGAATAAGGCCCGGCGGCGCGTGGCGCACCCGCGATCAATAACAGCTTATTAGCGTCGGGTTCTGCGGGAGGTGTCTGTTCGATTCGGACCCGGGCGGTATTTGAGTAAAATATGCTTTTTAACGTTCATTCCTTGGTTGGTTTTAGTTGCAAGATCTGCGGAACGGTCTGATGCTTCAGGTTATTCATCCATAGAACCTGCTGAGGCCTGAGGTTAAAGATAGATGAGAACAAGTCCCTGCGGCGCGTGGCGCGCACCCGCGATCAATAACAGCTTATTATGGTCGGCTTCTGCGGGAGGTGTTCGTTCGATTCGGACTCGGGCCATGTACGGTATCCGTCGACTGATTTTCTTCCGTAATCTTTGCTTTTGATACTCACCTTTCAATATCTCGTTGAAAATGTGGGCGAAATTACATCCTATTACGACTCGAGGCCTCAAGTTCAGACGAACCAGCTCAGGTTCAGAACCGCGGAGAATAAGGCCCGGCGGCGCGTGGCGCGCAGTCGCGATCAATAAGAGCGTAGTACGGCGTTGGATTCTGCGGGAGGTGTCTGTTCCAATCGGACCCGGGCCATTATCGTTCCCATCACTATGTTTTTCTTTCGTTTCTTGGAATCCAGCGAAAGAATGTGGGCGAGACTTTATTCACCCGGCATTGCATAACTCTTGGGTGCGTTCCCAATTCAGATGAACAAGTGCAGGGTCAAGGTAGGTGAGATTAATGCCTGGCGGCGCGTGGTGCGCACCCCCATCTCATACCTAGCACCACAAAGGGACCCGGGCTAGGTATAACTGCGCATGCGCGACGACGTATCTTTTATGTTCCCATTTCCCTCTGGATTGATGCGAAGCTTTTCAAACGAACTTTCCATTTCCAGGAGAAAACGTGGACGAGACTTTATTCGCCCCATTTTCAACATTCAACCAACACCTTTAGAGCCGAACAACTCTTGAGGTCTCGCAGATTCAGATAAACCAGCACTGGTTTATGGTTGAGGCGCAAGAAGAATAAGGCCCGGCGCCGCGTGGCGCGCACCTGCGACTCATGCAAAGGATAGGAAGACGAGCCCTGCGGGAGGTGTCTGTTCGAATCGGACCCGGGCCATGCGAATACAGAAAGGTGTCTTTTTCGTTTTCATCTGTTGGTCCAATTCAGTTGAAGGAATTTCGGAACGGTCGGCAGCGCTCATGCAACCACGAGCGAAATGCGAATATGTTTGCACTACAACGGTGACATTCCCGCACGATCACCGTCCCGCAATTTAAACAAATAACCAGCTCAGGGTCAGAATAGGTGAGAACAAGGCCCGGCGGCGCGTGGCGCGCACCCGCAATTCGTGCCATCGCAGCCAATAAAGGTTCTACGGGAGGTGTGTGTTCGATTCAGACCCAGGCCATATCTTGTTCGCAGATAGTTTTTTTTGTCGGTCCTCATGGATGCTCACCCTCTCCAGACATCCGTTTCCAGGACCTGAGTTCAAGGATGGGGGGCGAGACTTCATTCGTCGAATCGTCCAACGTTCAACGACGAGGCTTCGAAGAGCGTATAACTCCGTCCTCAAATCCAGATGAACAAGCGCAGGTTCAAGATTGTGGTGAATAAGGCCCGACGGCGCGTGGCGCGCACCCGCAGCTCATGTGTTGAGGCCATTGCAAATTCGGTGGGGGTGCCTGCCATTACCTCCCGTACACTTTTTCGCGTTCCTCCTCCACCCACTTTAACTTCTCATATCCATGTCCGCAGTCTGCAGAGGTTCAGAACACGCCAGAAGATGTTTCCTTTGGCGAGCTTATAAGTTGGTTACTCCCCAGGGCCTCGAGTTCAGATCACCCGAAGGCGAGGGGGAGAGACGAGGAGGATGCCAGAAGGCAAGGGGAAGAGGAGGAGAGGCGGTGTAAATTCGCGAACACATATGCTTTATTCCGGCTCGGAGCGAGACGAATAAGGCCTGGCGGCGCTTGGGGCGCACCCGCAACGTATTTCTTGGCAGGAGACAGGGACTATTTCTGCGGGAGGTGTCTGTTCGATTCAGACCGAGGCCATGTCTCGAAGGAGCTTTTTTTTTTACCTTCCCATTCCTTCGATTTTAACTGGAGGATCTGCGACGGTCATTCGACGTTGAAAAGGAATTCCCCCGACGAGTATTCACAGATCGACAGCAACGAGCGCAGCTTCAGAACTATGGAGAGCACGGGCCGGCTGCGCGTGGTGCGCACCCCCATCTCATGCCGAGCACCGCAAAGGCGATTCGGTGATTCGGCGAGAGGTGTCTGTTCGACTCGGACCGGGCCATGACTCCCTGCGACCTTTTTTTTTTTTTTGCGCGACTCCTCTCAGACTATCAGCCTGCCAAATTCCAATGCGGGGCTTTGAAGTAGCCAATGGCCATTACATATTTTGTTGCTTTTATTTCTTCCCTTCATATACTGTAGTATTTCATTCAATTCGGCACCCCCTGTGACGCGTGACATTCTGAACCAATTCGTCAATTCGTCAACGGTCTGGGTGACCGTGACAGACCTGAAAATTTTGTCAGCCGCCTGAATTTGTTCCAAGTGCCAGGAGATCAAAGTGCGATTGGAAGCAAATGTGAGAAGAAACAAAAAATCAAAATAAAAGTTACAAAACTTAAGAAACTTCGGTGAATCCTCAGTGTTTCAAGGCAGGGGGTTCGCAGGGGGCATGTACGAGCCGTCGTTTGAGTATTTTGGAGTCTAAATACACCCCCGTGCCATGCCAGAGCGCCTGCGGCAAGGAAATTTTGAAGATTTTGCGTATAGGGCAAAAAATTGAACCAACCGTGACGAAAACCCAATTCGTCAAGCCCGCCAGTGACCCGTGACAACAACCAAGATTCGGCGCCGTCAGCGCCCTCCGTGACGCGTGACTGCCGAATTGAATGAAATACTACAGTATTCACAGATCTGGAGATCGATAGTAACGAGGGCAGGTTCAGAACTACGGAGAGCACGGCCCGGCTGCGCGTGGTGCGCACCCCCATGTCATGCCGAGCACACAAAGGCGATTCGGTGATTCGGCGAGAGGTGTCTGTTTGACTCGGACCCGGGCCATGACTCCCTGCGATCTTTTTTTTTGTCGCGCGACTCCTCTCTTCATACAAACCGATGGGAGGACGGATAGTCTGCTTATTGAGCTGACGGCGCTTTTATTGCCTCTGAATCTCTACTCGACGGGATTTCATCTTGAATCGACATATGAGTTCCCAAGCTGGCTACAGCCTCAAATGCGCACGGACGATTCGCTCACTATGTTAACAGGGCGGGAGATTTTTCCGTTCGATTATGTACGGGTTATTCGGCCCACAAACGCTTGGGCAATTCCCCGGACTCGTTTTGGACTCATCCACTTGGTCCTTTGTGCCAGCAAAGTTCAGGAACGTGTAAATATTGCACGCGTAGCGATGATGCATGTTGAGGTTCAAGACTTGGGAGAAGGAGACCTGGCGGCGCGTGGTGCGCATGCGCAGCGACTACTGTGCTTAAAAGTAGCCTCTGTGCAAGGTGTCCGTTCGATTCGGACCCAGGGCATGCAGCGTACCATGATTTTTTTTTTTCGGGGGGCGAGCATTTGTGTTACGACTCGTTGGGATTGAGATTCCCTCCACCTTGTTTTTTCCCCTTGTGGTGAATGCCGCAGTCTGGCGCTGGTGTAGGAGCTCAAAGCTCGGTTGAAACTCGCGGCCTTCGGTCCGAGCTCCGTTACTTGCCGTTGCTTGGCTATCACGTCATCACCCCAGCCTCTTGCCAGCCCAATGCCAGCCTCTCCTTCGCGACTTTGGGCTAATCCCTCGGCGCCTGCACGATCCGCCTTTGCTGCCCTTGACACCATCCGCAACGTCACGCGTCATGCCCGGCCCCCCTGGCACCGTACCTTCGCCCGCGCGCGACCTTGGCGACCGCGACTCCGCGACACCCGATGGACACGAAAGCACCCTAAACCGTGTGCTCCCTCCTGATGCGTCTGAGTTGACCCCTGGCTCGCTGCTCTGGTCCTCTGAAGAGACATCCACCGCAGCGAGGGCGGCGAGGGCGACGAGACGCTGCAGCAAACACTGTGCGTGTTTTATGTCCCTCCGAGTCCTTTCCTCCTCCTCCGTCTCCCTTCTACCGCCTCCGATTCTCAATCTTCCCTCCTTTCGTTTTGTGCTGCCATCACGGCCATCACATCGTGGCGTTGTAGATAACGAGAACAAAGCCCGGCGGCGCGTGGTGCGCACCCACACTTCCTAGAATTGATCCGCTATGGCTGATTTGTGGGACGTGTCTGTTCGATCCAGACCCGGGCCATTATGCGTTGTTCGATGTCTTTTTGCTCGTACTTTTCCATTCAGATCAGTCCTGGTTCGTGCTGTAAGTCAATTGAACTCCTACCTTGAACGGGTCATCACCCTTGCGATGCATTAACCGTTCTTTAACGAGATGGTCCTTAAGCTGTGCTTTTGCTCCATATGAACCCATCTCCTTTTGAACTCCTCTGTTCTCGCCCTTGAAGAACAGGCTGAATAACTCCATGAGTGATGGTGCACGGGGGCTTGATGGGGTCTCTGCCCTTTTACTTCTTTGCTACTGCGGCCTGGCCAAGCGTCGCCGAATGGCCACGCAACACGGCAATTTTTCCAAGCGTGGCAACTTTGCACACTGTTCTCTTTTCAGCTACTGCGTAGCACGAAAAGTGGATGGATAACACATACACAGCCCAGTCTTAGTTTGGTCTCAAAGACGATAAGCACAGTCTTCTCAAATGGGTTAGAGTCCAGCTGACACTTTCGCAGTTGCCGAGACAGCACTGCGCATGGCCTTTCTCCGAGAATTTTCCACTATAAATGGGCTGACGGATTTGGAACACGCCCCACCTGTTCTCGCCCTCGTTTTTTCTCCCAGCTTCACACGCACTAAATCAATTTGGCTCCGCTATGCCCGCCCGCCGACCTATGGAATATCCGCATAAAGCAGCTTTCAATGTTCCGCTGCTTTTGCGCGGTACGCAAATTTCTGGCGCCTCAGGCCTGAATCTTTCGCCTCAATTCTCCAAGACATCTTTTCGTGCAACCTGCAATTCTCATTTCTCGGGGTCATCAATTCTCTCGTCATCCCAGAAACTCGGCACGTTGCCACGTTCAATTCACACGACCTTTACAAATAATATTACTGCAGTACTCCACATCTGCTGCTAACTGGCTGCTCCTCATCTTTGATGGGTCCAGGCGGAAGCACGATTATCTTCCGTGCCCAACCACAACACAGCGCCACTCCAGACATGGCATCTCTGTCCTCAATCCTCCGTTGGATGGTTGGCTACTCCTGCGCGCACTTACTACAAGTTTACCCAAATTTCACTCGCCGGGCTGGATCATCTGCCTCCTGATTTCATTCAATGGGACTCGAAATGCACACTGTGCGTTATTCTGCATCGTACCAGCCTTCTCGTCGTTGATCCCACCTTTTGGTTCAACGAGCTCCTTCGGTGATATCCAATCTAACATTTCTGTTGTTCATAAGGCTAACGATTTCAGGTCGTACATCACCATCTCAAATTCACTCCGCAAGATTGTTTGCCAACACTCTGATCTCATAAGCAGTCATTCTGCTGCCCCAGGAGCGAGCTCGGGATGGGCTGGAGGGTAAGTCGTGGTTACCGGAGAGCTGAGATTGCCTCTGCCAGATCTGGGTTAGTCTCTTATAAACAGACGCTACAACAAAAATGTGCTCGTACCTCGCTTGTTGTAGATCTGGGTCACGCTGTACATGTACATTCCTTTGCACCACAATAAATTGGTTTGAACATGTCTGCTAGCCCCCAATCCTCTCGAATTTCCATGTTGCTACGCCGCTTTGTCTCAAACCCTAGGATTGTGCCCGTGTCCGGACCCCGAAGCTGCCGGAGCGAAGCGTCGGCATGTCTTGTATCGTATTCATATTCAACGCTCTGAATATGAATAAATACGAATACGGTTGAATACAGATACGATACGCAGGCATTGCACTGAATACGGTATGGATATGAATACGATATGGATTTTTCGTATTCATATCATATTATGGCCAGCACTAGACTGAATTGCTTAGCAGTTGCTTCTGTGCAAGGTGTCCGATCGATTCCGACCCAGGGCATGCAACGTCGTTACACGTGTTTTAGTAGAGTTTTCAGCTCATGAGAAAAATTCATCGCCAATGGCTGGAGCGGCCACGGTCGTTATCCCGCCGTTGAAATTTGGTTGAAACCCCCGGTCTCCGATCCGATCTCCGTTATTTGCCCTTGTTTGGCTATCACGGCATCCCCTCCGCCTCTTTCTTCACCCTCTGGCAGCCGTCTTTTCGCCCTCATTACGGGCAGTTTTACTCGGCCATCGTCGCCCCATCCTGTGTTCTGGATTCCCTTCACTATACGCGCAGCTAGCCTCTAGGCCCGCAACCTCATCCACTTGGCTTGCGCGCGACCTCAGACGGAGACCTCTTCCCCTGCGTCTGCGAGCTGCGAGACTCGACGGACACGCAAGCACCTCAAAGCACCTCACACGCCGTGTGCTCACTCCTGATGCGTCTGCCTCGACTCCTAGCTCGCTGCTGTGGCATAGTTTGAAAGGAAAGCCGAAGAACAGGCAGGGCGACGAAATACAATAGGTCAACGGGACTTGGTAAGTCTCTTGTCATACCTCACCCCTTTTGTCACGAATGAAACGAACACGCACTGGATGAAGGATAACAAGGCCCGGAGGCGCGTGGTGCGCGCCCGCGGGAACTGGGGCTTTCCTCAGAGGATTCTGGCGGGGGGAGTCTGTCCAATTCGGACCCGGGTCATTGTTTCGTGTCGCGTACGTTTTTTTTCTTTCGCTTTCGCCGTAAGTATCCGTACCTTCGTAATTTCATTCAGGGATTCCTCAAGGATCCCATTCAGAGTTTTGTCCTCTTTTCATTCCCTCTAACCCCTTGATTGTTGTGGTTCCAACTAGCTCTGTCATTCCAATTAGATTCAGGGTGGACAGATGCTCCACGGTAAAGTCCTGAGGGCGTCTGTTCGATTCGGACCTGGGCTATATCTTCGGGTTACATCGTTTTTTTCGCTCTTTTCCAATAATATTCCATTCTCCTTCTACGGTCTCACAAAATTATCATGCATAGTCTCGAACTCAAACAACCCAGGAACAAGGCCCGGCGGCGCGTGGCGCGCAGTTGCGACTCATATAGAAGATCTTGGGCAAGAGTTTGGCAGGAGGTATCTGTTCGATTCAGACTAGGGGCATAAGCTGATCATGGTAGTTATTTTTTTTTCGCTTCCTCCACGTCGCACAACTGAAGTGCACAACCACAGGTCCAGATCAGCAATGAAGAAGGCTCGGCGGCGCGCGGACTGTTATTGGATGTACTGTATAGCAAAGATTCCTATGGGAGGTCTGTTCGACTCAGACTCGGGCCATAGACCTTAATGGTCGCTAATAACGCCCGTCGAAATCTTCCATGGAGTCCGGAGACGCCAGGCACGGATGGGGTCAAGTTCTGTTCAATGCCCATGAATTCAGATTAACGAACTCGAGGTCAGAACCGCGTATGTAGACAACAAGGCCTGGCGGGAGCGCGGAAACCGCGGCGCAGCTGCGAAAATTAGCTTTGTAGACTGCTGTGGCCCTCTGTGCAGGCGTCTGCTCGACGCGGACCCAGGGCATGTGCGATTGTGTCAACTATTTTGTTTCTTTGCTTCCATTTGTGTTGCCCTTCACTTGTCCCTCAGCTTTCCCTCCACGCAGGTTGGAGAGTCGACCCTTGCGATCTCAATCTGTAAAGCTTTTCGACTGGTACAACGTTGCAGATTTGACCGTCGAGACCAAGGCTAAAAGTCGGCATATTATATTCACGCCCTGAACACTGCAGTGTCGTGTTGAAAGTCCGAAATCCACACCCTCCGGTTCGGAACTTCAGACCAGCTACACACAAGGCTCGGAGGCACGTGGAGTGTGACCGCACTTCCTTAGTGGAAATTCAAGCTTCTGCGGGACGTGTCTGTTCGATTCGGGCTCGGGGCATGTGCGAAATGCTGGCAGTTTCTTTTGTTTTCATCGATCATGTGCCGATTTCAGACGGGCATGTAAGTCCCGGGCTGATTTGCTTTCCTTCTTTGACCTTTGGATTCATAGAACGCGGGCATTTCGGTAGACAGCGCTCGCGAATTCAGATTGACGAAGCCAGATCATGCTTCCATGGGTACGATGGTCTGCGGCGGGGGTGTAGCATCTTCTGAACGCACCAATTCCAAATTGAACCTCTCGATGCCCGTTCACCGAGCTGACTCAAACACTGGCGCATCCAAAATTCAACACAGCCTGGCAGCGGGTGGCGCGTCCCTGCAACTGCTGAAAGTCGGCTTTGGGCATCCTGCAGTATGTGTTTGTTCGATTCAGACCTGGGCCATGACTGAGGAGGTAGGCATTTTTTCTCGGCTCTCTATCAGTTTACGAGGCAGTTTGGCGCAGAGCTTCTACGCAGCTTTGATCCTGCGAGCGAGTGATCACTGGACAACTACCTCTTAATGCCTCACGAATCCACACCACCGAGCTCAGGTTCGTATGGGCATATTGCATGGCCCCGCAGCGTGCATCCCTCACTTTTCAGTTCGTTTCCACGTTTGGAAGTGATGTGAGATGTCTGTTCGAGTCAGACTGGGGCCATAAGCGACCTGTGAGAAACTTTTTCTGTGCTACCTTCAGACATTGTGTCAGATAGTGCACAGCATCCATTTCTGTTGCTTTCATGCTCACTGAAGTTGACAAGCTTTTTTGTTCTTGTGTAGTTCACAGTGTAACTCAGATCATCGGTGCGTTTACCGGCAACATTATAGTGGGACAAGGCCTGGCAGCGCGTGCTACCACTGGTGCGCTGCTCACAAGGAGATGTGGGAGGTGTCTGCTCGATTCGGGTTTAGGTCATTCGGTATTGCAAGACTCGGGGTTTCTTCTTTGCTGCTTTCTCTTCACATTTCCTTCATATTGTCTACCGGCGCGGCTTGAGTTGGGACGATCAGCCCGCTCACTAAGACTTCACAGCGATAAAGTAGTGTCAACACCGTGGGAGCGTTTTTTTAACGGATCCATGTTGAAACTGCGGGATCCGGCCCGAGCTCCGTTGCTTGACATTGCTTGGCTATCACATCATCACCTCGGCCTCTCTTGCTTTCGCCCATGTCGCTTTTTTCTTTGCCACTGGTCGTTTTCTGGTGATTCTAGCCCTCAAATGTGGTCGGGCATCGCGACCCGCCTGGCGTTCCTCTGCAGTCAGCGCCTCGGTCCGCGGGCCGTGGCACCCGTTCCTTTGCGACTCTGCAAAACCGACGCGACTGGGAATATTCCTAGCGCGGAGCGTCTTCAAGATCGCTCTCATACCAGCGTATCACCCAGGCGTGCACACCCTGCGTCGTCTGCCTCGAGCCACTGCGTCACACATCGCTGCCTGAATAGAAAGCGGCCGAAGCCTGGGGATACTTAGAATCGACGGGTAGTAGGCGAGACTCTTCACGGACGATAGGGACAGGTTTTCATAATGGAGGTCTGCCTGCGTCTTCATTGCTGCCGCCGCTCTTTTATCCCCTCCTCCGAACTCTTTTCCTTCTGGTCTGCGCCCTCCGTAATCGCGCTCACCGCCCATCTTCCGGTGATGTACGATGCTTGCAGGTGGCAAATCATTGGATGATCGCTCTCGACGCCGGGCGGCGCATGGTCCTGTGCGCATTCCAAGCGCATTCCACACTTCAACCTCCCGGGTTACATCCTTCTGTCTGTCCCATGCTGCAAGCCATTCCGCACCTCGCTACATCGTGTCTCCTTGTTCTATCTATCTCTCAGCTCCTTCGAGTGTAATTAATTTCACGCCATCCAATCCCTCTCCTCCCCATTCCTTCCCCATTATAAAACCCTCTCGTCCCCGTCCTTCCAATCTCCCGTCCCGTCCCCTCCTTCCCTTCACTTTACTCTCGTTTACCTGCCCTCCCTTATGCTCAGCCATACTATCCCATTTCCCTCTCATTCAGTATTTGTTCAGAATGATTTTGCCGTCCTTGAGACCCCCAGGGCGAGCTTCATGCGGGCTCAGTATTCTTTCTTTTTCTTTCGTTCCATTGCCATCCAATCACTCGTATCGAACCGAAACGTTTCTCATCTCCAGGAAGACTCCTTTGCCTTCATCTGCCTCTCGCTTTAGGTATCTTTCCGATTCGCTGCTCGTTCAGACTTTGACTTCATTTGCAGAGGCAGTCTCATACTTGCAAGCCTCCACAATGAAACAATCGCATCTGAACCATGAGTAAGGCCCGGCGGCGCATGGTGCGCTCCGCAATCGCTGTAGGAACTAGCCCACTGGTCTGCGTGTTCGATTCGGACCCGGGCGATGTTGCCTTTGTCATTCCGTTTTTTGTCCATGCTGAACTTTCCTTTTCAGACAGATAAACCCGTTTCCCGGCATGCAGTTTGGGGTACACTCCATTTGAGCGGGTCCCCCGTGCGATGCCGCCAGATCTCACTAAAGGAGGGCAATTGTGGGGACACCCCCGGTTTGTTGTGACAGTGTCTCACTTACAGTTCTGCACGAGTGGTCTGTTCGAATCAAACTTGGGCCGTGATTGCATGCACTAACGGCGCTTTTTCTTAGCTTGCGTCACGTCGCATCCAATCTCTGCGGATCCTATTCTCTTTGGGTTGAGATCGAGCATCTCCTCGGTGACTCGTGACATAGTGTCATGTTCAAATCAATAGACAAGCTTGAGGCCTGGCGGCGCGTGGCGCGCACCCGCAACTTACTCGCATGCCTCGCACAAGCCTTCTGCGAGGGTTGTCTGTTCGATTCAGACCAAGGCCATACGCGGTCTATATACTCGTTTTTGCGGTCCTCATACAGATGGTACTATCTATGCCTGATTTAATTTAAACAAATGCAGGTGAACTCATCTTTGTTCCATCAAATGATCCGCTGGGCGCGAAAACATTTCACGGACCGTGGAGGGACCGAAAATCGGCACGGTTTACCTGGTTCAGGAATGCCAAGAATAAAGCGGGCCGGCGGCGCGGGGAACGCACCCGCAAGTACTTACCGCTCGCGGCAACGGACACTGACAGTCGGCGGGAGGTTCGATCCGGACGCGGGCCATCCTTCGGCAGTCGTATTTTTTTCGTCCCACCCAAGAAGCGTCCGCTCGATTCGACCCGTTATTTTTTTTGCCCTGTCTTTTTTTGTCGGTTATCTTCACATACTCACCGTGATCTTAGTCTCTCCAGACAGACTACCACTCGTAACCTCATTACTTAGTCTGTTAGTTACCGCGTCTGATAAGCGGCGTCCAGCCTTATTATGTAACGATCAGGGATGCACAGCCAAACAACACGTACAGTTGACGCGTCTTCGAGTAGTTTGACGCGATATTGGGCGCCAAAGCCTGGAGATACGAACGGGGAGGTGCTTCAGAGAGCTTTACCTTCTGCCGTAGCATTTTTTAGATTTTTCTCCCTTCACAAGCTCTTGAAGTCTTAATGCGGCCATAAAGCCGGATCTCGAGTTGACAAAGTGGTTTCGGATCAGAATCTGCTGAGAAAGTACACAGTTGAGGGATATGGCATGTGTGGTGAGCTCTGGGACTCGTTCCTGTGCTGTAATCCTCGACGAACGCGTAAAGTCGCGTCTGGTCGCGTCGGTGCAATCAGCACGTGATGCTGCTTATATAATAACACTCGTCGCCTATTGACAGGGCGCGGTAACCACAGGACTACCGTGATCTGGGTTGGACAATACAACCTTGGTTTCCGGGCCCGTCTAAACAAAAGCCCATACGGGTTGCATACGGGTTTGCGAGTCAGGGTTCTCCGAGTGAAGGATATTTCATCGATGGCGCCCGGAAATGGAGATCTAGATTGATGGCGTGTGGTGCGGACGCACACTTCATGGTTTCGAGGATGACAGGCTATACGGCGAGATTTTTTTGCGCACTCAATTCGCCGCTTAGCTATCAGGGAATTTAAGGCAAGGGAATGAAGGCAAAAGTCGTCCGTCGGCAGATGCTTCCCCCGAGCCTATGGAGTCTGAAAGGCAAAAAAACGTCATTGGCCACCGTTGTATGACCCGGGTCCGAATCGAACAGACAACCCCACAGAGCTCTACACGGCCTCATAATGGATGCGTGTGCGCGGCAACGGACACTGACAGTCGGCGGGAGGTTCGATCCGGACGCGGGCCATCCTTCGGCAGTCGTATTTTTTTCGTCCCACCCAAGAAGCGTCCGCTCAATTCGACCCGTTATTTTTTTTGCCCTGTCTTTTTTTGTCGGTTATCTTCACATACTCACCGTGATCTGGGTTGGACAATACAACCTTGGTTTCCGGGCCCGTCTAAACAAAAGCCCATACGGGTTGCATACGGGTTTGCGAGTCAGGGTTCTCCGAGTGAAGGATATTTCATCGATGGCGCCCGGAAATGGAGATCTAGATTGATGGCGTGTGGTGCGGACGCACACTTCATGGTTTCGAGGATGACAGGCTATACGGCGAGATTTTTTTGCGCACTCAATTCGCCGCTTAGCTATCAGGGAATTTAAGGCAAGGGAATGAAGGCAAAAGTCGTCCGTCGGCAGATGCTTCCCCCGAGCCTATGGAGTCTGAAAGGCAAAAAAACGTCATTGGCCACCGTTGTATGACCCGGGTCCGAATCGAACAGACAACCCCACAGAGCTCTACACGGCCTCATAATGGATGCGTGTGCGCGGCACGCGCTGCTGGGCCTTTTTCTTTGGAATTGTAACTTTGCTCGTTCATCTGCTCTCCCAATGCTCCCCGGCATGGAAGATCAACGGTGGAAATTTGCGCGACTATATACAGGACTATCACTCGTGATATAACGTGAAAAGATATGCAGAGAACCCCCTTGTAGTCGAGGGCGCAAGACACGAATATCGTGGTGACAATGTCTGTGTTGAAAATTCTGTGTTGAAACTGCGGCGCTCGGTCCGAGGTCCGGTTGATTGACGGTGCTTGGCTAACACCTCAGGCTCGGCCTCTTCTGTCTTTTTCCAATCTTTTTCCTTGTCGCCAGCTGCTACTGGCGGTCTTTTCTGTTGCTCTTTCGGAGATTTTCAACTATCCACGCACTCTATCATTATGGCCAGCGTGACGCGCTGCCACCGGTCGTCGATACCCCGTTGACTTTTTCCTCTCAACACCAAACTCGAAGCCTGGGAGACGCCAGCAATGCTTACGTAGAGAAAGCCGAGTACGGTGCCTCCAGGCGGCGTAAGGGTGCGCTGCTTACGGATTGCGGACAGCTTCGCGGTCTGTCTGATGAAAATACAGACGCCCTGGAGGTGCGTGTGTTTCCTTTGAGGTTACTCTCCCTTTCTATCGCCTCCTCCAATTTCTCGTCCCTCATTTGCGCACGCCCAGCGAAAGCAATCCTTGCATCCCCTTCTCTCAGGTCCAGAGCCTAGGGGCCTTCGCCGCGCCGCGCCGACTACTCTTGTGCGTCTACCCGGTCCAGACACGGGCATCGATTGCCCGTCAGAAACATTTTTTGCGAGGGATCTTTTCCCTTCTCCGCACACCCCAGAAGTGCGCGCATGATTTTCGGACACCTCACGAGACAGTACAGGTTCACGTCAGCATTGGATAAGGCCTGGCGGCGCGTGGTGCAATCACTGGGCTGACTCCTCCAAGTGATGATTCTGCAGGAGGTGTCTGTTCGATTCGGACCCCGGCCATATGGCGTGAGAGCGTTTCTTTTGGTCGTGGGCCCTGCAGGTAATTACCCTGATTTTTATTCATCCATTTCCGAATCAGGCGTCGGTTTGAACCTTATAATTACAGGCCTACCGTCTAAAAATGAAGAAGCATGTATATCATCAGTTGCTGGGAAAGCATTCCACAAGCCTGTAACATCCGGGCCGGGCGTTTGGGTGCACAAGTTTGATTCTCGAAATTTGCTTCGCCGGTGTGCAGGTATTTAATTTCCGTGTGCTGAAGCGTGGCTCGTAAAACAAGGTTCTGATATGCGCTGGCACGATTAGGCTTCTTTACACCTACCTCAGCGCTGTTCCGTCCGGACACCATAATGTGGAGTGGAACGAGAACATCATTCACAACGGAGGAAGTCGAGCTATCAGCTAATACTACGACTCCGAGTACGACCGGGGTCCAAGACGCGATATTCCCAATTCCCGGTCACGACTCAATATACCAGTCGCAATCCTCGATGATCCCGTCGTCCAGATCCGCCCCCAAGCCCTGGAACTCGGAGTCCGTGACACCAACATCATGCGGCCCAGCATGCTTGTCCACCTCGAAGTAGTCGACGATCCCGCAGAGCACGGATTTTCCGCTCGCTGCACATTACATAGGCGTCGTCAGATCCTTTGGAGATCGAAGTCCCGGAGGCTGGTGCGTGTACATACCGGTGATATTCAGCGAGTGGTGGCAGATCGGATTCCTGTGACGGTAAATGAATGATTGGGGCGCTAAATCCATGCCCAGACGTACTTGTTTGGATTTTTCGAGACGACACCGCTACACCAACATTGTGAGCACTTGACACAGATTTCATCCTACGCAGACAACTCACGGATATCCCCAGAAAGTCACGTTCGACACGGTGCACACCATCTGGCTGCTTGTGTTTTTCCACCCACAGGCACCGATGTCCTGGCCGGGGTCATACCGGAATACTGAAGATGCAAGCTTGAGCGGATACACGATAACCCAGACCCCGCAGTGAACACTCACCGGTCCCCGTCACCTCTATATCCTGCTGCATCCCGAGTGCAGTGCAAGCAAGAGTCAGCGCGATGAACACTTTTGCGACGGAGAGCATCCTGTCAGTGGGGGGAGGAAGAGAAGAGCGAGCGAAGGAACGGTCTAGGGCACCGAACCTTTATACGTTGGCCAAATAGCCTCATGCTGGCGACTTCGGAGTCTTCTTTTACGATTGGGGTGGTCGACGGGGATCTCGCTGGCGGGCTTCTGCTCGGCGCAGTTACATACGGGGTTTCGATCCATTCATTCATTTTGAATAGACGTGGTTGAGCAAAGCAGGCCCGGTCAAAGCGTGAGTTGATTAGAACTTGCCTTTTTTTGCTGGGAGAGTAGATTTAGCGATGTGAACGAGAGGGTAGGCAAGGAGTCTCGTCTGCGCTTCTCAAAGAATTAATTAACGAGGTCCGACTCGAAGAGATACAATATTAAAGGGACAAAGCTGTTCTTTTCGACGCGTTTCGGGACTGAGCAACACGACTTCAAGATAAGACGGGACTTGTGCTATCGACAGTCACCGTGACCACGCGCACGTATAAAGAAGGCTGTCTTCGAGCAGGTAACTCGACGCTGAAAGCGCTTGAATTATCTCCGTTCACGGAATTTAAAACACGGACCTGGAATTTCGCCCCGTCGCTTCCGAGCTATGAAATCATCCACACGCACCCACAGGTCATCGCCGCTCCAAGCACCCTTCTCCCAGCCGCCCGAATAAAAGTACGGCAAGTCTGTTACAACCACGCGCGCATCCGGACGGACGAGGACGTAGGAAAATGCTTCGACCCGAGCGCGAGATTCGGCGCGTACGAGCCAGGTGGTGACAACGGCCCGCAGCATGGGACACTTGTTCAGGACGTCAGGCAAAATAATTCTGGAGATGTTCGCCGTCAAGCAGAGGTGCGTCAGCGCGGGAAGCTCTGCACGGCCCGACCAGTTCTCCCATGTAACGGTTTGGCGTACAGAATCATGTTCGAGTATCATGAGATGGCTGACAGATGTTAACATGGGGTCTGAATATATGCGTGCGCTTGAATAGCCATCGATGATGAGCCGCTGGGGATGCCGACCTCTAGTCTGTCTAGCAACGCTGTCGCACTTGGCCCAGAAGCGCTTGGGACCGATTGTACAGATCCGAGTACCCGCATATTGCAAGCTCATGAATGCTTGGGTTCATATCCAAGACGATTGAAGCGATGTGCCAGTAAGATTGGTCTCGGTTGACCACGGCGTGTCTGACTGCGTTTTGTAGCAGGCCAATCGGTTTAGAATCCAGGGTCCTTTCGATGGCTTTCAAAATGTGCCCTTTCTCCAAGCGCAGAACATGGTAAAGCATCGGCCTAATCCTGCGACAAAAATCAGCGACCGCGTTCCTTTTGGATTCGATGCACAGCTCGGGCGGATACTTGCCAGCAACGCACGCGCTGAGCCACACGTAGAAGGATGGAGATTGCATTTGGATGCAGCCGTGCCGCGATTTCAAAGATCTGTCGCTCTAGTTCGGGAGGCAGGAAAGATTGTTTTCCATCGTGGGTGTTGCGTGGGTGTCAGGAGCAAAGAGGTGGCTGTGTTTATCCGGCGTGTGTGTTCCGGCTTTGGAGGCCATCATCGAAGTTGCGTCGGAGTTTGAATCACCCTGCAATCGTGTACCAAAAAGTTCTGCGACCACTGCATGAATACTCTGAGTAAAGAATCGCCGAGTTAGACTGCAACAGTTAGTTTTCACTTGGATTTAGGCCGGCCGGCCCGTCGAACACTCCAAGTCGAAGTGTCTAAGTACTCCGGTTCGCCTCCTGGAATTTGTTCAGCATCGCCGTTGTTTGTTCGCAGCTATAGTTACCTTTCAGTGACTTGGTACCCGGGAAATGAGAACGCAGAAGTAAGCTTCCTCTGTGGAAGAGTTCACGAAGGCGGGGGCAACATATACACCACTGTCTCTCTGTTTTTTTCTGTACCGGTACAAAACTCCATTTTACACGAGGTACTGCTGTCTACAGATATATACAAGCGAAGTACCAAACTATCGGGGTACATATAGTGCGCCGTTCCACCCATTCTAGGGTGTATATCGAAGTTAAAACAAGCTCTGCAGTGCATACGCCGTGAGCGCCGTCATCGACACGAGCATCAGGGCATATTGCGGAATAAGGAAGGCAGACAGATGCTCGGCACTCCCCGTTCCGCTTGCAACCTGTGTTACGAATACCTGCGTCGTCGCCGTAGGCAGGCATGCAAAGAACCTGCATCATGAAATTATCAGTCATCGTGACACGCTGTTCGTTTCATAGCGGAGGATACGCACATGCAGACAAACTGGAGCACTTTGTCGTCCGCAGATATAACGCCGGCGCGGATCAGGCCCTTGCATATCAAGACCCCGACAACAGGGAGCACCAGCAAGCGGCCGACGCTGAAGGCGAGAATTGCACCGATGGGCAAACTGTCCCACGAGCCGCGCGGAATGCGCAAGCGCGCGAGGGCAGAGCCGAGGCACACGAGGCCCATGGGTACAGAGGCCGCGCCAATAAAAGTTGCCGCGTCCATCACGAATGCAAGCGGCGGCTGCCCGTCGGGGGCGGGCGCCATATGTACGCCGTCGACGGGAATGAACAGCGCTTTGAGCGGAGGCGCGAGGGCAATTACGAAGGAGCCGATGATGGAAATGGAGGCGGGGATGCACAAATTGCGCAGGAAGGTCAGCACTGCGCTGCGGATCCGGAGACCCCTGCTGATTGGAGCGCTGATAGAGGAAGTGGGGAGGAGATCATGGTCATCTGTGTCGGCGACGTCGACCGCGGTTGCCGTGAGAGCAGGTGAGACTATTCCAGAAGGCTCCCCATTGGACCGTTCACCAGGAATGTGATCGCCCCGTTCCCTGTCTGCGCCTTCATAGAAGGATACATGTTTCGATGAGAGGCGAGGGCGTGTGGCGCGGGGCCCAGCACTTTTCTCGGCTTCATCGAAGACAGGATCGTCGTCGCGGCGCGATTTATCGGCTATGCGATCAGGGAACTTGGCATTTGTGCGAGCCACCCGCCTAACAATATGCTGGGGCCAATGCGAAAAGATACGTCTTTGGCGTTGGCGCAGTGCCTCTTTGACATCCTCGTGCTCCACATCTGGGCCAACAAAATCGAGAGCGACAAGTCGATTTCCGCCCATTGGGAAGAATGTTATCTAACGTGTAACATTAGTGGACAAAGAACAGTGGGATTTTGAGAACATCCACCGACCACACCGACTAAAATAAACCCAGAGATATACCCGACACTCAGCGCTTGATCGGCGCTTCCGTTGAATGGAGCAGCTCCCATTATGCTGAGGACAACGGCGGTCGCTAGGGAGAGGGGGGAATAATTGGTGGAGTACCCGCATTCGAACGAACGTACGGATATCACCAACATTCCCCCAAACACCGGCGGCGAGAATTCCCCAACGAAATCTGTGGGGAACCCAGAAGAACTGGGTCGCAATCCAAGCAACGAGGAGTCCGAGCGCTTGATACAAGACTGCTACGAGGACAATTGGTCCTGGGAAACACGGTAAGGTTCCTCAGACACAGAAGAATCGTAGCGTACCAAGAGCAGCTATATTCTCAACGGAGAACGATGGCACTATCTTCGAAAACATGAGGCTTGGGTACGTGATATTCTACGGGCAATGAAGCATCAGTCCTGTCGCGGGGTCGGGGGTACGCCGCTTTGCGACACGGGGTTACGCGAGCGTACGAGCAATATCTGGCTGGTACCCTGCGCCGCAACAGCGGGGAAGAGGTCTGTCCTTGTCAGAATAAAACCGCACCCCGTGCATATAATCCTGCGAGGACGAGACTCAAGGTGAGCCATAGAAGGAAAGACATCAGAACGAAACGAACAGGCGGAAAAGGGGGCGGCAACTTGTCCATATGAGCTGACCGACAGAGAGCATCTTGGTGGTATGAGGGAGGGGAAGATAGTGGGCGAACACGAGGATTATCATTACGACTCTGGTGCCATTGGTGTCCGGACCGAGGACCGGCTATACCTATCTCGTCAAAGTTATTCCGTTTATCTTGGCAGCAGCATGCATCGGCCGAAGTCACAGCGCCGGCTCCTCAATTTAATGGGCATTTAAGTTAGTTCCGTAACCTAGGGTTTAGTAATACACATAAATTTAGCCTAAACTAGATATTATACATATCATTTAAACCCTATCTAAATCTAATCTCAAATTCAAGATATAAAAATGCATTTAGGTACCGACTAAACTAGAGGTATTGTGACATGTTTGAACACCAATTAAGTGCTTTATTAAAGATAGCAAATAGAGAGTCTTTAAATGAGTTCCAAAACTAGAGGTTTAAGGCCTCTGGATATCCCTCTTTAAACACCGCATTTCGCATTATGTTTAAAGCCAGATTAAACAAGAAGTTTAAGTTCTCGTTTAAATGTGTCCGAAACCTATTGCTAAACCTGTTGTTTAAAGGACCATTAAACTCATCTGCAGATGGTCTGCGGATCATCTGCGGATCATCTGCAGATGATCGTCATCGCTCGTTTTCACGCCAATTTTGGTGATGACGATCATCTGCAGATGATCCGCAGATGATCCGCAGACCATCTGCAGATGAGTTTAATGGTCCTTTAAACCTCAAGTTTAGCAATAGGTTTCAGACACATTTAAGCGAGAACTTAAACTTCTCGTTTAATCTGGCTTTAATCGTAATCCGAAATGCAGGGTTTAAAGAGGGATATCCAGAGGCCTTAAACCTCTAGTTTTGGAACTCATTTAAAGCCTCTCTATTTGCTATCTTTAATAATGCACTTAATTGGTGTTCAAACATGTCACAATACCTCTAGTTTAGTCGGTACCTAAATGCATTTTTATATCTTGAATTTGAGATTAGATTTAGATAGGGTTTAAACGATATGTATAATATCTAGTTTAGGCTAAACTTATGTGTATTACTAAACCCTAGGTTACGGAACTAACTTAAATGCCCATTAAATTGAGGAGCCGGCGCTGTGAGTGATTAGGCGGCATTTCATTTAGAACCTGAGGTGGTTGAAATTCAGGTTGAATTCAAAGAGTTGCCAGTAAATGCGATTCGACTTGGAAGGGATCATGGTGGTTAGAGTTCAAGAGCAGAAGTCACAGATGTGACCGTGCCATCCAGCTCTAGATCCGATGTGATTTGGTCGTGTTCTATTGTTTCCAACATCCCTTCTCTCCCCGAAGATCTTCGAGTCGTTTGTTCGAATTCAAAGACTCTTGCCTCGTCTTTTTCACTAGTTTTTCGCAGGCGCCACTGGGGTTGTGATATATCAATCGTATGAAGGTCCTTATCGGACAAAAGCCTTTTTACACTTACCCTGGCATGTTTTTCGTCGACATCTATAAAGATCTTCATAGATCTATCGAGACCAACAAAGATCTCATTATTTTGTTGACTTCTTTAAAGATCTTTGAAGAATTCAATTTTTCGAATGATGGCACCATCGAGATCTTTAAAGAAGTCAGCCTCATTCTGGAATTTGAACATTGGCCAAGATCTATGTACATCTTCAAAGATCTTCAAAGATCTCTGCAATGCGTTTTAATTTTTGATTTTGTTTTTTTCAACCAAGATCTTCAAAGATCTTTAAAGAAGTCAGCTTCAAATTTTCTGCGGCTAAAAGTGCCTCTCGTTTGTACACTGCCCTTGAAACACGGCGGGCCAATCCCGGATTCTGGATCAAAATCCTACCAGGCACGCAAGTACCCCCATAGTCGTTGGGGCCGGGCTTCCCGGAGAATAATGTTGCGTCGCGCACATGTGGCCAGGGTTTGCCTGAGAATTTCGGTCGGGAACCCACGCATCACCACCAGGCAAAATTCAGCTGCTGATGCGTTGTTGCGGCGTCCAAGAAACAGAAACTATACGTAGTGCACAAGTCCGACTCTCAAGCCTTCGTCCCTTTCCCTCTCCCACTTTCATCTACACTCGCTCTCCCAAAATGTGCAACCTCGGTGCGCGCTTTTCTTGCCAAAAATGCCCCGATGGCGCTCGCTGTGCTGTATTCACCGGTGCCGACGTCGATCCACGGACACAACAAGCCATCCCACGTCTTGTAAGTTCTCATGTACGATGCTGGTGCGACAACTGACAGTGTGACCAGGTTCCCCACACGTCTGCAGACGTTTGCCAATGCGGGCATGGATGGGTGCACCACAGCGGCCGCGCTTGCACCGATCCCTCCCACCCCAACTACCACTTTCGCAAAGGCGGCTTTGCCTCCACTCAGTGTGGCGGGTTTCACTCGGCACGTCGCTTTTTTTCCTTCGTGCCACTATCACTCACCCTTGTTCTTAGGACACATCGATTTGGAGCTACCTCACCACCTGTGTCTGTCTCGCAGCGTGGATGGTTCACAATCCACTCGACGAGGTTTTGGGGTCTCTCTCGTACGTGTCTGCTTGTTACGCCTACTTGTTCTTGCGGTCTCATCCGCCGTCCCAGTCCTCCTCTTGCTGCTCCCGGACCTATTGTGTATGTATCCATGTCTCCCCGCACCCGTTTTCCTTTTGTCTCATGGGATTTCCAGTGCTCCTGTGGCGGCTCCTAGTCTCGTCCCTTCCGGCCCTTCAGCACCTGCTGTTCCGACTCTCCCAGCATCTGGCCTTCGCTTCGGGAGTTGGGGAGGGCTTCCCGCTGTCGTTCGTGGCAATGTACAAAGTCGTCGTATTGCGAGCGCTGAACGCACCTTACCCCAGCACTCGGAGGTTTCGTCATCCGCCCCCACCTCTGCCCAATCACCTCGACGGGGCGCTCGGAACTCGTTCCCAGGCCCTTCCCGTACATCTGGCTCCTCTTCGTCGACACGGGCTTCCTCTTCCACCTCGACACAGGCTCACTCCGGTGTTTTCTCCAACACTGTTACTGTCACTGCAGCATTGTACCCTCTGGTGGTGCGTCCCGCTTCACGATACCATTTTTACTCACTCACAACGGACGCAGGACGCTGGCCAGTACGAGATCGCTGGACACCCGACCGTCCAGCTGGTCCTCAAAAACGCCGACATCGTCGACTTCCTCAACCGCCTCGACGAATTTGGACTCCTTCTATCCCTCACTGTTCCTCGGCAAGGCTTGGCCTCTGTAACGGACTTCACTGCCCAGATCGAAGCCGCCCTCGCAACAAACGGTTTCTTCCTGCAACACTGCCCTCAGACGCTCTCTTCCGCTGCTGCAGCGGAGCTGCACAAGCAGCCATGGCTTATGTTTCTTCCTGTTCGTAGCGGGGTCTCGTACAAGTTTTCTGCTCACCCTCGCATCAACGTCAACAACTTTGGCATCGACGAATTCCGTCGCCTCACCAAAAAGGTCCCCAATCCACTCCCCAGCGAAGGCACACCCAACAGCCTGGTTTTCCTTGGTGCGGGAACCATCACCATCGCCCACACTTACACGCACTGACCTCTCGCTTCAGGTTGTCAGTTTGCGAATCTCGGGGGTCACCTTGAACGTGCGGCATTCGCCCAGCAGATCCGCCCGACCATCGGCCGTGAGCTCGCTCATGTCTGTGTTGGCTCTCGTATCATGGCCGGTCTGCACTACCATGGGCGAGCTTACCCTCACGACCCCGAATGCTACCCAGATGTGTGTCCCGACGGCGAGGTTAGTCCAATTTTCTTTATGGGCTTGGTCTCTTTTGCTTACCCGGACCGCCCAGGACGACACTCCCCGACCCATCACTCCACCGGCGTCTTCCAGCAACGCTCTCGTTCGTGCGAGGTCTTCTCCTGAGGTTCGCATTGTTCCCTCCCACCTGCCAAACTCACCCACCCGCGTCTAGATGCCCGTTGCCCGCCGTGTTCGTCAGCGCCAAAATCCGCTGGACGGGTTGCCAGCCATTTCTTCCGGAGAGGTATGACTATCACTCGTCTTCCGGTCTTGTTCTCGCTAACACAAAGGGACATAGCCGCAGACCGCTCATGCCGCTGCCATACCTGTTACCGCGGTGCGATACCCATCGCTCATGCCATTGAATTTTTCTTAACACCCTTTCTCCACAGCCTACGGCTGCAACCCTTGACGATGCTGCAGCGCCTCCATCCTTGCCGGACGTGAGTAGCTGTCAATGCGAACTCATCAGCTGTTTTCTTAACGTGATTTCAGCCGGTTCGCCGCTCCCCCCCGGTCCCTTCCCCCATCGTCTCATCCGCGCCTGTGTTTGCCGTCCTGGCCCGCAGCGATGTGCCACCTCTGCAATCCGGTCCACACCTCGCTGAGCCGCACGACATCTACATGTGGCAGATGCGGCTCAGTAACGAGGTGATGGGGGAGGAGACCCCTCCGATTCTGCGTTTCATGATGCATGCAGAGTCCGTCGAGGCTGGGGCGCGTGGCGTGTGGGAAGTCTTGATGCACCTCGAGCTGCGTGGAAGCGACACCGAGCAGCTCGCGCTCCCGCCGGGCGTGGTGAGCTGCCAGCATATCAACAGCCTCCAGTCATTCTTTCGCGACGGTCGCAGCCTGCGTGTGTGCGTCTTTTTTTTCCTCTGTCTTGCACACTTGCTCTATGCTCACACCCTGTTTCTGGCAGTGGCGTCCAGCGCTACAGCGACGGTTCCTATGGCAATGTCGCTGTCGGTCCAGGGCCAGAGAGAGCAGTTTTCCGGCTGGCTATCGCCAACGCGCTGCTGGATCGTTACTTCTGGGCGCCCTCTCCATCTGGGTTTCACGTCCCCGTCTTCTCCGTTGTACCCATCCCTGAGCGCTGCAGCCGGTTCCGTGCCTTTGGGAGCCTGTTGGCGCTTCACTGCTTTGTGCTTGGTCAGGGTCCTATTCCCGTCAGCCCTTGGCTCCTGTTAGCGCTGATAGCCGGGGAGGAGGGCATGCTTGTCCCGCCCGAGGTGCTGCTAGCGCTTGATCCCGATGCTTTCGACATTTTGGCCCCGTGGCTGACAATGAAGGCCACCGATCCCATGCCCACCAATTTCACGCATCCTGTGTGCCAGTTTGTGATTAATGTCATGGACAGAGAGGTCCGTCCTTACGCTTCGCTTTCGTCGCACTGCTGACACGTGTCCCAGCCGTGGGAAGTTATCTTCCCCCGCTCGCAGGAGCTCCATAACAGCTACACCGTTCAGTTTTTCCTGCGAGTGGTCTTTGGACGAACCATGGGCGACAATTTTTGGACGAATCCTGAGTTCCTCGCAACGAAGAACGGTTTTGACATCGTTGTAGGGAGCTCGTCGGTTGTGAAGGCAAGCTCTTGCTTCGACATTCTGTGTACTCTCATTGACAAGGTCGGACAGAAACTCACCGTCAACAAGTCTGCCCTCGCCATGGTCACCTGTCTCTATGACCGTAAGGTCAGAAAGACGGAGGACATCACCGATCGTGTCGACTTCAGCTTGATCCGTACCGCTGAAGATGGGTGCACTCCATATTTCGCCGCACTGTTTCGTCTGCTTTTTCTCCGATATCTCTCCGGCGTCGGTCATCCTGCTCAGCTTCGGGGTGGACTCATCGGCGAGGAGGAGTGGACGAGCCAGGTCGACAACCCCTTGCTGCGTGTGAGCCTATTGCTCGAAGCCGCCACGGACACCAATCTTCGTCCCACGTCCAGCCGGTGGCGCATCCAGGTATGTCACCTTCTTATGCACCATAGCTCTGGTCGCTCATTCTTGTCTGCCTGCAGCTTCACTTCAGTAGTGCCAGCACCTGGTCAATGGATCTGGACGACATGGTGCACCTTTTCCTTCCTTCCTCCCCCGTCTTTGACTGACTATCTCCCATCCCCAGGAGGAGCACCCTCGTGCGCTTCATTTCCATACCTGCTCGTATGAAATTGACGTCAAGCTCACCCGAGCGATGGAGAATCTGCTCGTTAGATCTTGTGAGAAGCTAGATGAGGAGACATACTGTTCTGCGTTTGACGTCTGGATCCATGCTCAGCTACTCGCGAGAGACCATAATACCGTGTAGATAGCTTGTATGTAACCGTAGCAGCTTACATTCAAAAATTGCATGCTGCTGTCCTCCCCCGCATAAAAATTAGAAGAATCACGGAAAAACAAAAAAAGAGCGATCCCCAGAGAGCGGAGCACTGAGTCTAGGGTTTCTGAAACAGCTTCTAGGCAAGGAGGCGCGGATCAAGAAGGCCGGGCCCACGCGCACCGATTCGCGTTGCCTAGCAGTCCATGCTGTAGGGTGCCTGGTAGTCATCACCTACACATGAAAGGACGGAGTCCCGGCGTTAAGACGCACCCAATAAATACACCAGGCCATCTGGAGAAAACTCGTCTGCGCCCCTGCGTAAATGACCGAGCCATCTGTGCGCCGCAACCCTGCGCGTGAAGCACGCACCCGCGTTCGCCGCAACCCTGACGAGCCAGTTTCCTTTGCCCTGCCCCCGCCACCCATTGTCGTTTCGGACTCATCTAGCGACGAGGAGTTGGTGAGCAGTGATGATGAGCTGGTGCGGGACTTGGCTATTGGATTTCACGCCGCTGCGCGCTCCAGGACAGCCCGGCATCGCGCTGTTATGAATGAGCGTGAGCATACTATTCTTTCTGCCTCAGCAATTGTTCTCACGTCTCAGCATGTATCAGCAGAGACCATCATAGTGGACAGCCCGCCACCATTGGTCCTCGTCAGAACCAACAGCCCGCCACCGCTTGTCCTGAGATCTGACAACGGTCGTGCGTACCCTTTGCTGAGACTGTATCACCAGTCGGCTGACCCGTTTGAGCAGAAGAAATGCCTGGGCTAGCGTCGAGCATGCGCAACCGTGGTCAATCTCCAGACATTGACGATGTCGACGGTATGTCCCCCCCCCTTCGAGATCGAGACAGTAGTTGACTGCCGGATATAGACAAGGAGGGAACGGTCCAGGAAAGAGCCGCTGCTCTGATAGGCCACATCTTGCACCTACGCGGGTTGGACATCTGGCCTGCCGAGGAATCGGTGGCATCCAATGAGTCGCCCTCTAACAACACCAACGAGCTCACGATTAGATCTCCGAGTCCTCCGGTGGCGCTAGCAGTCTCTATCACGTATACCATTGTGGAAGGTGAGCAGTTGTTATTGATGAGCCAATGTGCGCACCTTGACGTCCAGCCCAGGTGGTCCGCGATGCCTATACTTTGTTGGTGTCCTTGCACGCAGCGGTTGCCGAAGCTTCTGCCAGATCCGCGAGTTTCGCGATCCCTTCCCACAGGACGGTGCGCTCCTTCTGCGCCTTCAGTACGCGGGTGGTCCTGTTGGCCGTGCATTAGCCACCATCCTTAACCGCGCCGATTACTTCGTTGGGACCTCCGATTTTCCCGTGCCCATCACCGGTGACTACGCGAACCACCGCTTCAATTTCCGGGAAGTCAATTCCCTGGTGGCGCTCGAAAGTTCATATGACCCGGACGACATCTTCTTCCCGATTCCGGCGTCCCCCGAACGCGCTGAGCTGCTTCGGATGCAGCGCCAGCCCGAGGATACCCCAGTCTATGTCCTTTACGTTTATCACCAGGTTAGTTGCTTTCACTTTAATCAATATCTGAGCTTACCCGATCCCTCCTATAGGATGCCGAGCCCTTCAATGCGAATACAGTCATCCCGTATGCATCGGTGACTCCTAGCATGCCCCCGCCCGGTGTGCCCCCGCCCGGTGCTCCCCAGTTCATGAGCACCACTCTGGCTCCTGCCGCACCGATCACTCCTGAAGACGCCATTCGCTCGTACTTGACCCAGCGGTTCGCCCCTCAATTTGAGGAGCTCCGTATCTGGCGGGGGCGCGACTATGGCACTGCATACGCGCACTGTCTCATTGAGCGGCAGATCCTCAGTGTCGGTCAGTCTCTTGGCATTGGGATGGTCGGGTGTAAGGATGTATGACACATCGGCCCGATGCCGGGCCTAAGTCACGCACCCTTACAGTTGTATATATGTAATTGTTGTAGTTATGTTTCGGGCGTCCAGCATCGGGTAACTGAACTTACACCCAACGCTGAACGCCCGAACCTTCTATTGAATATAGACCGGTTCCTGTTCACACGGGTGTGATTAAGTTTCCAACCTAATCAACAACCTTATACTTTTTGAACACCTGGCTTCTTACGAAGCCTTATATTCTGTGAAGAAAACTCTACAACAAAACTTTACAAGAACATGTCGAACGACAGCGCTTCTGCAGCGCCGACGTCGACCACGGGGACTTCCCAGTTCGCCTCCATGGTTTCTCAACCTAGTGGCGAAGCTGGGGGTAGTCCCCCTAACTCTCAAAATGGCCCGCCCGCTGCGCGTCGGGTCAAAGTGCACGTCGATGCACAAGGAGTAGCATACATGCTAGACCCGGCCACGGGTCAACGCTATGATGTATCCGATGACGAGACTGTCTTGCCTGAAGTCAGGGGCCCGACAGCTAGCCAACGGGGCTCCCCACAGCCCAGCGGTACGACACTGACTGGCACCCAGTCCGACGAATCGGAACTGACTGAGAGCTCGGACGTCCTCACCGCTGAGGACCTCCTGGCTGCACTCGTCACCGACATTCGGACCGCGGAATTGACTAACGAACAACTCCGTCGATTCAACACCATAAGGGCCATGCTGTCGCTAAGCAGAGAGTCCTTGCTCACCACGACCGCTCTGGTCGCCGGGCAAGACCTCACGCTAGCTGCGCTAGCGGGCTCGATCAGAGCCCTCCGCGACGAAATGGCTGACCGAGTAGAGGAACTCAGCGACTCGTTGATGAGCGCAGAGACAAGGGTATCTACTACCCTGGATAATAATATCCGTATCCTGCGCGCGACTGGGACTACGGAGGAAGCACTATCGCAACTAGTCGCCTCAGTAACTCGACGACGCGAGCACCCCGCTCAAGGGATCGCCATGCCGCCGGTTCGCGACCTCCCGCCGCACATGCCCAAAGATATGGGCAGCATACGACCGGAGGTGGACCGTGCGTTGCCTCCCCGCCAGCCAAGTGAGACTGACGAGGAGTGGTTCCGCCGCGGGAACGTTAGCCTTGGTCGTCGGGTCAGGGCGGCACAATCCTTCCAACAATCAGGGCCTCAAGACGGCCCTCCGGAAGTTGCGCCGCCCATATCCATATTAAAGAATACGCGGTTCGTGGACACCAGCAGTGTATCCAGTGCGGGCGCGCGATTCGACGGCAATGGGCCGCGCACCGGGATGGACATAGCCCCCCTGGGATATAACCAATCCCCCTCGGGTTACATCTCTAACCCGCCTCCGTCAGATGCAGCTACGCCCGCTACCGCGTACGAAGTGCATATGATAGAAAAGGGAGCGCAGATCACTAGGATGATCTCGCGCCAGCTGGGCGTCGCGTTGGAAGCCGCGCCCCGCGTCCCTAAGATGAAAGACCCCCCTCTGTATAATGGAGAAGACGACGACACGCTCTTCATGCATTGGTTGGGTTCTCTCTGTACCTACCTGGAAGGATATTCCATGGGCGGGCCGAAGTACGATGCGCACCGCGTACTCTACCTCAAGCAAGCCCTGGGCGTCGACGCCCTGAGCTGGTTCCGCTCCGAAGTAGATCCCACCAACCGCGAGAGTGATATACCGCGTGAATTCGACGCGATCATTAGGGCGATGTATAAGAGGTTTGTCACCTCCTCCACCGCCCTTCGCGCTAGCCGCGAGTACGACGCCGTGCGGTACGATCCGACCCGTGGGATCGAATTACTAGTCACTGAGCTACGACGGACGGCGGGCGACATGCGAGAGCCGCCCTCGGAATTCTCTATGCGCCAGCGGTTCATGAGGCTGATACCAGCCGACATCCACGATGAACTGATCAAACGCGGGCTGTTCCCCGAGTACACCTCGATGAGTGTACTCAAGAACCACGCCCGGACGACCATGGAGGCCAAGGCGCTGATGCGAGGTGGTGCAGCGGCGCGCGCTGCCCCTGGAACACCAGCCCGTACGACGGGCACGGTGAGAGTGAGGAGTGGGGTGGCACGTGGCCCTGTACGGGCATCAACCACTCCGACTTCGACTCCCACGTCTCGGCCCGCTACGGTCACTGCTTCTCCTCGTACCACCACCACCACGCCTCGAGCCGGCCCAGTTATTGGGCCCACTCTGAGGTCGTCCAAGACTTGTTATGGATGTGGGATAGTTGGACATATATCCAGCGATCCCATCTGCCCCAAGTACAACGAATCTGCCTCGTCTCGACCTCGCCCCGTAGCCCATTTACACGCACAGCGGGTAATTTCAAGCTACTCAGCGGGGCAGGAAGGAGATGATGAAGACCCCGAGTTGGAGTACTTCGACGAACAGCCGGTACAAGACCCAGAGGAACTAGAAGGTCTCTACGAGAACTACGAGGGCTCGCAGTACGACGAAGGCGATATCGACGACTACCCGGCCGACCACGAGGGCAACCATGAGCCCGATGACCCTCAGGCTGCCCCAGAACTTGCGGACCTCATGGACGAGGATGACGAGGCCGAAGTGCGGAATGGGGCCATGCGAATTCGGCAACACTACTCCCTCCGCATAGAGCCGACGGGGGATAATGAGGGCGAAGATTCTCGCCCCTCCGTCCATCCCCCAGCGCTTCTTAACGTCCGGTACGCGAACTTGGACGCAGGCAGGGTAGCCATAGATAATGCTGGATACCCGGATTGGACGGCGGAGGCTGAGGCCACCCACGACCCGATATCCAGCATATCCACCCGCACCTACGACGGGCTTATGACCGACTTCATCGCGATGCGCGGAGCTGGGCCTTATATCGGCACAACTGCCCTCGAGATGTCAGCGATAACCGCCATTGGTACCGAAGAACGCGCGCGTGTGCAGTGGATGGACGTCGTGAATCAACAACCCACTTTGGTGATAGGGTACTCGAACGCGTACCTCCGCACGACCGCAGTGAACCTGGGACAGCTGAATGAGGAATTCCGGCAGCTCGAGCGCGGGCTTACCAATTCCCTCCAAGGGCTTAACGAGGTCCTCCGACTTCGCACAGCAGCCCGGGACTATATTACGGGGCTGCATGAACGCCCCTCGGGCTCTGGGTCACTTGTCCCAGACCTCCTTCAGATCGCGGCGGCGCAAAATAGCCGCCTGATCGAGGACGCCACGATGAGCATATGCTTATTCGAGCGCCGATTGGGATGGGCACGTTCAATGCTCAACTCCATAAGCGACGAGTTGACGTTCCGAACGCTCGCACGCGAAGACTACCACCGCCAACTAGGGATGGGAGTAGTAGAGGAGACAGCACGGATTACTCCGGCGCCGTCCCCCGCGACTGAGCCCCCCAGCTCCCCGGATTCGTCCCACTTGTCCGATGGGTATTACCCAGCAGACGAACGGCGGCTACTCTCCCGCGTCCCTCAATTCGACATAGCCGATGACACGATGGACGACCCCAACGTGGTCTATATCTCGGACTCGCCTGTCCCTGATAGCCCGGTCGCGGAGAACGGGATCGAGGTGCGGCAACAACCCGAAGTGATACTTCGTTCGGTAGTGGTGCACACCTCCCAGAACGCGGAGCGCATCACCACGTACGTCGACCCCGATGGGCAGCTCAGAAGTGAGACTTCGGAACTGCCCAACTATCATCCCAGGCATCCTAGGTTTCGGGAACAACATCGATCCGCACTCCGCACTGCCATCTACGAGCGCGCCCAAGAAATGGGCGTGCCCTCGAACGAGATGCGTGATTGGGCGGAAAGGGAAGCCCGGCCCGAACGTGACAATGCGGGCGCTATCACCCGCGACGTCGATGGGTTCCCTGACGGCTTGCCCACGCTATTTCCGGGACTCGTATACCACGAAGGGCTCGCATCCAAGGGGCCCGAAGAGGATGACGAGGATGCCTGGCCGGGGTTCAGGCGACAGATGATGTCCAGCCGCGTGGAACATGTGGCTACCATACGCCGACCGCGGGCTCTGCCTAAGAGCCCGCCTAACCAATCGGTAGGACTAATGGACCAACCGACTCGGTCCAGCAAGGGCATTGCCTGCCTCTCGGCCTTAATTAAAGTCGGCAACACCCTCGCGTACGCCTTATTCGACTCTGGCAGCAACACGGACTCTATCACGCCCGAGTACTGCAACGCGGTCAACGGGGCGCGCATAGTTCTTACCGAGCAGGTTACCTTACAATTAGGGTGCGTCGGTAGTCGCTCCAAGATTCTATACGGCACCCGTGTCCCTGTCGAATTCGGCGGGGTACGCGGGTACGTATACTTCGATCAGGTCAACCTGGACCGGTACGACATTGTAATCGGCACCCCGTTCATGAATAAACACGGGGTGGTACTGGACTTTGGAAAGCGGGAAATTAGATTCCCGGACGGCCCGACAATCACGGCATTCTCATCCATCGAAGAGGCAGCACTGGTCGAAACGAGGGCTGCATCTGGCAAAGGAAAAAGACGGGCCGAATGACTGGCTCGACCTGACGCGGGCGGTATCCGAAAGTGCCGCCCCCGTCCCTCGGTGGAAGAAGTGACTGATGAGGAAGTATATACTGCCCAAGTACCTTCACTCCCCGCGGGATATCCGTATGTACTAGTACTGGAGGATGAATACACCGCGGGACTTGAATGTCCCGCCATTAAAACCAAAACACCGCGTGCCTGGGTCGAAGAAGTACCCGACGAGGATTGCCACCAATCCCCTCTCCCGTCCCTTCCATGGGACCACCCGTTTGTGTTACTGCCCGAGACTTCATTCACGGGCACCCAGGATCCCTCAAGTACGGAGGACGAATCGCTACCAGAAGGAATTGGGGAAGTGGACGAGGATGAAGAGGAGGATGAAGAGCCCCTCCTCACCACTATCACGTTCGGGCTACTCCATAGCCCGATAGACGCGTTCGTCGAAGACACCGCGTATCCATCCGCGGCATCGATGCCCGGGCTCCGAAGGCGAGATAAAATCTCACTGTCCTCGAAACAGAGCCAGGTATCCGACATGGGGGATGATGATCCGTACGGGCTCTGTGAAGAAGCCCTAGAAGAAGCCACGGCCATACTTCAGATGCGCAGTGCGCGAGTACTGGAACGGGCGAATGATCCACTGCGTGGTGAAGACGACTCGCCGAAACGCCTCCATGAGCTAAGGGCCCGGTGGTTCGACATCTGTGCGGACCTGATGGGCCCTATCCCACTGGAACTTCCCCCACTTAGGGAAATAAACCACGAGATAAACTTGGTGGACGAGAAGGCCCTGTATAACTATCACTTGCCCCGATGCCCTGAAGCGCTCCGTCCGGAGCTTAGGGCAAAGATACAACGATACACCGAGGCGGGCTGGTGGGAAATGACCCCCGTGCCCCAGGCAGCTCCACTGCTATGCATCCCGAAGAAGGATAACAAGCTGAGGACGGTAGTCAATGCACGACAGCGGAACGACAACACCGTAAAAGATGTGACCCCGTTCCCGGACCAAGACGGGATACGAATGGACGTGGCGAGGTGCAAGCATCGCTCGAAAATCGACATGTCTGACGCGTACGAGCAAATCCGTATTATCGACCGCGACATATGGAAGACCGCCTTCGCTACACCATTTGGGACGGCACTATCCCGAGTCATGCAGCAGGGCGACTGCAATGCGCCCGCAACGTTCCAACGTCTTATGACCTGGATATTCCGGGATGTCATTGGGGACTTCATCCACGTGTATCTCGACGACATCTTCATATTCTCGGACACAGTCGCGGAGCACGAACAGCACCTAGAGCTGGTGTTCTCGAGGCTCCGCGAACAAAAGCTATTTCTGAGCAAGAAAAAATGCGACCTATACTCGAAGGACATGGACTGCCTTGGTCACCGCATCGATGACCGAGGCCTCCATGTCGACAAAGAGAAGACGGCCAAGGTCCTGGAGTGGCGATCTCCCCGATCCCTGAACGAGGTCCAGAGACTATTGGGCTTGATACAATATCTAGCCCACTTTCTACCGGATATCGCACACTGGACATCCCCTCTGGAAGGGATATGTCGCGGAGGACAATCATTTTCCTGGCGCCCCTTCCACCAATTATGTCTTGAGCGTATCAAGGCCATCGTGCGCAAGACACCGATACTTCGCCCAATAGACATGAAAAATCCTGACCCCATCTGGGTCGTATGTGATGCCTCTGTCGTGGGCGTAGGGGCGGTATATGGACAGGGCCCAGACTGGCGCACTTGCAGGCCGGCGGGGTTCTTGTCCAAGAAATTCACAGCGGCTCAGCGCTCGTATAAGACATACGAGCAGGAAGCACTGGCCGTGATTGAGACTCTCATGAAATGGGAGGACAAACTCATCGGTCGCAAAATAATGATTGCTACGGACCACAAAGCTCTACTAGCAGTAAAAACCGCGGCGCGGAGCGGGCTGAATGGACGTCTCATTCGATGGGATGAATATTTATCCCGATTCGACTTTGAAATCATGCACGTCGAAGGTGTGCAGAACAAAGTCGCGGACTGCCTCTCCCGCTACTACGAGAATGACACCGCGGACGACCATTACGAGGACGGCGACTTCGTAAACTCGGACGCGCGGCTTGATCCTGAACTCGAGTTCATGACCAGGGGGAGGGAGCTGGAACTACGGGCCGCGCGGATTGCGCTGTTGGCCCGACGCGTCAAGGAACCTGTAGAAGCCCGGGTAACCGAGGCTTTGGAACTGGAGGCACATGCCGAACGCATGGAAGAAAGAGGATTTGACGTGTCGGCCATCTCCCTTGAAGAAACCCTGAAGTCAACGGCCCCGCTGAGACCGCACGTAGAAGGAGATAAATCCTTCCTCGAGGCGGTGAAGGCAGGATATGCCCATGACTCAGTGCTATCCAAGGTGGAGCAGCAACCGACCGCATTCCAGCAATTTTCTATGCACGACGGGCTGATATATGCCCGAAATGTAGCGGGCAAGAACTGCCTCGCAATACCCCGTGGAGTGAAATTGCACGGGAAGCGCGTACTCACGGAGATCGTCATTGACCAAGCGCACAAAACCATTGGGCACTTGGGCGAATTGCGCACTGCAGAGTACGTTAGGAGGTGGTACTGGTGGCCTAAAATGGGCACCGAGATAGCCACCTTCTGTGACGCTTGCGGGGCGTGTGATATGTCCAAGACAACGAATCAAGCCCCAGTGGGGCTATTACATTCGCTACCTATTCCCCGGCACCCCTGGGACTCTATAGGCATGGACTTCGTCGGACCATTCCCCAGCTGCTTGGGCTACAATTATATGCTCGTGGTCATCTGTCGACTCACGAGCATGGTAGCCCTAATACCCATGAAGGTCACGGACACTTCCTCGGATGTCGCTTGGCTATTTGTCCGGGATATCGTACGGCTGCATGGTGTCCCATCGTCCATAATATCGGACCGGGATGCCAAATTTACCGCTAAATTCTGGCGCGAGCTTCATCGGCTAACGGGCACTAAATTGCTCATGTCCACCTCGTTCCACCCACAAACGGATGGTGTATCTGAGCGCGCTATCCGCAACGTTACCCAAATACTGCGGTCCATTGTGGACCCGACACAGAAGGATTGGGTATATTTATTACCCATGGTCGAGTTCGCCATTAATTCCAGTATCAGTGCATCCACTGGGTTCGCGCCGTTCGAACTCAACTATGGATATGTACCACGGATGGGAGGGATAGATGTCGACGCCACCGAATACCCGGGAGTACGGGAATTTGTGGAAAAGGCACTGGCGAATATTGCACTTGCGCACGATAATATCATCGAGGCGCGGGTGCGCTCTACGTATTACGCAAATCGCGGACGACGCGAGGAGATCCCCTACGACGAAGGGGACATGGTGTATCTATCCACCAAGAACCTCAATCTACCCAAGGGGCGTGCGCGAAAGCTCGCCCCAAAGTTTATCGGGCCATATAAGATAATTAAGGCGAACCCGGGCACGTCCAACTATAAGCTGGACCTGCCCAGTGAACTGAAGGCCCGCAAAATCCACCCGATGTTCCACAGTTCCTTACTGAGGCCCCATGAAGCCAATGACGAGACCATATTCCCGAGCCGGGAAGTACAGCGGTTCTACGACTTTGGCATGCCCGACGACCAGGAATGGTTTGTCGACGAGATAGAAAAGCATCGGTGGGCTGGGAAGAAAGTAGAATTCTGGGTCCGGTGGACAGCGGGCGACCATACTTGGGAGTCGCCCGCGGCATTGAACGAGGTGTCGGCCTTGGATGATTATTTTGAAGCGTGCGGAGTTTCCCGATGGCAGGATCTGCCTAAGTCCAAGCGGCTTAGGTCATGATATTTGCCATCACGGGAATAGCCAAACAAACTTCATTTTTCTTCTCACCACTAACACCATGACTGGCGACTTACCCCCCGAGCGCGACCCCAAGATTTGGGTCAAAAGCACCGGCGGCATCTGGTACTGGCGACACCCCACGGGCAGCACTTGGAAGGGACCAAGACGCGATCGCGTCTGGGTCCCATCCATCGATGCGCCCGCCTGGCTACCGCCGCCACCCGACGACTTCGCAAACATTGACTCAGAAGAGGGCATCCCCACCGCTGCCCCAATCGCACCGAACCACCAATTCGGAACGACAGCGCCCGTTACTTCGGGCGCCACCTCGGGCACAACTGTGCCCGGCATACCAATCCCCAGTGTCGCACTGCGCCCCAATCCGTTCGGGAGTGCAGGGAGCGGCACCGGCCTGTGGGGAGGCAGCGTGGTGCCCGCGCCAGGGACGCGCCCATCGTATACAACGACCGGCGCGGTCACGTACACGGGCGCATTCGCCAACACCATGAGGCGGCGAGACGAGTCGCGGGCTGAGCAAGAGCGGCGCGATCGCGAGCGGATCGAAGCCCAGCGCGACCGCGAGCGGCGCGAGTTCGAGCGCTCCCATCGCGAGCGCGAACAGCGCGAGCGCGAGAAGCGCGAAGAGCGTGAACGCCTAGATCGCGAAGAGCGGGAGCGCGAGCATCGCCGGTTTGAAGGGGCTCAAGAGGAGCACCGCACTGAGTATTACCACCATGGGTCATCATACGATGGATCCAGCTATGGGTATACCCCGCGTCGGCACGACGATTACGGCCACCCCGCTCCCCGCCGCGACGTGCGCAACAGCTTCACCGACACGCTGCAAGGAGCAGCACATCGAGAAGAGCGGCGCTCGCACGACCGCGCCAAAGAGGAGCGCCTGCGCGAAGCCGCGCGTAACTCAAGGGGCCCTCGGGCACCGTCTAGCACCAAGTCGTCGGAGCTGACACCTCACTCGGTGCCCAACGTCGATAAAGCTGCCCTGGATACTCGCGGGCAACCGATTCTGCCCACCACGGCGTACGACGAGGACGAGAGTGAATATGGAGGCACCGACGACTCGGAGGACGAAGACGCGGCGCTGAAGAAATACCGTACCCGAGAATCGATACGGGTTGGTGAGGCTCGCCGGAAAGAGGGCGCGGCAGATCCACCGGCGAGCGCAGCTCCCGCCCCGCCCGAATCTGTCGGGGCGGGGCGCTGGGGTACACTGAGACTGAGCACTGCCCCGGCCATGCGCAACCTCCTACGGTGGATGGCCGCAGGATGCCCTTACGCTAGGGCAACCTTCAAATATCTTCGGGACTATTACGCGCACCATCCTACAGCCACTCGATCCGACGGGATCCAGCTCCTATTGCGCGAACAAGCGCGCGCGGAGCGATCCTGGGTCATCGTGACTACGGGCGATGCGACTCCAATGTCGCGACGCCCGACCGCTAGTGGCGCTCCGCCCGAACCGACTCGGAATGATAGGAGGAAGCTGAAGCGGGCACGAGAGGCGAAAGCTGCAGCCCGGCGACCTGCTGGGCCCGTGCTGCCGCCCACCTTACTGCCCCGAATTCCTCCTGATCGCGACGCCCCGGATCGGAAAACACCCGCAGAAGAGGACGTGGATATGCAGGACGCGCCCCCCGAAGGGCCACCAACGAATCCAGCCTCCGCGGCTCCGCCCCCAGCTCCTACGCCGCCGGCACCGATCGTCTGGGAGCAGTCCTTCCTGGGATTCTCGCTGGCACCGGTTCACGAATTCGCCAGCAGCAACCCCCTCGGAGCAGCAGGGAATCTCGGGGACACGTTGCGATATATGTCAACAGTCCCCCCCAGTACTTGGATGCACGGAGTGCGGCTGGAGGACGGGACTTGGCCCGACACCAGCACACCTACGGGCAGGCGACCGTGGCCCAACGACGTGTTGGCCTCCAGGACGATACAGTTCCTGTCGCCCCAGAGGCTGGGCAACTCGATCCACCACGCGCGATTCATCGCCGAAGTACTCACTGGATTTTCAGTGGCAGGGCTCTTCGAGCACTTTGTACGAGAAGGGCAGTACGTTCGCGGATCCCATCGTATTGAGGATTACCCGTGGGACGGGCAAAATTTCAATATGTCGATGGGATTCGCATGGATCGTGATGCACGGCATCTGGGCGGGCTCGCCGGCAGCCCAGCTCATTCACGAGTTTGCGCGATCATGGCGCAATTATCGGGAACGGAATGTGGACCCTACGGGGAATGAATTCCAAACCGCGCCGCACAATGCCAGCGAAATTGGCGCCTGGGCGGCAGCGAATATGACGCATTGGAACGACTTGCGACACGGGCCTCTGAGACTTGGTGTCACCACCGAGCAACCACAAGTCCCCTCACTGCTGTACCCCGCGGCGACGGATGTGCGGCGTGGGCTTCGTAGGCTCAGCAACCAGCCGCAGGCCCAGCCGCAAGCCCAGCCGACAACTTGCCCTGAGGCGGGCGAGATTGCAGACACCGAGATGAAGGACGGGGAGGATGTGGAGTTAACCACGGAGGACATCGCGGGCATCCAATTGCCCCCCTCCAATCCAGGTTCACCACTGTCGACGCCTTCGTCGCCGCCAGCGGATAAGCAAGGAGAGGGCGAAAGCGGACTGACTGCCAGCGTGACGCCTGGCACGACGCCCTCCTCTCCACCTGTGTGAACGCCAGCGTGACGCTTGGCGGTACACCGCGGGCGCATTCCTGTGTGAATGCCAGCGTGACGCTTGGCAGTACACCGCGGGCGCGTTGCAAACTCAAAAGCTGCGATGGAATAATTTTTTTTCTTTCTATCTACTATGCAAGTCGGACTCGGAGACTCGTCCTGAGGGGAGGAGTGTAAGGATGTATGACACATCGGCCCGATGCCGGGCCTAAGTCACGCACCCTTACAGTTGTATATATGTAATTGTTGTAGTTATGTTTCGGGCGTCCAGCATCGGGTAACTGAACTTACACCCAACGCTGAACGCCCGAACCTTCTATTGAATATAGACCGGTTCCTGTTCACACGGGTGTGATTAAGTTTCCAACCTAATCAACAACCTTATATCGGGTGTACGCACAGTCCGGCGGTTGTGGGTGACATGTCCATCCGCTTGGAGGATGTGGTCAACGCTGCCGGGGTCAATTTCCAGACCTTTGGTACCATACGCACGGAGTTTCGCCAAGTCAAGGAGGCGCATGTGCTGTTGCGCCAGCGCAACCGGTCGAGCACTCTGGCTCCCGAGTTTGCGAAGTTGCTTGTGTTTCTGGATACCATGCTGGCGGAACGGGTGCTCGATACCGGATGTGCGCCTCTTGCGGCCGGGTCAGAGCTGCGAAGTGAGGTGGAAGAAACCGTAGTCAGAATCCAGATTACCGCCCTTATGGCTCAAGTACGCACCGTCCTCACAACCCTGCGCCAGTAGAATCCAGTTCTGCTATCCACCATCAGTACGAGCTCTGTAAGACGTTAAATAAACAGCGCACCTTGGTCTATGCAGTGATAGTGTTAGGACTTTTGTCCTTAGAATGCAGTACAAAAAGTGGGCGGAGAGCGAATGTGCGTATCCCGGTTGCTCACGGATCAGCGGAAGCAAAGTGGAAAATATCCCTCGGAGAGCGGTTGCGCTCGCCACGAAGGTTGAGATGGTGCGAATTCCAGGCCTCCGCCCACTCCTGGGCGTCAGCGTTGATATGGTGGAGGAAGAGGTGATGGAGAAGCCAGACGTGTGCGGGGACCTGGGGATTGAGACCGTGATGGACCTCAAGGTCCATGAAGAACTTCTTCCACTTCTGACCGAAGCCATGCGTAACGTCGTACCACAAGCGCTCGATGCGGGTGTTGTGAACGCTCCTGCGACACCAATGAGCTCAAGTCATGAAGAAAATTGTGCAGTAAGACGCACCGTCCCCAGATGTATGATCCCCTCAACACACCACGCATATCCTCCATGTACGCGGCGACCAGAACGTTCTCGGTGCCGTGGTCGCCACGTACGCGACTAGGGAGACCGTGATTGGCAACGGCCTCCCGGAAGAGATCGAGGACGGTCGCCGAGCGATTGTTGTTGCTGATTCGGATGCCCGTGACAAGTCGGGACTTGCCGTCAATGAAACAGTGAATGACGATCTTGAAGCGAATGAGACCTGGGCCCAGACTGAGTGAGCGAGACGATATTTGGGGGCCATATATGGATCCTTACCGTGTTGGCCGTCATGATGCCATAATGAATTTGCGCCAGCAACAGTGTATGGCCGCCGGTGAATGAGACGAAGACCAAAGCGCCCAGGCGCACCATGCACGCGGAGGTAGGACGCGGTGATCCGATCCCGGGGAACGTGGTGGCCCGCAGCTTTGAGACGACCCATCAGCATGCGCCGGCCAAAGTCTGGGAATACCTCGAGCATCGAAACGAGGAGAGTGTCGAGCTGCTCGTCGGTGAGGGTGGACATGGCGCGGGTGGTGGAGGAGTAGGTGCGGGCCACAGTTCCATCGGGGCGAGATGTGTCGGTGTAGACCGGCGCACCTGGTAGCGCAAGACCATACGCCAGAGCACGTCGGCGGACGGTGCGAGAACTGCAGTTGAAGACGCGGGCCAGATGAGTTGTCCCACGAAGGTCGAGCGCTTGAGATAGAAACTGCGGGTCAATCTCAATGCGCGGCCGCCCGCCAGTGGAAACACGGCGAGTGACCACCAGATCGGGCGCATCTGGCGGATCCGAGGAAATATGGCGAGCCTCATCCAGGTCGCTGACCATCCCGGCGATACTTTGCTGGAGTGTGGCATACTCGCTCGCATCGAAGGCTGCCCTATGCTGTAGTAGCGGCGTCAGAGAAATGTATGGAATGGTGTAGTAAACGCGAGCTGCATACCTGTTCTGCCGCCTGTAACAGCTGGAGCGCCTCGTTGGCTTGAAGGGCAAGTTGGGCTGCGTCGCCGCGTTGGGTGCGGAGCGCGCGAATAACATTGCGTTCCAAGATCTGGTAGGCGATGCGGAGGTTGTCGGCGGGTTCACTCATGACATGGTGGAAAGAGAGTGTGAGTGCAAGTTGCACCTGTGGCGCAACCTACTTCACGGGAGCCGTCTTTGCCAAGACCCGGGGAAAGTTGAAGCCGGAAAGCGACGTCCGCACAGTTGTGTGCGGTGTTGCCAGGTACCAAGACGGAACATATGGGAGTCGTGCGTGCGGTCGCCGGCCATGGGGACAGAGCACATGGGATCTACGCTCCGGGATTTTGTTGCCGCAGCTGCGGACGCCGCCGGACGATCCCAAATGAGCAGCGGAATCCTAGGATTGCGTGTTGAAAAATGGTGTTGAAACAGCATTAAGATCTTTGAAGATCTATAGCGAGGTGAGAATTTCTCAGCAAGCGAAAATTTCTTTCCACTGGCAGAGATGACAGAGATCTTTAAAGAAGTGAGCCAAAAATTTTGAGGTGGCGGTGCAGGAAAAAAATTGTGTTCGACATGAAAAACGCTGCTGGACAAAGATCTTTAAAGATCTTTAAAGATCTCTCGAGATCTTTACGTTGCTCAAAATTTGGCTCTTCCCTGTATAGATCTTTGAAGATCTTTAAAGATGTCAGCGAAATTTCTCAACCAAAGGAAAAAAGCTGGGTTTTGTCCGTAGAGGACCCTCAAACAATCGACTCTCGCGAGAGTACAGAGATGATATATCAACAGCTGTCGGCGAGAGACTGAGTGATGCAATCAAAAGGGAAGCACCAGGCTGTGGGAATTTTTTGTGCATTTCCACGCGCGCAGTTGCCCGCTCGCTGCCTCCCGGCGCTGCCTGGCGCGGGGCTGTGCAGCCCGCCTTCCCCAAAATGGTTACTCGTCGTTGTTGCCCGGCAGGCAATGTCAGTTGTATGATACATTCCTCATGGTGCACATGGATTGCTTGCCGAATGCCAGGGCCTAAATGTCTCTGGAACGAATGTAATTGAGGTCGGAAAATAGGTAATTTGGATCGGCGTGCCGTGTTTGTCTGTGTTAGATTTGAATACTCTTAGCTCTTCCCTTCTGCGCTCCCACCACGGCCGCCCTTCTGCTGCACTTCTCGTCTATGCCGCAGATGGAGGCCCTCTATAGAACTTTGGCTCCCTCCTGCGGCTACTTTTAGCTGCCCGATGTGATTCTATCCTCCGCTACAGCGTCGCCGAATCCGGCCTACCCGCCGCTAGGCTTGTTTCCCGCCGCCCTTCAGCACCCGCTGGTGCTTCATGCAGCTGGGAGTCGTGTCTCGTGCTATGCATCCATTGATCCTCTGGGTTTGGACTCGATCTACCTGCTGTCTCCGCCGCTGCAGCCCGCCGTGCGCGCCCGTGCGCGCCACCCATTTTTCGCATTCCGCAGCCACCTTCGCCAGCTATCACCATTCAGCGCACCTTCTATACTCTTCTTCCCTCATTCACCGCCGGTTTTGTGTCCAACGTCGGTCTGACTGCCGTCCGCCAGCCCGCTTGCCGTCCGCTTTGCGCCGCTCATTCCCGACACCCTCCAGCTCCTTTAGCCGAGTGCTGCTTGTTTTCGCTCTTGGCAGCTATTGCGCCCAGAGTAACCGGCTGTCTATCTGCCCGTCAGTCCAATCCGCGTCCCATTTTGCGCCGCTCCCGCCATTTTGCGCTCGCTATTCTTGCCGCCCTCCGGCAGCTTCCGCACCCTGCGGGTATGGATCTGCGTCTCGCAGGGCATCATGCCCCGCCTTGCCTACCCCTCCTGGGCCCTTAAGTGCGCTCCCCGTCCCGCGGTATGATGCTGCTCCCGCAGCTTCCCGCCCGCCGTTCCCGCCGTGCTGCGCGCACAGCCTGTCGCGACTCACTCGGGCCTTCACAATGTCCTTCCCCGCCGCCCTCTGCCACTTTTCGGTCCCGTGGCCCGCTTCCCTTGTCCGTCGTTCCCGCCGCGGCATGCACAATTCCCCGATCCCCGACCTACTCTTCCCTCTTGGACATTCTATCATTGCCCCTCTGAACCACGCTCTGCCTAGCATTGGGCCGCCGCTTACGTCTTGGAGCGCGCACACTTCAATTTTCTTCTTGCACCGATCCCGCCCTGATCCCGCCTTGCTTTTGATACTGTCAAGCGCCGGCGGTGCAGGACAGTTTGGCGCATCAAGCGCTCCCTTGTGTGTTATCACTCTCCAGTCCCTTCCCCGTGCACCCGTGGTGTTTCGCGCCCCATTCTCGTTCTCATCCCTAATCCCGCTCCATCCCGCGCTTCCCTGTATCTCATAGCATTGTATCTGTTGTCTACCTCTGCCTACCTGTTTATAAACTGCACAATACACCGTTTTGAACAAATTACCACCAGGTCTACTGAGTACAGCGGCCTCGTTGTCGATCATGGTCGAATTATTCTACATCGGGGAATATATCTTCGAAGTATTCTATTTGAAGAACTCACAGGTACATGTCTAGGTCCTGCCCAGTTCCTGCTAAAACAAGGCAGCACTTTACATATTCCATTCTGTGGTGAGACTTTACCCGGAATCATTCGAAAGGTCGAGGTTTACGTCGAGACTTGGTCGGTTTTAGGTAGTAAGTGTTGAGTACCTATTCGGGACCATGTGCATCACTCTTGATTTGAGTCAATCTTTTATTCTGCCCACAAACCTGGTTCGTTTTACCTAGATTTTGGATATGTGGTGTATCTAACCTCTTTGTATCATCTCCCAATTTACACGATTTCTCTGGACACACGCCGTACTCGTACTGGGCATATTCCACTTTTTCAACCACCTCAGCGAGAGAATGCCGGAATTGCCAAACGTTCTAGATCTAAATAGCCAGAACTCATTGGCTCGCCTTACACTCCTCGGATACCCTTTGGAAGTCCACTCAAAAGTCATTGATTCCGTCGGAATATGGTAATTCTCATATTCTCATATTCTCGTCGAGCACCAAGTTTAGCTCGACGTTCAAACACAGAAGGAGATGACAGGATATTGCCTGCCTGGTCAGAAACCCAATCTATGGACGATAGCATACAAGCGATGCGGATTATGTTGGAATGTTGTACATCAAATTATTTTACTCCGGCCACGAACCGTCCTCGTTTGCCCCTAGTTTCTGATACAATGTTTCGTGTGTTAAGGGACACCTATTCCTTTTTTTTCAGCTTTATTTCGGTGTCTCCCAGCCCTGGATATGGTGAGCTGAATCGGGTTTTTTGGGTCTATGAACTTTCAAACGGGATGCGTGAATCTTTGTAGGAAGTTACGGGCTAAGATTGTATGAAATTCTGTTTACTCAAAACTGCATTTGACGAAGAGCCTACGTCGAAAGATCGAACCTGGTGTTTTCTCACATCAGACTTTTGACAATTAGCTTGTGACCTTGTACAAGGCCGAAAAAGGCCGAAAAAGGTCCGAAAAGGTCGACAAGCCACAAGTTCACAAAGCTATGTCTAAATCTCAACAAGGTCAATTTCTTTGAAAAAAACATATTTTTCAGGTGTTGATCTGGGCATGAAATGTGATTTCAGAGGGGGTGTTTTTCACTTTTGGCCTTGTGAACTTGTCACAAGCCCAAAAGGTCAAAAAAGGCGCAAGTTATATGTCAAATGGCTGATGCATGCGGATGGCGGTCCGGCCAAGCCGCAATGCCGAGCTGCCACGTCGTTCCTTGATTGATGATGTTTGACTGTCACTCTCCTCCCTCATCCTCCTCTCTTTTTTTTTGCCGCGTCCCGTCCCTTGCGCTATTTACCCACATCCACCCGATTCCGCATGCGGCTTCACGGCTTAGTCCCCTTGGAGCGCGGGAATCCTTCAAGGCGAGTGATTAGAGAAGGGTAAAGACGAGGATGCAATAGAGAAGGAATGAAAAGGTCCGTCAAATTTCCTTCCCTCCTTCACTCGGCTGCGGCGGCGGCATAAGCGCTGCCAGTGCTCGCCAGGCTGCTGTTGCCAACGCGCGATGTCGTCGACACTGACAGTGCCCGTCCGTGGTCGATCTGGATGGGTCTTGACGAACAAAACACCGCGGCTATGGCTCGGCTCGTATCAGTGTCACACCTGTGCGTGGCAAAGCCGGGCGGAACGAGGGCCTCTTGCCGCTTGCGGCAGATCGCTGGGATGCCCCAAGTGCGCAAGTACTGCTGAGCGTGCGCGCAGCACGGGAGGGAGATTGTGTGCGACCCAACGCGACACGCCCTCGATCGCACAGCCTTGGTACCCAACGTGCGTGTGTTGCTTCCAGGGCAATACTACCCCACTGTGTGCGCTTGCTTTGCCCCCAGTACTCGCACACAGCACTTCCGCTGCCGATTCCCACCGCGCGCCCAAGCCCGCGTTCCGCTCGTCAGAAGTAGGAAGCTATCTATCTGCCTGCTGAAGCTGGCGCTGCCGCCGGCGCGGAAGCGAGCGGCGGGTATTGGCATGGCACTTGGCACTTGTCTGCCGGTTCGAACTGGCTGTGGGCATCTGTGGTGAGCGTCAGTGTCTCCAGGGGGTGCACAGGGAGGGCGAGTGTGCTGAAGTAAAGAAAAGCCTGTAATATATTATCACTGTACCTTCTACCTGTAATTTGCACACATGCTTTTGGTGCACTAGATGGCTATGATACCTGAAGTTTCCAGCAAATTTGGCCCCCAAATGCGCCCGGCGGCGCGCGATGAATTACAGCGATCAAACCGGTCCATTGCCGTATTGGGCCTGCTAAGTCAGCGCGCCATCAGCCATGTGAGAATCATGCCGTACGCGCTGGACACCGTCGACGACGACGAGCTCGCATCCGCTGGCATTGCCGGTGAGCGTGTGAGCACAAGCGTCCAAAACGAGACGGTCTCTCGTGTGATATATCACACTGAACTCTCGCCGACAGCTGTTGATATATCACCCCAGTACTCTCGGGAGAGTATGTGATATATCACTACGCCAGGCAGTACACTTTTTCGATGCAAATATGGGGGAGCCGTCTGTTCGAATCGGACACGGGTCATGAACAACTAGAATTGTTACTAGTCTACCACGGCAAATTTGTAGTGCAAGCACTATGCCGTAGGCAGACTCCGGACGCACAAACGTTGGCTGCGCAAAGCCATCATCTCCCTTGTAAATTGCGCAGTCCGATGCGATAGGATTCGTCCCATCAATTTTCCTTCTTCTCCAGCACTTAAATCCTTCAACAACAACAAAATCTGCACACGATATGCGCATCTGTGCACGATCCCTGCATGCGCAATGTCCTCAACCCTCGGCCCTCACCCTGTGGTATCTCTCCGACGAGACTCCGCTTCTGTACGCCGCCGCGAACACGCTGCGGCAAACGGCCAGTTGGTGTTCCCCCAATTTGGGCCTACCACAACATCCGGTATGGTGTATCGGTAACATATGTGCTTTTCATCAGATTGATCGGTACGATTCGCACGTGCGCGGGGTTCGATTCCCCGTACCGGAATTTTTTTTGCTCTCCCTCAAGTTCTAAGTAGTCCACTAGTAGTCCAATCTTGAGCTTCCTTAAATACACCACACAGTCTCAATTCTCCACCATCCAACCACCATCCGTTCTTTTGAGATCTAAAGGCATCAGACCTTTCAATTCGTCCAAACTATCGAGTGATTGACATCGGGAAATAAGTGTAACTCCGAAATCGACGTTGATCAACGGCAAGAAACGCAATTCACTGGTGGCCGAGGTTTCGAAACACCAGAAGGCCAGCGGCTTGAAAAAAAACCGGCATTCATTCAAGAGGCACCTCGGCAGTAAGCTTTAGAGATTGGCGAGATTGACGATAGAATACATAGTAGCCGGAGCCCCGAGTAGAGGATATTCTCGGTCAGGCCCGCAGTATGGAGCGAATGTTGAAAGAGTAGATCGTCGGAGTGCCAGGAACAGGTTGGCGATCTGCGAGTAGTTGTATGCCATATTTGCAGTGTGCGCGACACAAATTCACCACGGACCCGGTAGCAGCAAGGAGTCGTCGAATACGTGCGCAGTGCGATGCCGGAATCCAAGAACGTGGCACTCACAGCCGTTAAAAAAGACGAGAGTTTTATTTTAATCGAAGAAGTGACAGGCACGAGTATGAGGCAGGCATGAGCAATGCGGAGAGCGAGAAGGATTGCTGCCCGCACGAAATCCATCCTAGCGCAACCGGCTCACACCGTATTCCGTGGGAGGCGATTGGAGAGGACAAAAGGCGACTGCGTGACTGTGAGACTGTGACTTGTCAATTGCCGCTGATTCGGCAAAACTTTCTCGAATTCGAGCACAGCCTCAGGGTCGCGCTTTGCACCCAACCACCATGGCGTTCCGCGGGGAGCTTGAATTTGTCTATGAGGATACCTTCCCACCCAAGGCAAAACGGCGCCGTGCATGCAACGTATGCAGACGCACCAAACGCAAGTGACGAATGGGCCCTCTCCATATAATGCATTTGCTGAATCGCTGTCGTATCGCATTTACAGGACGATGTGCGACCGACCACTGTCGCCTCTTATTGGTTTCACGGCTTCTGAATATCAAATGCAGGTGACGGCAACACCGTGTGTGGCCACTGTGAAAAAATCAATGCCACTTGCACATATATGGAACCCATAGAGCGTCGGGTATATTACCTCTCTTTTGTGCACCAATCAAAATCCTCATCCGTCGACTTCTAGCAGCGGCCTACTAAGCCGAAACGCGACAAGGAGCTACACGTCAACCCACAACATGTCAAGGATCTGAACCGACGCCTGAAAAGCGCTGAAGAATGTCTTCGACAACGCGAGGAGACGCAGAGGATACAAACCCCTTTTCAAGTGGATATAGCGATCAACAGACTCTCGAAGCCTTTCACTCGGTCTCATCCCGATGACTCTGCATTTCTGGACATCGCGGACAGTTTTCGTGCTCTGTCCATCGATGGTGTGGGTGCGGACCCAGGCTTCCAGGGCAGGTCGAGCGTTGCCATGCTGGTCAAAGTCGCCCTATCGGCCAAGTCTGCCCCACCCGAAATCAAGCATCCAGGGTCTTCCCCTCGACGCTCTGCATCCCCAAATCCAAGGCCCTGGACCCTCAAGTCGGTACCTCTTGTCTTCTTTCGCCGAGAAGCAAGGTTGTGATTCGTCCTCACTTAGTGGGAAACTCCCTCGGTGTCTCCCGCGCGCGCTCTACAGTTCCCAGATGGCTTTATGATGGAGACATTAGTATCCCTATATTTCTCCAACGTCAACTGTTTTCTGCCCCTTCTACAGCGTGGCATATTTCTGGACGGCATAAAGGAGCGTCTCCATCTACACCACTGCGGATTTGCATCGACGCTGCTGCTGGTGTGCGCGCTGGGCTCCCTGTACCTATCCGATGTTTCCGCGCAGGACCGCCACAAATTCGCGCGGAAGTGGTACGACCAGGTGGAATTGTGTGGCCATTCACTGCGGCAGCAACCAGCACTCTACGATCTGCAGTCTTACTGCGTCGGTGAGCTTCCTCCTGGTTGAACGACATTTACGATTATGCAACAGCTCGCTGCTCGATTCCTGCATTGCACCTCTAATCCACGCTTTGCCTGGGCGATTGTGGGTTTTGGCTTGCGGCTGGGGGAGGACATCGGCGCACATCGCAAGAGTGAGCCTCCAATTAGCATCGCAAAGGAGCTCGAGAAGCGGGCCATGTGGTATTTGCCGCCTAGTAACAGGAATCGAATCGAACGAACTTACAATTCCACCAGGGTCCTTCTCGTATTCGACAGCCAAATGGGCGCACTCCTGGGGCGCGGGCGACCGATTGACGAGCGCGAGTGTGTATACCGCTAACTTATTCTGAGCAATCTTGACATCGGTCTGTCTTAGCGTCGACATCTTGCTCCCGTGTGAGCTCGAGGATGAGCAAACAGAGGAGGGGGCGTTGGAGTTTTTCGTCAAGCTTATTACGCTCTACCGTCTTCTACAAATTACCCTCAGCACAGTCGTACGTCCACGCGATCTTGATTGCGCCTCAGTAGCTCATCCATCCACCCACTGTAGCACGCCACAACGTCACAGAAAATGGGGATGGGGCTGAAGGACCCCGACGTCAAGGCCGTCTCTGCTGAGCTGGCGATTGCGCTCGACGAGTGGGTTAACGGCCTCCCTCCACACCGTGCGTCTGTCATCCTGGCCCTTCTCAAAGCTCTTCTATTCGTCTGATGCGTTTTCAGTGATCTGGGATCCCGAAAATCAATCTGACTACGCCGCGATATTGTCTTGCGCGTACCACCACACGCGAACACTAATTCACCTCTCTGCTTTGACCACACCCATCCAATCACCGCTGGTATGTTCCATCTCTATATCCTCAAAACGGATACGCCCCCTCACACGAAATTATTTCTCGCGCAGGACATACAGTTACCCGCAGTGGCAACCTGCATCGACGCCGCTGAAGCATGCCTCCGCGTCGCAGACGCACAACGGCGCAGCCACCCAGGGCACCCGCTACTTTTTAGCCAGACCGCTGTGTGCACGGCGGGGTTCGTGCTCATGCTTATCGCCGACACTCGGTGCACTGCCAAAGACAACGCCACCGCGGAAGCTCTGGGCATGACACATATTTGCACGGCGATCGACGTTCTGCAGGCGCAGGAGCAGCGCTGGCCGTCTGCGGCATTCCACGCGTAACCATCGATCTTGTACAATGTTTCTAGGATGACTGACTGTTGGATTTGCAGGAACGTGCTGAAGCGGCTGTGGCTACCGGATGAGCTTCCGGAGAGAGACGTGAACGTGGATGGGGATGAAGCCGAAGAACCAGGGCTTGCAGGGGCAGGTGAGAACGAAATGATTACCCCCGACTTCGAGACCCAACGGATATCGGCGCCCATTCCATTTGAGGGCCGAGATGACGATACGTTCATCCCGCCAATTTTTGTGGGCGATGAAAGCATCGCTGTGGCAGGTAGAAGACCCATAAGTCTCAAAAATAAATCGTAGATAGCAAGTTAGCCCAGCCTAGGCTGCATCAATTTAGACCCGAATGCTATGGCGCATCAACGAATCAATGGCCAATTTTGGCCATCACGTTGTCATCAGAGGTGCAGACGCAAACGTTGAGGGTGCCCCGGCCAAAAAGGAGCCACCAGAAGGAATCAAGGTACATGAATGTTTCTGTTTTTTTGTCCCCAAACCACCCCAAACCTGATTCTTTTGTTCGCAGAAAAAAGCAGAGAACTTCTACTCTGGCGCCAATTTCTTCGCTCGATTCGCTGAGATTCACTGGATTGACCATCGTAAGTAGTGCTGTCCCATGCCATCGCCGATGTCGTTTTGGATTTGGCTCCTGTGCCGCTCGGTCCGCTTGCGCCGGAACACGGAACAAGTCGGTGGCAGTGCGGCAGGGCTGTGCTCACTGCTCTCCTCCTCCTTCCATTCGTACTGACGTACCCGCCACGATAAAATCCGCTGGTTCAACTGTCATTCCTTTCCTCGATGCACATCTAGGTCGGGGTGAACTCACTCATGAACTTTCTGTGGCTCGGACAAGCAGTACTGCCATTGGACCCGAATTGGACCGCCATTCACATCAAGCGGCGCCATCCTGATTCCTGAAGACTCCGTTCCCCGCCTCTCAGAGGCAGCAACCGGGACAATACTCGTTCAATCCCAATCCGATCTGTCCCCAATGCCGACATTCGGCGATGAAGACGGATAGCTTTTTCACTGATGCGCTGGTACCCAACACCGACTCACCCGCAAAACCGACGGGGACACCCACAAAAGCAAGCTGTGAAACATTTAGTGACTACAATTATTCAGTCTCTATGGGCGCTTTTCGGCCTCTGCGGGGCGGCATTTCAAACGCCGTGATGTGGCTCTCGCCATAAATGCGGCCGGCTCTGTACCAGTTCCCCATTCTTCTTCTCCCCTCCCACTTGGGCCCTTTACCTCTTTCCTCCCGCGACGAATCAAATGTCGTCGTATCTTTCACTTCTCTTACTTGGTTCTTTGACGCTCACGGGTGCGATCGCCACTCCCGTGCAGCGGTCGTCGCATTCGAGTTCGTCGTCCACGGTAGACGTGTAGGTGGTCGCCGCTCGTTCCACATCCATTGTCTCACAAATTCGGTCTCAGGTCGGTCTGCCTTTCGTTCAACGAGAACTACTCGGCGACTGCCGATGGTTATGGGCTCAAAGCGTCGGTCAGCGTCAGCGAGACCGTGGTCGAGTGTATCTATCTCGACGAGTCTTCGTGCTATTACAGCCACCATGTCCGTACCATCTCACTCGGGTGTAAGTATGCCCACTTATCTTCGCTTGTAGGACGGAAGCATGATGACCAGCCAGTATACGAGCGGGAAAGCCTGCCCGCATAGCATTAACCAGAGCGAGGTCACTGTGTCGGTAACCCAATTCTACAAAACTTCCCTCGTTCTGACGGAAGTATAAATCTAACAGATCCAAGTTGGTCTGTGAATCTGTCGATCTGAAGGCCCACCTTCTCATTGGTGCCTCGGTAACCGTCACCGCGCACGAACTCGCCTGTGTGTACAGTGACTCATCCATGTGCATGTATGACGGGGTGAGTCGTTTTTTTTCGGGCGTTCAAGAGTTTCTGAACCATCAAACCAGTCGAAGGGATCCATGACTCACGGTGGGAGCTCATGTCCCACCAAGGTCACGGAATCGGCCTCGATTTCTTTCTCGGCTGCCATCAGCGCCGCCAGCGCGTTCATGCCTTCTCCTTCGTCGATCGACTTCCCTCCTATCGGCTCGAATCCCTTCGGTGGTTCCAACCCGTTCGGCGGCTCTTCGCCCTTCGGTGGGTTCCCTGCGGCCGCTGCCGTTGCTGGAAACGCCGCCTCCGCCTCCTCCAGCAGCGTAGACGTGTATGTTTTTCCCGTCTTCGATCCCCGCTCTATATGTTCAATTCCTCGCGCAGATCCGAGACTATTTGCCTGGCCTTCAATGAGAACTACTCGGCCACCGCCAACGGTTACGGACTGAAGGCATCAATCAGTGTCAGCGAGACCGTCATCGAGTGTGTCTACCTCGACGCGTCGTCGTGCTACTACAGCCGTAACGTCAGTTCATCGCTTCATCCGGAGTGGATATTGCTAAAACGTCTGTTCTGAACGCAGGATGGAAGCATGATGACCAGCCAGTACACCAGCGACAAGACTTGCCCGCACACCGTTAACAAGAGCCAGATCACGGTGTCAGTCCTGTTGATTTCGCGTAGAAGTTATGTGTGAACTAACTGTTTACTAGTTCCAAGTTGGTTTGCGAGTCTGTTGATCTCCAGGCGCACGCCCTCATTGGCGCTTCGGTGACCATTACCGAGCATGCCCTTGCCTGTGTTTACAGTGATTCGTCAATGTGCATGTACGACGGGGTGCGTTGTTCTCTTCCCGGAAGTCGATTATTCTCTAACCATTCCAACAGACCAAGGGCTCCCGGATGAGCGGTGGTAGCTCGTGCCCCGTCACCGTCACGGAATCCGCCTCCATCTCCGTATCAGCTTCCATCAGCGCATCCCTGCCCTCTGCCTCGTCAGTCACCCAACCTAATGTCTGCCAGGAGTTCGACCTTGCCCGCAACCTCCTCTCTAACGTCACGCACAACGGAGAGTTCCTCGTATGCACCTACGAAGGCAACGACGTCTGCAGCTATTTCTTCGCCGTCAGTCTCGCGCCCTCATCTACTTCTACGATAACTGAAGTCTATTTCTTCCTCAGGACGGCGTGATTGACTCGGGCTCGAGCAACTGCCCGATAACCATCTTCCCCATCGGCCAAGACCCAAGCAACCCGCTCGGCAGTTTGGGCTCTGCCGCCGCCGCGGCGGGCAGCGATCGTCTCGCCACCAGCAACTCCACTGGTAGCGACAGCACCAACAACAACGGCATCACTCTCTCCAAGCCCATCCTCATCGCGCTCCTCTCGATGAACGGCGTGCTCGTCATTGCGGTGCTCACCTTCGGCGCCGTCTGGATCTTCGGGCGCCGCAAGCAAGGGCCTCCCTCGCGCCTCCGCGCGCTCAGCACCGGCTCTGGTGCTCCCTACAGAACCGTTGAGAGCGTGTCGGTACCCCTCACGCACTCTGACGAGGGTCAGTATTACGATGCGCCCACCCTCAAGCGGTGAGACTGCGATGATTTCCGACGCGAGACACGAAAAGGCTCTTGGGGCACTCGGGCTCCCGACACCTACTGTATTGTTTTGATGTTTTTTTATTCTATTGTATCAGCATGGACATTTCTTTGACATCCTGGTAGTGCGGTCCGGCGCAGTAGTCTGTTCTTTTCTCGAATGGATTATTTCTCTGGTCGTGGTTTCACTTGCTGAGGGACTATGAGCTTATGTCCTTAGCTGTTAGACTACATTTTTTACAAACCGTATGCTATCCGACACGGCTACGAGTGTCAATGTTGTTATATCGTCTACTTCTGATGCGCCATCCCCACCATCTGGATGCTCGGTTTGTCTGGCCAGTGATCACCCAGCCGGATTCCTATCCTCGACAGCTGTCTTTTCTTCTCCCGCCTTCGGATGAAGAAAGTCGCGGCCGTGAAAATGGCAACGGCAACAACGCCTCCAACTACCCCGCCCACAATCGCCCCAACTCGAGCCTTGTGCGGATTATGGCTGGTGTGGGTTGAAAGATCAGCCACAGACATGAGTACGACGGTGTAACTTACCTGTACACGATATAATCGAGCTCAATACCCTCGCTCATGCGCTGCGGGTATATCGTGAGGACATGCGGCACATCAGGCATGGTGGCGTTCATGAATGCGAGGTAGATGTTGTTCACGTCCGTTGCGTTTGTGTTTATGAATTCTCCGACGTAGCGCCCGTCGAGGTTGAACCCGCAGTCTCCTACCATCGTCAGGTACACGTAAACCGCGGTGCCTAGCGCGTGTCTCAGTAGAGATCAATCCAGCGATCGATACCCACCGGTGAAGGGGACGATAATAGGACCTTCAGTGGTACTCGACGTCCGATTGAACAGACGATCCACAAAGTCTGGATTGCACTGGCTCGTAGATGGCGAGCAGCGCAGGAGGGGCGTTTGAGTGTAGACGATTTGCGGGGATGTATCGTCGAGTGTGTAGTTGGTGAGTCCACCACGCACGGCGTTCCAGAACAGGGCTACGGCCCACAGGGAGCAGACGATGTACATGGCTGTGGCTAGGAGCACGATGGTGGAGGGAAAGAACGGTTATCGTCGCTCAAAGAACGACGTCATGGGCAAATTCCCACCGAGGTTCTCAGACGAGTCGCGGCGTATCCCACGGCCCTACCTTTTGGCGCCCGTGCTTATCACGCCACTTGCGCGCTTGCGGGAGAAGTCAAATGGAAGGAGGTTGGCAAAAGGAAGTTAGTCAATTGAGCCGTGATGTTGCGATTCGAGGCCAAAGTTGAACTGAATATGCAGTGGCAGCCAGTTTCTCACACTGACCCAAATGGCGAGGTGAGACTATTCCGGCTCGGGATATGTGATGGAATGTCCAGGGAAATTCCGCACAAAATCCAATCCTGGCCGTGGTAGGACAATTGCCAGGAAATTACCATCCTAACACACAAGGCGGATTTAGCATCCACGGTCAGTGAATTCACAGGGTTACCGCAGGCTTTGCATCTACGAGCAAAAGCTGTTTCTGAACTTGCTAGCGCCTTTCCAAAAACTCGGCTAGGTTACCTCGCAAAAGCGCCGCACCGTCTATCCAACGCACAGTGAGTATGACACGATCATTCTTGGCTGAGGAAACTTGCCATAAGTATCCACAGACTCTTCCACGTAAGTACCGTCCCTGACTTTCCGCCATTGGTACAAGAAATCGTAGCCATCGATCCAAAGGGTCTTGAGAGCAGGGCATTTGGCAACGAGAGCATCTCGCAGCTTGTGGAATTCCGGCGGCCTTTCAGCGGTCGGTACAATCGCAAATGCGTCAAAGTTGAACTGCCACACAAGTGCGAGGTGCTCGAGGATGTTCGGAAGAACAAAGGCATCGGCCAGTGCATCGAAAAATGTCGTTGCCTGATCAACTGTTAATACGTCCTGCCGTCTGCCTGCCTCAAAACGTACCTGACGGTTGACGCCATTCTGGAACTGGACCTCGTCTTCGCCCCCCTCTATTCGAACGCGGACGTAGAGCTGCGTCAGCCGTGGGAGAAGCCGGAGAAGAATGCCGAACGCAACGGTGTCAACCGCCCCGAAGAAATTGGCCGTGAATGCAGTGATGTTCACGGGGCCGTGCACTGCTTGCAGCTGGTTTATAACGCCAGGTAGATATCCGTCGGTGACAGTGAGCCGAGTGAGGGTCGCCCGCCCGAGAAACATCGACATGGCCCGGTGAGGGCCACAGTACTCCTCGAGAACTGGGAACGGCGCATCTTCGAGTTCGAGGCGACTGTTTAGCTCATCTCCATCCTCCATCTCCCCCCAGCCCCACAAGCAAAGGACCTCGACGCCAGGAAATTTAGACATGATCGCACGGTTATGCACCATTGTCGAGAAATCCATGGTCATCGATAGTGAGTGCACGTAAGGAAAGACAGGGATTGCCTGTATGCCATCACCCAGCAGGTGGCACATTAGTTTGAGTTCGCGGAGATGTTGCGGATGAAGGGTGGGGATCCAATATGCCAGGGCGTCGCCACGTTGAAGGTTGTGGCGGAGGGAGAAGCTAGTTGCCTTCAGTGCCCGAGGAACGGCTTCGGGTTCTTCACGAGATCCTGGGAACTGCCCGATTTCGAGGCTGGCAAGGGACGGCATGCGGCACAGATTGGTCATAGCCGTCGGAGTGAAATCCACATACTTCGTGGTTAAGCGCCGCAGACCGGTGAAGCGCGACATGCGCTCAAAAAACAGGTCCAACAAGGCATACTGCCCTATAGTATGGGAGCCAGTGGAATCTGCGCCGAATCGGACCATGTCACATGTGCGAACGAGTGGGGCGATGTCCTCCGAAGACCAGAAGTGCAGGCGTTCCATCAAACCGGCGACTGACGTATCTGCGGGGAGGAGACAATTGCTATCCTGGCGGACTATGTATGGATTGCGGACCACGAATGGGTGAAAGGCGAAGTGGGCAAAAAGTAGGGACCGAGTGACGCGCCGCAGGTCGTGGCAGGTGAGGGAAAGATCTTGGAGAGTGTCGGTGGGCAGATTACCAAAGGCTTCGAGCCATAACTCGTCGGGGACTTGCGAAGACATGAGAGTAGGAAGCAGAATCGATGGCGCTGTGCAATCGTTGTGATGATCAATCAATTGTTTCCCGCATGTTTCGGCCTCGCTGCGTTTGAAATTACTGTATCAGTGTAAGTATGAGTTTTGTCTTCTCGTCTTGCGGTTGGACGAGGGTGAATTCGGGACCGAAGCCTCAACATGATACCTTATTTCGGGTGAGATTAGCAAGGCGGGCAGGGTCCAGCCCGAAGTTCGAGCATCATTCAGCGGTGATTCAGCGATACAAGAGCGTTACATTGTACATAATACAAGGACACGACACCAACACGACACACACGTGGTCAAAAAAAGTGCTAGCTGCAGGTCCTCCTTAGGGTAGAAATCTCGGGGAGGAACGTTCTTTGGCTTTGTCTCGCTTTAATCATGTCTGCGGAGTCTGTACAACAGATCAAGAAGGAGGGAAGGAATGGACTACTAAAAGAGCGATTCCGAGACATATACATCCCTGTGTTGTTGGAAGGTGCGCACTTCAATTTGGCTGAACTGCGAAGGCAAGCAATATTAATGAAGGTATGGAGCGGAGACTAAAATGTTAACATACGGCGCTGAATGCTCTGTGGGTGCAGAAGTATCTTTCAGATTTAAGAGCAACATACTTCCCGATAGTCCGCCGACTCCGCAAGGCGCGCGACGGTGGAGTCATCCATGCTGACTCCACACTGCCATTCAATCACGATTTTGAGGGGTCTCCCTCCCGGAACCAGACGGGATTCCACAAAATTCAACCACGCCGTTTGGCTGAAATGGAGGCCAGACGCGAAACGGAGGCAGGATAAATGTGGCGTGAGACATGCGGGCCCAGAAGTCCGGGTGAGGCGGTGAAATAGGCGATCTGTGATGAGGATATGGGCCCGCGCGGGCACGTCCTGGATGAAGAGCTCCTGTATTGCCTGCATCTGCGACAGACATTCAACGAGCTCGTCCGTGGTAATGACCACGCCGGGGAAACAAAGCTTGATGAGATTTTTGCAAAATAGGGAGCGAGATGCAAAGGCAAGAAAGTCGCGTTGGGGGCCAGAAGAGGGGCGGTGCGTCATCACAGGACCGGAGTGTCAATTCTTGTAAGCAAGGAAGAGTGAGCCTTCCTAAAGCTTCCCCGAGAATCTGCTGGGAATTTTTGGCATCCTTGCTATCCCCCAGCTCCCATTCGAGACTCCGGACGTCGGAAACGGTGGGTGGGAGCCCAGGCACAGAAGTTTGAATCGCCTCCAAGTCGCCGGCATGGAGGTTCCGAATGACGAATGCGCACTGAGGGGAACAACGCTGCAAAACTTCGTACGGGAAGTCCCCAGGAGCATCGCCCGCTTCGTAGATGACTTCGCGCAGCTGATCCCAAGGCAGCGACGGCGGTTCGTCGCCCCCTGCGAGTGTAACGTGCGTCAATCTGGGCGCCACTTCGAAGATGTCTTTCAGTAGGTGAGTATCGCCCCCAATCTCGAGGCATTCTAGAGCGGGCAGCTGGCCTGTGATACCCCCCAGAAAACTGGGGAGCGCTCCAGCAACATAAACATCTAAACTTTGCCATCGGAAAGCATGCGTGGTCAATAGGTCGAGACCGGCCTTCACGCCGGCTAAAGAGCCGGCCGCGAAGTGGATGGTTAACGGGCAGGAGGCTGGGCGCTGGATCGATCGCAATATAGACTCAATTTCTTCATCGAAGTTAGAAGATAAGAATGTCTCGATCATAGCCCGGAGCTTTGGGGTGCCGATGACCATCTCGCGCCAGCTGCAGCACACCTGAGACAGGGGAACCAGATGGGATTGAGAAGCTCGTTCGGCAGCATCCTCGGGGTAATCTTCCAAAGGATCAAATATCCGGAGCTGTACGGGACGACACAACGCGAATATTTCGGCCAAGATTTCTCCGGGTAGGCGCCTGATTGGTGCCAAGAGGCTACGACATCCATCGCTGTACTCCTGCAGAACCCGGCGTTCAGAGATGAGACGGGATAAAATCTCCTGGATGGTATGGATCTCTTCGTCGTAGCGTGCGAGATCCGGCGCGGACGACGGGACTACGAATTCAAAGTGCGCGTCCAACTCTGGGTCAGGATACGGAGAGTTCGCACGAAGGAGACGGCGCAGTTCCTCCATGTGCTGGGGCGGAAGGTGCGTTGATGTGAAAGCAGATCTATCGTGGTGAGATTCAGCGCTCATGGTGGGCAAGAAGCAGAAGTGCTAAGCCAAATAAGCGCAATCTGACGGTTGATGCGTCGGGCGCTTAACACGCTTTTTATGCCGCCCCGTCCGACACCCGTCCCAATCCATCCTGATATATGTACGTTGAGTCTCGCATTCCAAAACGCGTCATAAGTGTGCAGCCAGAGTCAGATCAGATGAACGTCACGGTGTGCGCCGAGATGTGCGCACAGTCTCCGAGTATTGAATCAACCAAGGAATCAACCACAAACCGATTCCAATCAAATTCAACCACGGTTCAATCAAGGCTTCGTGAACTTGTCAAAGAACTCCATCACAAGCGTGCTCGCGTCAATCGGAGTCGGTCCTTGCCCCGCAGCGATCTCCGTCAAGTCAAGCGTCGTAGACGCCCAGCAGTGTCCTTTAAATTGCCTCGTCAGCAAAATGCTTCTCTGATCGCGGCATAAAGAAAGAAAGACGGAAAGACAGAAAGACCGAAAGGGAGAAGGGGAGAAGGGGAGAAAGAGAGAAGGGAGAAATGGAAGGGAGAAAGGGAGAAAGGGAGATGAGACGCACGCATATCATCGACCTTCCAATGCTGCACGACGCCCTCGACACCGTTGCACGTCCAAGAATAATGCTGCACGTCGCCGTCAAAGAGCGTCTCCGTCGTGTTGCTCGAGCAGTTGTTGCGCTGTGCCCACCAGCTCAGCCTGTATTCATCCAATTCCCGTCAGCGCGTACATTCTCCCCGCCCCCTCCCACTACACCGGGAGAAATTCAACGAACAACGCACCAATCCACAATCGCCGGCTCCACCCCGCCCTCCCCCGGTCCACCCGCATAATGCACATCGGGATCTGCGCCGCCGTGTATCTCGAGGATGGGCAGCGGGCTGCGCGCGGGTGCGCACCCGCCGGGGACGCCGCTGTTGTCGGTGTAGAAGGAGCCTGAGCCGGGGGCGAAGGCGGCGAACTGGTCGCCGACGGGGCTGCAGGCGATGGTGTTGACGAAGCCGCCGCCGCTGGATATTCTGTGTGGGTTGAGTTAGTGACGGGAAAATGATTATAAGGGGGCGCGGGAGGGGTAAGAGGAGGGGCAAGGGTGACAGAGAAAGGGACTCACCCGGTCGCGTAGATGCGGCTGTTGTCGACGCACCAGTTGGCGCGGAGTTCGTCGAGGAGGTCGGATACGAAGGTCAGGTCTTCGGGGACGGTAGCCTTTGAGTAATTGGCGCCTGCCCATGCGCCCTGTATACTCCTCAGATTTTGAACCGCGAATCAGGGATGCAATTTGGAACGTACACCGATCCCGTTGGGATACACCATAATTTTCTGCAACAGCCCGTTCAGTTATGACTCGATAAAGAATCCAAAACCACGCACATCCGGAGTGTACTTGCTCCCACTCAGCCCCGTATCGGCCTCAAAGAACAGCCCAATGCCAGACGAGCCATGGAATCCCAAGACAACAGGGTACGGCTTGGTCTCGTCGTAGTCGCTCGGGAGATGGATGGAGTACGAGCGAGATTGGTTCCCGCTGTCCAGGCCGTGGTACTGCGTGATCCCGTTGAACCAGTGTGTCGTTCCGCATCCTGCGCTTCCCGCCGCTGCGCGCTGGGAGGTGTCGACTGTCGCGGCGGCAGCGAGAGAGGCGGTGAGGAGACCCGTGGCAGCTCGGGCGAAGAGGTGCGCGTGCATGAATATGCAAAGCCCAGAGAGTCGGGTGAAGGTTGGGTGAAGGAGAGACTTGGTGGAGGGAGAAGGGAAAGAGAGTCAGAGACGCGAGCGTTGCACACGCGCCGTCTCGGTTCTGGAAGATGGAAGTCCTTCGCCGCGCTGAACTGTCGCGGTTCCGAGTGGTGCTGGGAGCCACAACTGAAGGATCCAAGCGAACCACATGGGCGTTTCCATGGTTGGTGATGGAGGGCTGTGTATGATGCGATCACACCAAGTCGCCTCCGAGGCAAACAGCACCATCGTCGATTTTCTTCCTCCTGTTCGTTCCCACATCGTTCCCACCCAACAATCTCGGAGCCGCGGTTGGCGAGCGCTGAAGATCATACACACAAAGTCTTCCTTTCACATTCAGAGACCCTTCAGCCTGAATACCGGTTCGGGTTCAAGTTCGTAAAGACAATTTTAAACAATGGCATCGCAAAAAAATCACAAAAATCTCAAAAGAAATCTCTCAAGGGCTTTGCTCAGGGCGGCGGTAATTTCATTCCCGGGATGGGATAGGGAAAGACCGCACTGAGGGCGGCGGAGGGCGAGTATGTCATCGGCGGTAAGGACTGAACTGGGATTCAGGAGAGAACCGGAAGAGGAAGGAGGAAATGCGCAAAGGGTGCGGGCTCCAGATCCGCCTTCCACCACGGAGGCCTAGGTCTCGGGTCGTCTGCATAAGGGTGAAGTTGAAAAGATTGAGATACTGTAAAAGAGAACTTGAAGTGACGCACACGTGAAATTGCCCCACAGGTCGCGGTCAGGATGGTCTCCGTTCTTTGGCGTTTGCGCGACGAAGGAGGGTCAAGATCGGTAGCTGAGACCATTAGTCAATCACTGGCAGAGTTGAACTGGGTCGGAAGGAAGAGCTTGCCTGCATTGGGCCGCTCCACCGGGCCGGTGGTATTTGCAGCGAGCGGAGTGGATGCTGCTCCAGGACTCCGAGTGTTGGACTGAACGTCACGGGACATTCGATGCAGATTCTGCGCTATTAAATGGCGCTCTTCCAGCAGCGCTTGCTTCTCCGCCTCCAATGACGCACGCTCATTCGCGACCGACTCTCGCTCCTCCGCGTGCTGCTTTCGCTCCTGCGCCAACGTAGCGCGGAGTGCTGCCACCTGTGCCGTCGTCTCGCCGCGGAAGGCATCGTGCACCTCCGCCGCCTTCTGAAGGTCAGCGATCGTCGTGCGATCCCGTTCGGCTGCCGTTTTGAGTGTGGTTATTTCGTCCCGGAGTTCCTGCGCCACGGATGCAGGAACCATGTGCAATTTGGTTGTAGCGAGCGCTGCGTGCGCTGCGATTAAGGCTCGTTGCGCGTGCTCGAGCGCCTGCGCTGCGGTGGCGCAGGGGTCAGCCTTGAGGGTCCCTCCAGCGTCCGGTTTAATCGGCTCGGTCTTGGGAAAGGGTTTCGTGTCTTTAGATTCCATGGGCGGGCGTTGACTCCGAGTCGAGGATTTGGAGGAGAAAAAGATAGGAAAAAGGTAATTGATCGAATGATCGGGTCTGCCTAACACTGTCAAGCAAGAGCACAGCTTCGCATTCAAATATTTTTCTTCCTTTTCTTGTGGGGGTTTTCGAAGTGATTTACTTGCTCCACAGTGGACTTCTTGACTTGGATATCTTGAGATGTTGTGTTGAAAACGCTGATGTGCGGGACAAACTTAGCGAGAGCGTGTTCACCCGTGGTCGATCTCGATCACGTCAGTGTACTTAAGTCTTAAAGCGCAAATAGGATGAGACCCCAACTTATGGGGGTGAGAACCTCGCCGCCGATGAAGAAGCCGGCGGGGAAGCTCAGGATCTTGAACAGAAGATGCCATGAGCTTGGAGGCAACTTGGAGGCGAGGGAAGGGATCGGCTTCCGCGGTTCAGTTACTAATCTTTGAATCCTTTCCCCAAGCGATAAAAAGACCAATCAAGCCGGATTGTAACATGGACGGACTGAAAAATATCTGGCTCCACAAACACCTCTGGTGGGAATCGAACCCACGTCTCCTCAGGGACATTTTGGATTTTCAAACATGCGGTCGTAATCGAAAGAGGTGATGTCTTTCATCTACAGAGGCTTTACAGAATCTCCCGCCGCTGCCCATCCATTATAGAGAGATTGGGCACGCATCTATTTCGGCGGGGGAATCATTGGAGATTTTGGTGTGGTTGAATCTTCAATTATCCCCGACAATTTTCCTAGTCGTCTACGGCTTTCGGTAGATTTACTTAGTAACATACTATGCAAGACGGGGGTGAGCGCAGAATGAAGTGCCGGGACGCAGCGTGGTGCAAAGGTAAGCCCAAGAAATATGTGTCGCTTCTCTGCCGGGCATGCCGACGTGATGCGAGTTGATCGGCTGAATGACGCGGCCTTCAAGCGGCCTTCCGTTCCACGCTCAGGCGCTCCACACTCACCTTGCTTCAATCTTTGCTTGCTCTCAGAAAAGAGACTGGATTCCGCTGGTGCCTTCGTCTACCAGCTCGCAGTCTCTTCGTCCGCGTCCCTCGTGCGCTTCGTGGCGGACCACGTCAGCACGGTGACCGGTCGCGAATGTCTGAAACGTTGTTCCCGGAAGCCAACATTCGGTACCTCATTTCGAGTTCGCGCCCGGTCAGGGGATTGTGCTTGCGTCACTCGGGGACAACTCTGAGACTGGCGCCCTTGTCCGGAAATCTCCTGGCTATGATCAACCTCATGCAACGAAATCCTGCATGAAGCAGAATACAATTTCAATTCCTCAGTTATTTGGCTCTCTATTTAGCTCTCTGGGAGACTTCTGCTTCTTTGGAGCAGCCCTTGTATTGCCCTTGTACTTATCGCCCGGGCCTCCGCACGCGGTCGCACGTCAAGCGCCACTTCTACGGGCAATATATATATTGTACGTGTGTTCCATCCATGTCAACGCGACACCCATATTGATGATCGCATTCGCCAGGCGGGCGGGGAACTCCATTTTTTTTTGGCTCCATGCATGCTTGTTCACGTCGCTCCGCACACAGAACAAAGCGAGGCGCCGTGTTTCTCTTTAGACCATCGGTCCGTGCTCATTGGACTGCGCTTGGACTTCTCCGTATGATGCCGAAGCCAGTAGGCGCCGACAAGGCTGATATAGTGCGACTGGATTTAGCACATAAGCGTCTGTCCCATCGTGGGTGCGCCTTCTCTCACCCTCCACTCCCTCACCCACCTCCGTCGCTTCGTTCTCATTCAGCATCCACGACGCCGCGGGCCCCTCCCGGCAGCGACGATGCTCTCCCTTCTTTTTGTTACCCTTTCGTTATTCTTTCAAGTGGCCAGCGCCTTGAGGAATTTCACCATCGACGACAATAGTCCGCTGATCACGTACCGGGGCGAATGGGCGCCCTCGTCGATTCATTTGTCGGGCCTGGACTACGGCGGGAGCCACACCGTCAGCAGTGACGCCAACGCGAGTGCTACCTTTACTTTCACTGGTGTGTACTCTTCCCCATCATTTTTGAGTCAAGTGGCATTCAGCACACCTCCAGGAGTGGCCGTCTTCTATGTGGCGCCGCGATGGCCGTACACTGTCAATACACAGCTTAGTTTGGATGGAGCGGCGCCGGTCGTGGTGGATCTGACGGACCCCATTGCCTCAAAGACTGCCCTAGGCGGTTCCGAGTCAGCGCTGTCCTCGGTCGCGTGGTCCCAGGAGGACCTCAGCAACACGACGCACACGCTTGTCCTGACCATGGCCAGCACTGGTCAATTCATAATTGCAGACGGTTTCATGTGTGTTTTATTATGTTCTTCATCTTCTTGCCATCCTGACAACATTTCACCGATTTGCAGATTCACTGTGGACAACGGCTCCTCGCCCTCCTCCTCGCCCTTCTCGTCATCTGCGTCTCAACCAGTTTCCATGACCTTACCCACCCTATCCGCGACCTCCAGCGGGCCCGCCGCAACGAGCTCCGCCGTCCCGGCCATCCGGGCCAGGAGTAATACTCTCGCAATCGCTGTCGGGTCTGGTGTCGGTGCTTTGGCCCTTCTTATTGCGGGCCTCTCAATCACGCTCTTCACTTATAAGCGCCGACATCGTCAGAAGCCCCGCAAGAGTAACGTGCTCGACGAGTGGGGCGCGGACTACTACCCTCCCCCGCCTGCACCCTTCATCATCGGTGCCCCCGCGCGACAGTCGCACCAGCCCAGCATGTCCGATGCTTCCTCGCCGCTGGAGAGTCCCGGCTCCTCCCGTAATCCCTTTCCCCGCGTACGCTCCGATTCCACGTCCGAATACACCTACGGTGCGAGTAGCCCACACGGGAGTACGAGCAAAAGCGCGTATGGGTACGGCTACGCGCCCAGGGCGGAGCCACGATCCTATGACAAAAAGAGCGAGCTAGCAAGTGAAAACGGGAGCATCGCCTGCACGGTCCCATCTGCGGGGATTGTGCTCGCAGCCGTTGGAAGCCCCTTGCGAGCTGCACGCCGCGAAAAGGCGGTGCATCTAGTGTACAAGCCAGCGCCACCCGGGTACGAGGAGTCTGCATTGCATCCCCAGGTTTCATGATTCTTTTTCACGACCTCGCACTGTCCTTATCATTGCTGTCTCCCCGGAGGAGAATTCTCGGCTTAGTGTATTCTTGTAGTTTGCATGCGCGTAATGAAAATCCCTTATTTACACAACTTGTGTATGGACTGAACATCTTGTGTGAATTTTCCGTGGTATTGTTTAGATGTTCCACGACGAAATAGTGAAAAGACGGCAAAGTCCGAGCGGATCAGTCGAGAGCCGGGCGGCACAGTTCAACCCGTGACAAACATGGACAAGTATAAGCATATGGGTTTCGCCCGCGAAAAATATGCCAACAAACGAACTGCGTATGGTATGGACCACTATCGTGCTCTAGAGCGGTATTGTCCGTACTACTTGTGATATTAGGTCTCATAATTCCGGTGCTCCTTGTTTGGAGGCTGTTGCGTCGACCAGTTATACCTACTAGCCATTACTGTTGTTGATCGAGGCAGACTGGGATGGGAAACCGAAGGTTGCAGGATTGTGGGTCACAGAACCATCACTTGGCCAGTATGGCTGAGGTGACGGCTGATAGGTAAGATATTCAGCAGGGTACGTATTGAACTGGGTGGTTGAACTTGCGTGAGCTTGGGTTTTATATGGGATCCGATACGAGTAACCCTCGAATGGAGGCGAGTATGAACCGGTGAAAGCAGGTAGAAAGGCTATGGCCACAGACTGGTAGCCGTGAAGGGGACCAGCATATGAGTTTGTGTGGGTTTCCGCATGGATCATGTTCCCGCCACGCGAAGCTGAATGACTCGGAGGGGGGAAAGATGGAACGACGCGATTGTTATCGGAGCTCGGACTGAACGTAGCCTCAATATACCTGGAATCGGTGACGAGTTAGTGTTTGGGCCGGATTCGAGATATCATGTCTACCTGTGCGACGGACGGCAACGTTCTGGCGGGCCGGGAAAGATATCGATGGTCTATCGTATGTGCTTTGTCCAGTTATACGACGATGGTTATTGGGAACAGCATTGTGCGATAGTGCCCGGGATGCATTCCCATGGCTTGCTCGAGCACCAGGAGGGGTTGATTTCTGGGTTTCATCGATATCCAGGGAAAGCGAGCGTGACTGGTGAACTCTCTCAAGGCTTGCCTGGACACTGGTTTCTGCAGTGACCTGTCCGTTGCGTCATGAAATAAAGGAACGCAACTCACACACGGGTCGTCGTCTCAATCAAGGGCTTTATCTTGTCAAGAGGTAAATCTTTACTACAGGGAAATTAACAAGCCGATACGCGGCGCAATGGACTAGAATTACTCACAGCGCAATGTTTTCTACATCTGTGGAGTCCCTCGGGAACGCGAATAGAGCGACCAGCGTCACTGATATCACCGTGTCCTTGAACGTGTGATATAGTCCCGCGAAATCCGAGTTGGGCGTGCAAAACGGCGTACTCTCCATGAACGTAACAAATGCCGTGAAGGAACAGATATTGAGTGTAGTTCCGTCGCAGAACGCAAATTGACCGGCAAAGGTGGGAGGACCGGACCGCCGGTGGGAAAGTGCGAAATGCACTTTCAATGACTTCCCTTCGATATCGATGTGAAGCGTCATGTCCTGAAACTGAAGCGTTTTCCCATCTACCTGGATCCTGAAATACTGTGATTGCTGCCTTCGCTGGCTTGGCTACCGGGCGGACATTTTCCATGTTTTTCAGGCGCATGCATCGACGGAACATAGTTAGGACCAAGTCGTCGAATGCGAGGTGCTCGGAGACAGGGAAAGTCGAAAACGTGGGCATTGCCAGATGCGGGACTCAAAACTCGAGACTTGAGGTGGGGGTTGGGGGATTATGCCGATAGGCACAGGATGTTGCGCTTATATGTGCCGGTGCCACACACACACAAGATGCAGTGCAACTAATCATGATCGATCTATATGACGGTCAAAATGCACTTTTATTATTCCCACACTTTCTTTCGTGTTTTTCGACTTTCCGACACTTTTATTGTCTGATTCACTGCTTTCCGGCACCTTTTTCGACTTTGAGACCTGCAATGAATGTGTCGCTAAACCCGACTTTTTTTGGCACCACTTTTATCGACCGAGGTCAGATGGGCACTACTGTAGTATTTCAATCAGTTCGGCGGTCACGCGTCACGGATGGCTCTGACGGCGCCGAATTTTGGTCGTTGTCTGACTCACAGGTCACCGGCGGCCTTGACGAAATGACTTTTTGTCACGGGAGGTTCAAATTTTGGGTCCAGATAGCCAAAGACCAAAAGTTTTCGTCGCCGCGGGCGCTTTGGTGTTTTACTACAGTGCAATCTCGCATCTCACAGGCCTGCAGACGCAAAAGACTGAGAATTCAACCCACATTCCAAAATGGTTCCAACCTTGTATAGAATTTGGTGTTTACTCTGTTGGACTGTTGTTCAATCACACTGTGGATATACCTTACACTCACCTTACACTCGGCATAAGTTCTAAAGGCTGCCGAAATTTCCAGGTATGTCACGGTCTGCCTGGGTGGTTGACGAACTGACGAATCGGTTGAACGTGTCACGCGTCACAAGGGGTGCCGAATTGAATGAAATACTACAGTACTTTTATTGGCGCGGTCAGATTAGGCACCACTTTTATTCGACTCAACAATGTATATTCCTGGGAATGGCTCCAGGGAAGGCACTCTATTGCAAAAACCCAAGCAATTTTCCACACCGTGTTGACACGTCCTTACATAAACAAGTTGACTTTCCCCAATCAATGATAGGATCAGATTCTGATGCTTACCCTGATGTTGTCCCGTGGCTGGATTTCTGCTGAGTGATCCGCCATAAGCCCAGATAGCTGTGGATTCCAGATATTAGCTGGTATAACCTGCCTGAGGCAGCTGTGGTGTGTCGGTGTCCGGTAGCTGCTTGCTGTTACCCTGAGAAGCCGGCGCGCTCCTGAAATCCGGGGATTGATCGGATTCGAAGTGCCGCCCCGCGCGAGCCGCCCACAGCCGCCCAGTGCCGCCCCCAAGACACTTTTGGGGGCGGCACTTTTTGTCACGCTGCCGCCCACTGGAGTAACTGCCGCCAGCTAATACATTGATTTCTATCCATTGCCTTGTACGTGATGGTCAGTTCCCATTAGCGGCGAGACAGCCACTATGCAGCGAACTGATGGTGTAAAGTCAATGGTTGTGAATTGGTTGTGAACTCAATTTTGAGATTGACACACGAACAGATGCTGTCTGCTCAGCACCGGACTCAAGCTGGACTGTTCCCGGTCATCATGATAGACTGTGCCCTCTTTGGTCAGGCTCCCACATTCGGAGCCAAGTTTACATAGTGGTACAGATTTAAGCGATTTGGCGGGCGCACGAAGATGCTTAAATCTACGGTTCGGGATATAATCCGCTCGATACCAACAAAGGAACAAATATCTAGGCGTCCAACACCGTGCGCCACTCAAAGACACTGGGAGTAGACTAGGGATTACATATTAGGGCCCCAACCATGGCGATCAACAGCAAATTGAAGGTAACTCACATGGGTTTAGTGACATACAAGTGAATGGGGAGGCGCAAAAAGTACATCCCGTGAAACCTACCATACGCGCGGTGAGCGTTAGTTCACGTCTAACATAGCAGTAGCTCACCTGAACCACCACACTGCCCCCACTGAGCCGTAGCGCATCCAGTCGGGGGGGCGGTGCCACCAGAGCCGCCCGAGCCTGTATCGATACCAGATGCTGAACCGTTCAGCAAGAAAGTTACCATAGCGTGCGCCGGTACGCTTCCAGTAACCCGTCCAGCGCTAATAGTCACTGGGAGCGAGCCAAAATCTGTCCCCTGCTGCGACACGATGGCCGTCGCATTATTAATAGTGTATCCCGCCGCGGCACCGACGGTGACGTTAGTTGTAGTTGCCCCGGTGTTGATTGCCTGGACAGAGACCGTGCCGTCCGGGTTCTTGAACGCGGATAACTTGAGGCTACCACTCGTCGCGACGGAAGTGCCGATCCGTACCGCACCAGGGCGGACAAAGCGCGACCACTGCGCAAACGCCCAGAGCCGCTTTGATGCTTGCGGAGTTGTACCGGACACCAGCACCAGCGCGCTGTTGGTTGTTCCAATCTCTCCGCCTGGACGAATCATATTTAGCACTCACACGAATAAAGAATAGTTGTGTCGTACCTTCCCAGTACAGATATGCAGAACAATTCGCATTGACGATTGCCGTGTAGATTGTGTTCGCCCAGGTCAACCCTTCGCCCGCGGCACCAGAGGTGAACCAATTGTTTGGGCTGAAGGAGCCGCTGAGGTCCGCGTTCTCGGTCTGCCAGACACGGCGGGTGGTCTTCATAGGCGTACTTGGAGCAGACGAGTAACCGTGTGAAGTGAAGATGCCGAGGCTGCTCTCAACCCCGCCAACCACGATCGCATTGGTGAGGGTTGTCTGCGCATTCCAGCCTGTTGCGTCGCAACAAGCGAGCTGTACGTTGAGGCCGGCCGTCTTCACAGTTGCCGCAAGCACCTTGATGATGTCGATTGCTTGCTGCCCGTTGGTTAACATCGAAGAGTATGAGGCGCTGTAAACCACAAGTAAGTCAGTCCCGAACATTGTGCAATGCAAAAACACGCACGTAAAGTCAGGCTCATTGAACAGGCCCAAATGCGTGATATTGATCCCCTCCTGTGCGTAGAATCTGACGTATTGCACTAGGAAGTTCGCATACGCCTGCTTCCAATCCCCGCTTGAGCAGGTCTCCCCCGTAACACCACAGAGAAACCCGCCATTCGCCTCGTTCCCATTCGTCTTCATGAATCCCGGCGCGCTCCATGGATCGGCATAGAACGTCTTCACACCGTAGCTCTGGGCCTGCTGCGAGAACCACACCTGGCCTGCGTCGTTATCGTCCCAGACATACGTGGGCATCGTGGTGGGCGAGCCCGGGCTCGTGGGCTCGATGCTGTCGCCCGTGCCTCCCGAGCCAATGCGGTTGCGCAGAATCGTCAGCCCGGCGCCCCTGGTGGTGTTGAACAGGAAGTCGAGCGCTTGTTCTTGAGACGCCGCAGGCAGGCCCTTAATATCGTTCGCCCTGCCGAAGGCCTGAGAGAAGCCGAAGCCGTCCATCGTTTGGAAGGTCTGTGCTACATTGACGGTCACGGTAACCTGCGCGCAGACCTCTCGCGCGACGAGAGCCAGCAGAACGAAACCGCAGTTCAAAGGGGCCATCCGGATTATACCACGCGAGTCGCGCGAGTTCAGTGGTACATATAAATCTAGAGCGCGACTATGTCGGGATTTTCTCGCTTGCATTCTCAAGTCCAATGTTCACTGCGAGCTTGGGAGGCTTGGATTCCGACTTCATGCCGTGTCCGACGTCCGTCTAAGGCACAATCAGGTGATGCACTGTGACTTCTGCCTTGGGCCGCTGGTACCGGGCCGGGACGCGTACGCGACGTGTGCGCGTGTTTGGCAGTAGATCAGTATCACGGCTTGTCCTTAGCCACCGCTATCGTACGCTTGCGACCCCCGTACGTCCTCGAGCCCTTCCCGGCTGCTCCACTGTTCACGGAACGAGCGGGGACAGAAACGGACCGGGACGGAGGCTTTTCCTACGGGAATTTTTGGGAAGCACCTGGAACCACATCAGACTTTTGACAATTAGCTTGTGACAATGTCGAGACAAAGAGCGGGGGCCGCGCCGGTTGGCTGCCTTTCTGGCCTCGGGGGGGTGAGTTGGCTCGATGGATTGGATGGAACGCGACATGCACGTCTGGATCTGGCGGCCGCAAAGCAATCATACGATCATCTTCGATCTGCATGCACCTGGGCAGTCAGGGACAAGAGCCTCAATCAGCTTTTCCTCGACGGAGGACAGCTCATCCACAAGACCATCGCGCAATGTCCCGATACGCAGTAAGCTGGGAAATATTGTGGACAGGAATTGCGCGACGCACAAAGGTTTCGTGACGAGTGAGCCGCCGACATCAATGTTGAAACTTCGACTTGAATTATGGCACGAATGATGAGGTAGGAACTAGATCCCCATCTCCCTAATAATCTTCTCCGTACTCACATAAAGCTCCTCCCTCAGCCTCTCATCCAGCGCAAACGCCGACGGCTTCGAAATAGTCGCAACTGGCTCCAAATACGCACCCTTATACTTCTCCCGCTGCTTCGCCACCTCCGCCCCCGCCGCCGCAAACGCAACCGTCCCCGCGCCGGTGCGCCACGTACCGAACAGCGCCGCAGCGAGGTGCTTAGCCACGAAGCCGATGTACGGAATGCCCCCGACGACGGTGCTGGAGCCGACGGTGTTGATGGTGCCGGGGTGCAGCGCGAGGCAGGTGATGGGGATGGTTTCTGTGTTGAAGCGCGTCTGGAGCGCTTTGATGTAGAGGATGTTCGCGAGCTTGGAGTCGCCTGTGTTTTTCGATTCTGAGTTGCTGGGTGGAAGCAGCTATGCAGAGGCGTCGCACCGTAGTTGGTCATAACAGCGCTGAATGAGGAGCCGTGGTCGTGGGCGAATGCTTCTTTCGTGGCGAAGCTCGTCGGCTTCACCTGAGCGTGAACCTTCGATGATACCTGAACATTAGGATCGTAAATCCAAGATCGGATTGACAGGCAGGTGTGTTGGAACGTACATTCACTATGCGGACATCGGCACCGGGTTCCCTCGCCGTCGTCTTCAGGAGCGGCAATAGGGCCTCAGTGAACGCGAAAGGGCTGATATGGCTGCATAAGCATTAGCAAAGGATTTGCATCGTGGGGTACGCAAAAAAATCCAGCGTACTTGATGACCATCATGTCCAGCAGCCCGTCCTTTGTGAGTGAACACGGAGGACCCCCTCTGGTTCAATTTAGGTACCGCGCTGATATGCAGCCGGAAGCAAACTCACTTGGCGGCGTTATTGACTGCCGAATAACTCAGAATCGCGGAAGGTAACGCGAGAAGAGCACAGACACATACCTAGGACATCAAGGCGCTGTTCCTTCTTGAGGAACTCTTCCGCAGACTGGTGTGCAGCGCGGGGATCACAGAGATCCAGTTTATGCCAGTGTACGCTCCCGTCATTGATATTCTCCGACTCCAACTGCTTGATTGCTTCCGCCGCCCGTGCTTCATCTCGAGCAGCCATGTAGACCTTTTTCAAGTTTTTGGGTGAGCACCTGACAGGGATTCATCCAATTAAAGGCTGGTACCTTTGCGCCCTTGCGGGCCAGCATCTGGATCGTGGCATACCCAATCCCGGTGCTAGAGGGAGTCAGACGGTCCACGAAAATGTGTACTCGTCACTTACTTGCCGCCAGTAACAATTGCGACTTTGCCGTGTAGGTCGACCAAATCAGCTTCAGAAATTGTTCTTCCCATCGTGGATGGAGGGAGAGAGCAAGAGCGGTGTTGTGTTTACTAAGTTTAGCCGAAGGCGGTGTCGAGCTTAGTAATGCTGACGAGTGACAAGCCAGCCTTGACAAATCCGGCCCGCATGTCGAGTCACTCTCTATTTTGCACCACGACTTCAACGCGAATTATTTGTGGCCTCATTCTGGCGCACTATTCAATATTGGCAAATATGAACCTAGAGGCTCAAGCAGTGACTGCAAAGCTTGCTCTAGATCTGGTACCGACCGGCGAGGACGACTCTGTCTCTCTCACAAGCTTGCTGAGGCTCAGCCTCGCTCTCAAGTATCTTCGTCGGCCCACTACTGAAAACGTGTCAATTTTTCGGCGTATAACGACCTCATGCTGTACTTTACTGACTCGCCGCAAAACGAGAAGCAGGACCGAATCGAGACTGGACACTGCACCGTGAAACGCTTCATACACGAGTCAATGGGAACTATTACTCTGTGGTGTGGCCCACCATAGCAAGCTGTATCATTACTCGAGCCGCTGCTCGTGCCATGAAGCGATTCCCCTCCAGCGCGTATCTAGGTTTTGGATGGATCAGCGCTGGACTCCGTAACGTCGATCCCCCTAATTTCAGTAGCAACGCCCAGACGTCCATAAAGTGATGCGCGCCGTGCAACCACATCTCGCTGAAGAGGGAATACTGACGTGGCTTTGAATGCTTGATGCCCTGGCTTCGCGTTCAGAAGAATTAATATCAGATCCTGGGGTGTGCTCGATGTCGTCCCCGGGCTGCTTAACTCCGATTACGTCGCTCCGCCTTCAGAGGCGGCGGGACTGACAGCCTCGAGGGACGTAGATAGCGGTACTCGCCAGCTTCGAGCGAGACGACGCCCAAAGACTGTCAGGCAGAAACCCACTAAGGGCCTCAGGCTGCGCGGCGACAAACTTTGGGAATATTTACTCCCCAACTCCGAGACGCCGGGATCTTGACCATTCGGTGGCATTCTCGCGCTGAATGTCGCCATCCTTGCAGCCCATATCACGACAGAAATCTCTTTTTTTGTATACGGGGAGACATCAGGGTTACGCCATATCTTGCATTAATTTTCTTATCTCGACCCACGCTATCTGGCGTTGCCCACCATTCAGTGCCTCATCAAGCTTCTTGCGATGCTATCGCATGCCACTCAGTGACACTGGCGGAGTCCCACTATTAAAGGACACTAGGGCTGTCAAGTACACGTCAGCGCGAGATGTCGTCTCCCCCACCTCTCCCCGAGCTTGTGCAAGACAAGGAACACTCCGAGAAGCGCAGCTCCATCGACAAAGACGAGGTCGAGATCGAGCTTCATAAGGTCGTCTCCAATCCCGGAGGCGCACCGACGGAGCTGGTATCGGCGCTAGGGAGCCACGTCGGGTGGTTGAGCGCTGTCTTCCTCAACCTGTAAGCCTCCGCTCTGCCTGTGGACTACACTCACCGAGACACACAGCAACAACATGATTGGAACGGGTGTACGTGGCAGCAAGGCGCCTCGCTGGCGTTACTAACTCGTAATAGGTATTCTCGACGCCTGGAAGCTTATTGAAGGGCCTAGGAAGCCCGGGATTAGTCCTAGTGTTCTGGCTGGTGCGTGTATAGCCGCTTCCGGGGCAAAGGACTGAGGACAGCGATGCAGATTGGTATCATCATCTCCTACGCCGGACTCGCTTTGTACCTGGAGCTTGCGTCCATGTTCCCAAAGCGAGCAGGCGCAGAGGTGCGTTATATTTCCTCTCCCTCAACCGCGATCGCCGACGTTACCCAGGTAGTATATCTGGAGCAAGCATATAGGCGTCCCAAATATTTCTTCCCGGCAGGTCAGTACCACAACCGACTGTTCGTGGCTACCCCATTCTAACTCTCAAGCCACAGCCTTTGCAGCTATCACCGTTCTATTGGAGTTTTCTGCCAGTAACTCAATTGTCCTTGCGAACTATCTGCTCTACTCTGCTGGAAATGACACGTCAGTCCATCTGCCCATACACATCTGATTTGCTCATTGAATATGCAGTCCTACCGAGTGGCTGACGAGAGGTGTCGCCGTCGCCGGCTACACCGTGGCGTCCGTTCTGGTTATAGCCTCTACGAAATGGTCCCTGCGTGTGAGTTCACCAGCAACATCCAGATGAAGCACTTATTCACACTTACAATGCAGCTCGTCAACCTCGTCGGTTTTTTGAAGACGATTACGCTCGTCTTCATCTCAATCACCGGCTTCGTCGTGCTCTCCGGCAAGACCAGAGTCCCGGACCCCCGCGTCAACTTCCACGACTCGTTCAAGGGATCCACCAGCTCCGGAAACGCCATCGCCAATGCCCTTGTCAAGATCAATTTCGCGTTTTCTGGGTACACAAACTCTATCAACCTAGTGAACGAGATCAAAAATCCGATCGCAACCGTGCGCTCCGCGTCGTCTGCGGCTTTGGGTCTTGTTTCGGTCCTCTACGTCGTATGTGGTTCAAATCAGAGCTAGCGAGCATGTGCATCTGACGTCTTCTAGCTCGCCAACGTCGCTTACTTCGCTGCTGTCCCCGCCGCGACCATCAAGAAATCGGGGACACTCGTCGCCGGGCTCTTCTTCACGAACGTCTTCGGACGCCATGCAGGGGCTCGGATCTTCCCCGCGCTAGTCTCCCTCAGCGCGTTTGGTAATCTCATGGCTGTATTACGCGAGTCTGGTTCCTGACGTCCGTTTTCGCGTGTTGACATTTGCATTTGCCATAGAGGGACAGTCTCGCGTCATTCGCGAAATTGCCCGGCAAGGAATCCTCCCTTATCCGGAATTCTGGGTATCGACGAGGCCGTTCGGGACGCCACTTGTGCCTGTGCTGCTGAAATGGCTGTTGACTGTCATCGTTATCATTGCACCTCCAGCGGGCGATGCGTTTGCATTTCGTGCGTAAGCTCTCCCTAACTTGCACGTCATTAATATTGTTCATGGGTATGGCGCAGTGGTCGATTTGCAGAGCTATCCTGCAAACGTATTCAGCTTCGCCACCGCCGTCGCGGTTTTCATCCTTCGCCGCAGAAGAAAATTGGAGGGGCTTCCCCAGCATGAGTACCACGCCTGGTGAGTCGCACCCAGTGTAGCACCACCCGCTATGACTGAACGCTCAAATACCAACAGGAACATTGCCCTCATATTCTCCTGCCTAGTCAACGTTTTCCTCCTGGTCATGCCCTGGTACCCACCGCAGGGTGGCCGCGACGGCGGCGACGTCAGCTTCTGGTACGCCACCTACTGCGCCGTAGGGCTCGGGATTCTCGCTATTGCCTTCCTCTACTGGGCGCTGTGGATCGTCGTTATCCCGAAAATGCGGGGGTACCGATTGGAGGAGAAGACGGTGGTAATGCCGGATGGGTCCGCTTATAATCGGCTCACGAAGATGTTTGACTAGTATTAGTAACAAACTGGTAACAATTTGACCGGTTTATATTTTATTGCTTTGAGCCAGGCAATCAAATGTGTGCGACAAGGCCAAAATCAGCGAGAGTTAGTGAGCTTCAGGGACCAATGATGTATCTCAACCAAGTCTCATGTTACCAGAATTCCTCCAACGATTTAGCGTAAGATAGGGGCTATCCCGATACGGAGTGGCCCAAACAATTGATGCTTGCTCCTGTTATGTATGCTCTTTGGCTTTTCACCTTCTTCTCACCCTCTTCTCGTCCAAACCAGTCACCATCTTCAGCGCTTCTCTGGTATTCCCCTGGAATGCCTCGAAACTCCCAGGCTTCCCTCGGTCTCCTCCAAGTTTTCTCGATCCGAAAACTCTGCTTTTGTCTTCATCTGTGAGCCGGCCCACAGTTCTGACTTGGGAGTTGGTGCATATTGCTAAGGATACTTGTAAGGTGTGCCATATGTGGCATCGAACGGTCAAAGAATCTCCAGCACTGTCTCTTTTACGCGTGCGCACTGAAACTGCCCGCAGACTGTGAATATTCAATTCGGTCCTGATCTCTTTTGTGATCAGATATGCCGGAGGGATTCGAGCGAAGCGGCGGAGGCGCGTCTTGTTCATATATATCTGACGTCGTCGGTCGACGTTGGCCGCAAAAGCTTCGGCAGCCGTGGAGTGGCCGCATTTCTGGCTCACCCGTGAACCGTCACGGTTACATGAGCGGAAGCAAGGAATGCGCGGAAAGCCATGTACTTACTTATCTATCATAGCTTTGGTTTAATTAGAGTCAGGCGCACAGCCACGCCATACACGTGGGGTCTACGTGTTCAAGCAAGCGACCAGCATGTCAGAGTTCGTCAACCAGCAGTTTGAAGCCATTTGGATCGACAACATGGTCTTCCTCGAGCAAAAAGGTTACATGATTCACCCCAAGTACAATGTGGCATCATTCCACCCCACACCAGACTCACTGGAGTGGCAAGAGGCATTTCACGGCGGGGCAGCAGTGCGTGATTCTGATTCTCACAACAAATGAATTCCCCCATCCACTTTATGACAGACATTTGACCTCGCTGAAGCGGTACGCGAGAGCGACGGGGCTCGCGTTATGCTGAAGGCGCTCAAGCGCGATTGTCATGAGGTTCAGATTGCACGTTTCTTCTCAGACTCGTCGCGAAGTTCGAACCCACGCAACCATTGTGTCCCCCTTTACGATGTCCTCGAACCTCCGCTGTACCCACGACGCCAAATCATGGTCATGCCACTTCTGCGAGAGTTCCGGGACCCGCCGTTCGATACTGTGGGCGAAGTCATCGAGTGCTTTCGCCAATTGATAGAGGTCCGTGGTATTACGGCACAGTATACTCTGCTTTATCCCGGTCTGCCCAGGGAGTCCAGTTTATGCACGAGCACCAGGTAGCTCACCGGTATACTGCCTATCCATTCTGATTAATCACCCAACTCATAGCTTCACAGCGATTTGTCTGTCGCCAACTACATGATGGATGGCCGTGAGATGTACCCCGGTGGCTTCCACGCTGGGGTGCAGGGCATGACGAGGGACTTCTCAGGCTACGTTCGTCCCAGTGCCACACGTACGATGTGTTGGCCGCGATACTTCCTGATCGATTTCGAGTACGCACGGCGCTATCCAACAACTGACATCCCAGCCGAAGGGAAGAAGAGCCGTAGAGATCACACCGCTGCTGCCCCCGGGGCTGAGGGAGTTGGGTGCAACCCATTCCCCACAGACATCTACTGGATCGGCACAATGCTGCGTTCGTACTTCCTTGACTCCGTAAGCGCCAAGGTTCCAACTGTCGCTGCGGTATTGATGGCATGTCGTAGGGCCGCGACTGCGTCCCGAAGTGTGTCGGGCTGGAGTTTCTCCGGCCGCTCGTCAATGACATGCTCAAGAAGCAGCCTTCCGAGCGTCCAACTATTGATGAGGTCGCGATACGCTACCACGAGTTAGTCAAGCACATGACCAAACGTCACTTGCGTTCCGTGTGCCAAGTGGAACGAGATAGCGAGGTTTTCTGGCGAATTGGATACCTTACCCGACGTATCAAGTTTATGTTCACACGTCGGAGCCCTTTACCCCCTACAGCTCCACCGACTGCAGTATTACCGGAATCACTCAGAGCATTTTTTACCCAGGAGCGACTTAACGTGAAACGAAACTAACAAAAGCGATCTCATATCCGAGAACTTGTAACTTCGGTATACTCTCCGCAGTCAGGACTAGACCAGAACGGCGTTCGTCAAGCGCCGACATAGAATAGTGGAATCTTCCTAGAGAAAGAGTTTGAATACAACCCGAAAAGCAAAGTGGCAAAGATCCCCGGAACGAAGAATCAAGACAACCGACGGAAGGGACGGGATTTTGAATACTCCCTGCCCGCCAGCGCCCGGTCGTAAAATCTCGACAGATTATCAATATACAGGCTTACCTGCTGTCACAACCACAATGCGCGTTGTGCGACCAGCGTAGTTTTAAATCGATGCGATGGGAGCGATGTATTTCTTTCTCAGAAGGAATGCGGAAGCGTAAACACAGTGGTGCGCAGAAGAGGATGGTGAGCGATCTGTCAATCTATCCATCAGTTGTAAATGAATTGAGAGAAGTACATATGAAGGACCAATCCGAGTATTCAGTCCCCGCTGCAATTTGGAGAGGATGGGCATCTCGTCCTCAGGATGTTGTGCATTACGCTGGGTTCGTAGGCGCTACAAACAAGCACGATCTGGAGCACGTGGTCAAAAGAAGGAGGAGGTCAACATCGAATTTGAAACGCACCTGCAAAATGTCTGCTCAGTCGTGCTGCAATGAGGAGCGCGAATCCACGGCGTGCTGAAAGAGCGGAGCTCAATGAGGGAATGAACGGTTACCATGCCCGTGACTCGACATGTAAGGGGGTAACCCGTAGGGCCCTAACCGGTGATTCAAAGCGAACATGCAAAATTCGTGTCAGGTTACTACCTAAGAGGAGACCAATATCGACGTATCCGGTATGGGCCGGGGTGAACACTCGCCCAGAGGGCAGGTTTATCCAGGAGTGCCGCAGTGAGCTAGCGCCGGAGAAACTCGTAAATCGGAGGCTACGCGTGGAGAGTCTGGCAAGAGTCTGGAGACTCGGGGGAGTCCTGCACCGAAACGGATTCAAAATGCCGTTCGGAGGCAGAATGAAGGGTATTCAGGAAGTCTCCTGGAAAAATTTGAGAGGGACAAGTAGGCAAAGACGCGCGGGACTGGGAACGACCGAGCGACACGGTGGGGGCACGAAGCAAAGGAGAAAATGATGCGATCATTCACAGCCACGATATTCAATTAAGCTTGCTCTTGCTTGGCTTTGGCCTCCATCGTGCCTTGCTCTTTGCTTGATGAATTTCATCTAAACCAATCACCGTCTTCAACGCTCCTCCTGTATCTGCCTGGCATGCTTCGACACTCTCAGACCTCTCTGAGCCCAACCTCAACCACACCATGCCCGCCAGCTTATCTTCATCGCGATGTCACGGCGGTTCGGAATCCGCAGCGGCTCCGTTGTGGGGACGCCGTAGTCTAATTGTATCAATAATACACCTCCTCCTCCTCCAGGTCAGGAAGCCTCACGCGTGCGGACCAGGTGCTAACCGATCAGACGTGTATTTCGCCACATGAGGTCGGTCTTGTCAAATTGTTCCGCGAAGAATTTGGCTGAAAGGTTCGACGGCAGGGCATAACCCGGTTTTGTTCGCGATACATCGTGCAGCGCAAGAGCACCATTGTGCAGCGCAAGAGCACCCTTGAACGCTTTCGTGCAGCCTTCACTGCGTGAAAGTGTGAATCTCAGACGAGGCGCCGCCGTCAAATACAACAAGTAACTCACGAGAAAAGTCGGTTCACTGCGGAAAGTTCAGTGCAAGCCGAAAACCCTGCGGACTCGTAACGATGCATATGCCTACCCGTCATGACACTATCTCCCAACACAACGCAATTGGAAGGCAGCTTGGTCGCTTGGTGGTATCGCACATACGTCGTCTCCGCTGGTTGCATGTTCCACGTGGACATGTACAATTGCACGAAAGCCAACTAAGTGAATGCACGCACGAATCTTCACAATGGCAACTTTGGTGGAGTGGTTCACTTCTTCCAGTAGGTTTAGTACCTCGGATACCCAAATTGGAATCGGCTCCACGGCCTTCAGTTCCCGGACGAAGATTTTGAGTTCATCGAGACTCGCCGGGGGCGGCCGACTATTTTCGTGCTGGCCGACAGGAACGTATAAATTGGCCCCGTATTTTCGACATCCAGAGGAAGGGGCAAACGATCAAGCCACGCCTGGTCGACACGAAACATCATCAACGAATAACGCAGTTTCTGGTCGAACGAAATTTTCAACTGGTTCAGCGGCAGCTTCCCCGCCTGGTAGGTGTCAGCGATCGCGTACCCGTGTCGCCCGAGTCACTTAAGCCCTGCGCGAGCGGGTCCTGTACAGTCTGGACAATCCGAGAAAAATGAGGCGCGTCTTCGTCACGGGGTGAACGACAGACCTGCAACAAGAGCAGCCGAGAACTCTTGTGTGCCGGAGTCCGTCCGTACGAGTACGCTGGCGAGCCGCGATGCGTCCCTCGTGTCGGGTAGCACATCCACAACTGTACCCGTTACTACTAGTAGTTGGATATGTGGATAAGATTCTTTATCCATTGCGAGACGCCTGTCAGCATGTTGAGCTTCGAGAACGCGAAAGAGATTTCAGACTGACCGCAAGAGTGTTTGAAACCCAGAACTGGAGAGATACATGGTCTTGGGCAGCTCAAATTTGTAAGAGAGGAACGGAACGCGAAGCAGAACGCCGGAACTGTTGAACCCTGCATTGGATGGTTGGACTCTATGGAACGCAGTCACATCTACGCAAGGTCGAGGTGAAATGCCATTTACCTGATGTCGAAACGGCGACATTCCTCCTCGATATTTGGGAACAGACTTTTCAGTCCCGCAAAAAGAAAGGCCTGACAAGTTGATGCAACAGGTGAGTTCACAAAGTCAATACATTCAACGCAATGCGCACCATGGAGGGATGCGAATTGCATAGCGCGCGAACGCGGTAGCTTCTGGTCCCATCCGTTTATATATCTTACGGCCCTCCTCAGATGCAACCCAGCCCTCGGCTTCCACAATAAGAGCACAATCAAAGTGATCATGACACACGCGAGCTGCCAGCAATCCAGCGATACTGAAAATAGTGCGAATGAGCGAAGCCAATAAGTAAGAAAGTAATTGGTGAAACCTTCCACCACAAATGACTGCGGTTCCGTGGATTTTTTGCCCCGGACTGCGACTTTTTAGCGATGAAGGGTCTGCGAGCCCGCTGTGTTTCGATAGGAGGTGACGGCGCAACAGGTACCATGAGAAAATCAAGAGCAGGTAGAGAGCGAGGCCGGCGAGCAAAAACGAGGAGAGCATCCAGGGAGTCAAGATGAAGGCCCTCAGGGCCTTCATCTTGAAGGCGATTCCAGATCTAGTACTTGTTTTGTAAATTTCGCCGATCGCTCTCGGAGATGATCCGGGTGATCCGAGTTGAATCGGGCGTTATCGTGCTTGCTGCCGGCGAGTCGATCGAGTTACTGTACTATTTCGACCGTTTGTTCAGTGACGGGTGACAGAGGGTCCTGAAATGAATGAATTTGAACCCAGTGACGGGTGACAGCCTGGTTTTCAGGCCCAAAGCGGCCTAAAAACGTCAAAAATTTCGGTCCGGCGATTGCCAGACGTCCATATATGGTAATTTCTCGTGATTGCCGAGAAATGAAGACCTTATCCAGTGAACTTTGCTGGTGACGGGTGACATGCAGTGAATAAACGGTCGAAATAGTAATTGATCGAGTGGGCCCTTTTGAGCAGCTCGCTGAACTGCTTCCATGGCGGCAATTTTCTCTTCCGGGCGCGAATGGTTTGGACGTTACGAATTCGCAAGACTTGTAAGTCCTTGCTTCAGTGATCGGCCATACTTACAGGGCGTCCTGCGACGGAGCATTGAACTCAACAGATTTTCTCCCCACTGTGGTTGTCAACTGTAACCCCATTATTACATAAATTGTCAAGGTGCGTTCTAAACCGAGCATGAGCCGAGCCCGGGACACTCGTCCAATGCATGATCGGAGTTTAGATACTTACTTCGGCGAGGCCTACATTGCCGGTCTACGTAAGCTGTCATTCTTCTGGTCTTCTAAGTTCTTCCACTCCCTCGGTCTTCCCCGGTACTCCCCCATGGCTTGACAAACCGTCGTTCTGATTACTCAGGCTGCGATGCTACGGGCGACAACAGTGATGACCGCCGACCGGACCCCCCCCTTTCCACTTTGTGAATTTGGAAGCTCTTCGGCTTGCCTTCGGCCATACCTTTCTGAGCGCTGAGGCTGCTAAATCGTTGAATAAGCTTATTAAACCCAATCGTAGTGGTCCAGGAAGTTCGGGCCTTCGAGTCCACCTAGATCCTTCCACTCAAACCTCATCTCATGTCTCCTCAAACCAACCTTGCTGTCGTCGTCTTCACCGATCCATTGTCTCGGACCGTCAAGGACAGAGGCGTGACAACTCCTGGCCCAGAGGAATTACTTGTCCGTGTCGAAGCCGCGGGACTCAATCCTGTCGATCCGCGCATTGGAACGATGTACATCCCAATGTGGCCTGACTTTCCTACTGTTCTCGGCGCTGAAGCTGCTGGTATCGTCGTAGCCCTAGGCAGCGACGTTAAAGGGTTCAAGATCGGCGATGGGGTGTAAGCTCTAGTTTTTATCACCCAGGTAAGATACAAATGACTGTTCTGCAGCGCCTTTGGGACTGCGGGACAAAAGGAGGATATTTCGTCGTATCAACAATACAGTCTTGCGCACTCAACGATCGTTACAAAGGTGCTTGTCTAGTGTGCGAAACCTATCTATTGGTTCTCTAATCCATGCAGTTGCCTCCCAACATATCCCTGGAGGAAGGCGCCTCTATCCCAGTAGGACTGTTCACAAGCTTACATGCTTTATATACCCAACCTCCGGATGGTGCTGGCCTTGTTTCTCCCGTGTCCCCAGGAGGACGTGGGAAATATGCTGGTCAACCGATAGCCATCTTGGGCGGTGCCGGTGCGACAGGGCATTATGGTGTGTACTTGCGACCCATGCCAGAGTTCCTGGGCTCATAAACGTTATGTCTAGCTCTTCAACTAGCCAGACTCTCCGGCTTCTTCCCCATCATAACCACCGCCTCGCTCAAGAACGAAAGCCTTCTCAAATCACTGGGCGCCACGCACATCATTGACCGCTCGCTCCCCGACGCCGACGTGGTGAAATCCATTTCCACGTTGGCGCCCGCGCTCTCCGTGGTCTTTGACTCCATTTCAACCCAGGACACCCTCGGTTTGGGATTCGCGATCCTGAAGGACTCCAAGAAATACAGCAGCGGCAAGAAGACGCTTGTGCAAATTATCCTCACCCCCATGCCCGAGGCCGCGAGCGAGGGCATCGACGTGTACATGGGATGGGCGTCGTCTGCGTGGCCGCAGAATAACGCGTTGTCGCGGGAGCTGTACGCGCAGTTGGAAGAACTGTTAGCTGACGGTATGATCAAGGTATGGTTGTATTTCGTCCGTTGCAGATGGGTTGGCTAATTCGGGGGTTTAAAGCCGATGAAGGTTGAAGTCGTCAAAGGTGGATTGGACATGAGTGAATTGGAGGAAGCTTGGAAGGGGTTCGACAAGGTCTCGGCTGTCAAGCGCGTGGTGTTGCCGCAGGAGACGCGTGTTTCTAACGAGATAGAACCTTGAGTATTTTTCGGAAATGAATAGAAGATTTTATCACTTTGCGTTATCAATTCAAGTACCGGTCTGGATTCGCAGGAAAAATCTTGGGTGAATCCATTGAAGGTACTTAAAATGGACTCGATGATTGGACTCGAAATCAGCAAGGTGCCACCAGGGAATAATCTCTGGCTTGTGTGAGTACAAGGGCCAAGACTCAAGTGTGTTGTCTCGCTTTCTCAAGTTTTCGGTTCGGAGCCTTTAAACTAATTTTCAACTGAGCTTTTTGAATTCCTTGTTCAAGTTTCTTCTTCACTGTGGTGAGCCGGTTGTAAGGTTGTGTTCAACGCGACCCTTACATAACCGCCTCGGCCATCACGCGATCCGCCTGGCCTTTTGCCTCCACGTCCCGTCTCTTTTGCTGCTTCATCTCAGCCTCCAGTAACTCTTGGCGAATATGGCGCGCCAAGTCTCCGAGCAGGAGAGCGACCGCCTCTTCCAACACAACTCCAACATCATCCCCAAATTGTGAAGCCGTGGCAGCCTGACGGTGACTCGTCGGTGAGACTAAAGCTTGGGACATGTAGCGAAGGGAGTATCATACGCCACCCCTAAACCATCGCATCCACGATTTCAAGTAAAAGAAAGATCCACAGCCCTCGATACATTTATGAGATAGAGGAGAGGAAGGTAAAGGCTGAAAGTAAGCGATACTAGACGACATAGAAGAGAAAAGAGAAGCTAAGGAGGAAGGGGAAGAGGAAGAGAAAAGACGACATTATCTATGTACTTAGATATTTGGCCCAGAGATAAGAGGCGCGAGACGGTCTCAGCGCTCGGTCGACATCTGCGCGAGGTAGTCGGAGAGCTAGGGGAGGACGAGTCAGCGGTGGGGCAAGAATGGAATGACGGGGATGGAAACAGAGAATACGATGCGGGAGCCGTCGGCGTGCAATGAGAAAAGTACCACGGCACGTCCCTCGACGTAGTCATTCGCCCACCACAAACACGGATGACCACGCGCGGTTGCGCGCACAGCTCCCCGCCGACGTGCAACGTGGTACAGGGCCTCCACGTCCGCGCCGGCGCCGGCGCCCGCCTATCGCCCACCCCCCAACGAATCCCGACGAATGCCCCGAGGCAGCGCGCCACACTACCCCATGACCACCCACTCCCCGCCCCAAGCGCACACCCCAAGACAGACGTGGATGAATAAAGAGACACGCACCCTAAGCGCGCCCGTCCGTATACTATCCCCCACATTCTGGACATCCGGGTTCGCGAGCACCCGCCCGATGACGTCACGCGCGCTTGCCTCGAGGCCCGCGAGCGACGAGCCGTCGGCGAGCATGGAGCCCGATGCGTTGTTGCCGTAGGTGGTGCCGACGCCGGGGCTGGGGGTGGTGATCAGTATTGGCGGCAAGGAAGAAGGGGGAGGGGGGCAAAGATGGATGGGAAGAGGGGAGCGGAAGGGATGGGAGCGCAAAGGAGGGGAGCGGAAGGGAGGGGGAGCGGAAGGGAGGGGGAAGGGGGAATAGCGGAAGAAAGAGAAAACGAAGTGAAGGGGGAGGAAGGAGGAAGGAGGAAGGAGGAAGGCAGGGGTGGGGTGGGATCGGGGAGGAAAGACGAAGAGGAAAGAGGGGGGGCCGAGGAGAAGGGTGCGGAGGTCGGATGTCGGAGGGTGGGGGAAGGTGTAGGTGGTGTAGGTGGTGCGAGGTAAGAGGCTCCGTGAGCAGGAAGGAGGGGAAGATGGAAGGGTAGAACCGGTAAAAGTCGCAGTGCGAACGGTCAAGGGAGCGGGGAGCGGAAGGGTGCAGATAGTGGGGCTGATATGGGAGGGGAGGGAGGCATGATGAGGACGTGGGTAGGATGGATAAGAAGGCGGAAGGACGAAAGAAAGACGCAAAAACAAAGATCACTCACTCCTCCTCCCTCCCGAAATACTCGTCGCTCCCAATCCCCGTCCGCCCCGCAAACTGCTTCAGCCGTCCCTGCGCCTACACAAAGCCAGCCATCGTCAGCAAAACGCCCCTCCCTCGCATGAAAGCAAAAGTAAGCGGTACTCGCCTCCTCCTGCGCCTGCGCATCATACGACCCCCTCCCAAAGTACATATCGCTGCTAATCGCCTTCTGCCCCCCAAATTTATCCCGCGCCGCGCGCACCTCATCCGGGTCGTCCGCCGGCACCGTCTTGTTGATCCCAGGGTTCAGCGCCCCACCTCCCCCGCTCGCTCCTCCTGCTCCGCTACCCGAGGACGACGCGCCCGGCAGAGCACCGAATCCGAGCCGCACATACGAGGGCGAGGCGGCGGCAGCGGGCCGGGAGGCGGAGCTGGTGGCGGGTTTGGACGCGGTGGTGGAGGCGGGGGTGAAGGAGTTGAGCGGGGCGGCGACGGGCGTGGCCGCGGCCGCGGCGGCGACCTCGCGTTCGTACCCAAGGGCTTTGGTGCGCTCCTCGTCTTCGCGGGCGCGGCGCTCGGCTTCGGCGAAGGAGATGGGGGTGGATTTTTGAGCGCCTAGGGAAGGGAAGACGATAGTCAGTAAGTAGAGAAAAAGGGCGGCAGAGGAGAAAACGAGAGAGGCAGAACGCGAAGGGAGAGGAGCGGGGGGAAAGCAGGATAGAGGGAGGAAAGAAGCAGAGGGGAAAGGAGGGGAAGGCGCAGCGGCGAAGAGGAGACGACGGGGATGAAGAATATGGAGCGGGCGGGACGGAGAAGGGGTGACGGAGGGGACGACGGAGATGGATGGGATGGAGGGGGGAGCGCATGACGAGGGAGAGGATGGAAGCCTCGACCACCACCCCACGGGAGGACGAACGAGAATAGGATGACGGACACGGCAAGGATGGAGGTAGAGTACGAGGGGAGAGGGGAGAGGTGGATGGAGGGGACGGAGCGCATGACGAGGGGGAGAAGAAGAATGACGGGCAAGGCAAAGAGGGAGGGCGGAAGAGGTGGAAGAGGTGGGTGGAAGAGGTGGAGAAAGGGCGAGGAAGGGCAGAGCGAAGGAAAGGGAAGAGCGAAGGAAAGGGGGAGGATGGGGAGTGGGGAAGTGTACACCACCCCGCGCAGGTGGAGGGCGGAGGAGCGGTTACGAAGGACAGAAGAGGCGACGGAGGATTAGGACAGGGATGCACGGTGGAGGGGGGGAAATGGACAAGAGTGAACATGTGGGGGAGGGGAAGACGACGGGTGGGAGACACTCGGGGGAAGGAGGAAGGAGGAAGGAGGATAGCTGATGACAAGCATGGACGACAAAGGATGGCGGGTGCGGCGTGAGACGGGGAAGAGGAATAAGGGGGAAGGAGGAAAGCCGTGGGTGACGGATACATCGAGGATGAAGGGAGGAGAGAATACGGGGTGAGGAGCGAAGATGAGGAGGATGGAGGAGTGGAAAGGGGGAGTGGCAAGGGAAGGGCGGTAGGGAGGGTACGACGAAGAAGGAAGAGGAAGGTGGCTGAAGGAGATGAAGGGGCTGCATACGGCGGTGATGGAGGGAAGCGTGGTATGGAAGGTACCACGAGGAAGGGGGAGGAAGGATGCGGATGGAAGTGCAGTCGAGGATGAGGGACGAAGGCGGCAAGGCGAGGACGGATGTGTGAATGGTATGCGGGCGAAGATATGGGGAGAAGACAAAGGATGGGAGTACGCGAGGATGATGGAGGGTGGACGAAGCGACGAGGGAAAGGGTCGAAACACGTAGGGTACGGTATGGGGAGGAGGAGGACGAGAGGTACAGGACGAAGGGTGCAGCGGCGGGGAGGAGGATGAGGAGATAAGAAGATCAGAGGGGAGGGAGGACGAGGAAGGAAGGTATGGGGAGACGGCGAGATGAAAGGGAAAGAGGGTGGGGTCGAAAGTAAGGGGAAGACAGCAGCGGGCAGGGGAGGGAAATCAAGAGCGCGATGGGGCACACATGACTGGCGGGGCTAAGCAAAGGACGACAAAGTCTCCATGCGCTCGCGCCCCCGCCCCTCCTCTACGAAGAGAAAACCAAGCAAAACGTCATACTCACCCAACTTCCCCTTCTTACTCCCCCCACCGAGCTTCAGCGCGCCTCCTCCCCCACCCCCGCTTGCGCTGCTCAAGCCCCGCGCAGCCGCAAGCCCAAGCCTCGGCTTCGGTGCCACCGGCGCCGGCGACACCGCAGGCGTGCTCCCATTGCTCCCCGTCGTCGTCGGCGGGGGCGTCGCTGACGTCGCCACACCCAAATTCGACGCCGCGCGCCCCAAAACCGGCACCCCCGCCACCACCGGCGTCCCCACCCGACTCCCCTCCCGCGGCGTGCTCGGCTTGCTCCAGCTCTCGAAGAAGTCGTCCTCGCCCGCACCCGCAGCGGGCGTGGCAGCAGCGGAGGGCGCGGCGCCGTCGACGACGACGCCGTCGGGGAAGGCCTTGGTGTCGGCGTCGACGCGCGCGCGGAGAGACTCTTTGTAGAGCTCGCCGATGCGACCTTCGTAGCGCGCTTTGCCGGTGAGGGTGCTGGAGCCGTGTTTGTGCAGGAAGGAGGAGAAGGCAGCGTTGCCGCCGACCTGCATCGCGTTGCACCTCGTTAGTGCTTATACCGATGTAACGTAAAGGGATAGACGCACCTTCATAGCGCGTAGCTGCGCGACGCTCCATGAGTCGAGGTTGGTGGAGCGCACGAAGGTGATGTGGACGCCCATGTTGCGGTGCAGGGCGGAGCAGTCGAGGCAGAGGTAGACGGCGAAGGTGACCGAGGACCATGTCGGGTTTCGCGCGCCGCAGTCAAAGCAGGTCTGCGTCGAGTGTCGCGGTGAAGCAAAGCGTAAGGCGAACGAGGGGTCCGGTGGCGGGTTCGTAGTGCCGGTGTGCGCGATTGTCCGGGCGAGTAGATTGACGCCAGAATTCGTCAATACCGGTGTGATCATCCGGGCGAGTATGGATTGACCCCAAGCAAATCCACGAACGACAGAGGACCGTTTGTCGGCCGCGGTTGTGATGATTCCAGGACGAATCCGGGACGATAATCGAAGCCCAAGATCGACACGGTCCAGGATCGCCCATACAAATCGACGGCGAGTGAAGGTTGGCGCCAACGCATGCAGCAAGCCCACGCCCAGAAGTATAACGAGCGCCCGGTGCAGTGTACGCCAGAAATACCGCGATTGCGATACGAAATCGATCCCGACAAATCGAAGCAAGCCCAAAATCGACGCGATCCAAATCCACACCGCGAAGTCCAGCAAGCCAAGCAGTCGAAAGCGAGCATTCCGCGAGTCCAGCGCAGTCCAAACGAGTAGCACCCAGGAAGTAACGAAAAATCCAAGAAAAAGAAAAGAAAAATCCGACACGATCAGCTTTTGTCCCCGCTTTGAAAGGCAAGCCAGACTCGCCTTGTTGTCCTTCTGTGCCCGTAGGACGGCAAAGATGCGGTCGCTCTCCTGCTTAGAGACTTGGCCAGCCATATCGTGCTAGGATTGGTGGGGGACGGAGACGAAGCAGCAAAGAGACGGGCGACGTGGAGGTCGGCGACCGTGATTGGTAAGCCCGTGATGCCCATCGCTCGGCGTTTGCCGGTGATGGCCGAGCGGGCCCGGTGCGGGTGTGTAAAGTATAAACGGGTCGCTTTCACTGCAACGAAGGGCTGTTCGGCGATTTTACAACTTTCGTCCGCAAATTATTGGCACCAGAGATATAGAAAAGATAAATCTAAACAAGAAGAGCGATTCGAACATCTGAATCCGAACTCAATTTCAACCATAACTTGGAAAATAAGGACAACACGGTTTACCTGTGTGGATAGTGCCAAGGTAGCTAGAGCTCCATTTTTTTCAATTTTTAGAGGTCTTGGGACACTATTTCGGAACACTTTAACTCACAGTAAGTCGAGGAGTGGCATACTTCAACTTCAATGAATCCACAGTTAGGCTGGCGCTCACTGGTCGCATCGTCCCTGGTAATATCGAGTATTCGCGGCAAGAGGAAAGGCGCGGAGGTGCATGGTGCACGCCCACGACTTGTTCGTCATCGTTCCTATCAGATTATGTGGGTAGTGTCCGTTCGATTCGGACCCGGGCCATGGATTAGCGGCTTTTAGGTTCTTTTTTTCCCTGCAAGAAACGAAACTCCTGAATTCGGAGAGAACCCCTTCATTGAAGTCTGAAATCGCACCCATCGAGAGGCCCTATGCCGAAACCCATTTAGCCTCACAAACGATCACGCATAGGTACATCCAAAAGCTCGGCGGTCGGTACGACATTGTCAACTGAACCCGTATGCAGGAGGCGTCTGTTCGATTCAGACCCGGGCTATGATCGGTAACATACCCTCGCAAAATTCCTACATTCCGTAGCCCCAAATTCGAACTTGTCAGACATGTGTGAAAGTCTTCACGAAGACTCTTTGATTCCGGTTTAGGGTCATGCCACCCATGCAGTTTAGGGTCATGCCACCCATGCATGCTCATAATGTTCGCATGATGTTCGAAAGCTTGATTTTTCCCCTCGACTTTCTTCAAGTTGAACTTTCAGGCTCATTCGAAATCCAGGAAGAGAGTCTTGAAGTACAGCCACAGAAATCAACACCCATTATGTTGGGGTCAGGCAAGCAGAAGAGGGCCCGGAGGCGCGTGGTGCGCAACTGCGATCAGTATTAGTTATGGGGATCAAGAGGTTATGCAGTTTGTCCGTTCGATTCGGGCCCGGGCCATGCATGGCGTGGATACGAAGCCTTTTTCCTTCCTGTCCGCATTTTATTCTATCTCGGTGCAGTGGACTTCGTTCCTTTGCCCTCAGATAATCGGCCTTCTCCTTGAGAATGAGATATCCCTGGGAATGAATTGGAAATGAAAGTAGGGTCCAGGGATAGGCCGGAAAGTACACATTTTACCAACCACAACAGGTTCAGAGACCTGCAGAACAAGGCCTGGCGGCGCATTACGATCGGTGCACTTGCCAAAATGATGTCTGTTCAATTCGGACTCGCCCATTCGAACTCCGAGACTTTTTTGCTGATTTTCGGCCGAAAATTTGAACACGAGTTTTGAATACTCCCCGATAATAAACAACCCAGCAAAAGCTCAGCTATGTAAGACCCAGCATACCGGCGGGGAGTTGAACCCCGTTAATGGTTGTCAAGTTTTACAAAACAATTATTCAAAGTGAAACGACGTGCGTACCGCATACAACCGGTGCCCTCTTCATGGAGGTTCTTCATGGAGGAATGGCGGAGGATGTACATGTACGTCAAATATCCTGAGAATACATACATTGTGTATGTAGCTGCACACATACAATCTGCGGACGGAATACACCAACTCCTCCGGCGAGACAGAAAGGGCAAGGAAAGTGCGAGTTCGTAAAAACAATCAAAAAACCTGGCGATACAGTGCGGACTCCCCATACGCGGGCGGTGCGGGCGTGTAGACCTCGTCCCGCATATGCACCGCCTTTTCGCGGCGTGTAGCTCGCAAGGGGCTTCCAATAGCAGCAAGTGGCATCGCCGCGGATGACGCCGTGCGGGCGATGCTCCCGCTCCCGCTCGCAAGTGCGCCCTCCTCGTTGTACGGTCCCGCGTCCGCCCTGCGCGCACCAGGCGGCAGCCCGTATTCATACGCGCTCGCATTCCCGTTTGCGCTGTCCGAGGCGCCATAGGCGTATTCGGACGCAGAACCGGACCGTACGCGGGGAGTCTCACAAGAGACGGGACGCTCCGACGGGGAGGCAACGTCAGACATGCTCGGATGGTGCGACTGCCGCGCGGGGGCACCAGCAAGGAATGGCGTGGGCGGTGGAAGGTGGTCCGTGCTCCACTCGTCAAGGACATTGCTCTGGCGGGCCTTCTGGCGATATCGGCACTTGCAGATGGAGAACGCGACTAAGATCCCAGCGATAAAAACGGCCCCGGCACCGACCGCAGCTCCGACAGCGATGGCGACGGTGTTAGTCTTGGCTCGGACGGCTGGGACGGCGGAGCTTGTGGCGCCGGATTTGATGGAGGTCGCGGATGGTGTGGTTGAGCTCGTTGAGATTGGTTGAGGCACAGATGACGAGGAGGGCGAGGAGGGCGAGGAGTCGTTGTCCACAGAGTATCTGCGCGATAGGCAATACAATGTCAGCAGGGCAAGCCGAATCAAAGAATGAGACACACATGAAACCGTCTGCGATTATGAATTGACCAGTGCTCGCCATTGTCAGGGCAAGCGTGTGCGTCGTGTTGCTGAGGCCCTCCTGGGACCATGCGACCGAGAACGGCGCTGACTCGGAACCGCCTGGGGCTGTTTTCGAGGCAATAGGGTCCGTCAGATCCACAACGACGGGCGGCGCTCCATCCAAACTAAGCTGTGTATTGACAGTGTACGGCCATCGCGGCGCCACATAGAAGACGGCCACCCCTACGGGTGTGCTGAATGCCACTGGACCCAAAAACGGCAAAAATGTACGTACCAGTGAAGGTAAAGGTAGCTCCCGCCTTGGCGTCACCACTGACGGTGTGGCTCCCGCCATAATCTAGTCCCGACAGATGTGTCGACGAGGGTTCCCATTTGCCCTTGTACGTGAGCAGCGGACTGGTATCGTCGATGGTGACATTCAGTAGGGCGCTCCCGACTTTGAAGAATAATGGAAGAAGAAGAAAAAGGATAAAGAGAAGGGAGCGCAGCGCCGCCGCCGTGGGGACACGCGGCGTCTCGGATGCTCAGTGCCTTGAACGGAGCTACGGGTGATGGGTGAAGGGAGTGGTGGGTGAGAGAAGGCGGCACTGAAGCTGGGAGAGACGCTCTTGTGCTAAATGTAGATATCAGCTCTGTCGGCGCTCGCAGCTTACGGAGGAGTTTAAATGCACTCCCATGACCACGGACCAATGATCCAAGAAACAAAGCAGACGCCCCGATCTGTTTTGCAGGCGACGTCAGCATTGACAAGAATGCAGGAAACAGAAAGAACCGCCTTGCCATAAGCAATACAATGTCTGTCTGCCGGATGAACACATGCATCATATCCCGAGCATACTAGTAGAGATGGAGGATGGCGTGCAACCGCTTGCGGAGGACCGGGGCGATAAGCACAAGGGACCGAATGAGCGCAAGTCGCCCAGAGAGCGACCAGGAGAACCGAGAATGTTAGAGATTATTACGCAGGATCCCGCTGAGGTGGACTATACATTGAGAGTCACAGAGATAAGTGAGGGGATGGCGGATTTCGAGATCAACGAAAGTCGCGATCATGATCAGGATGAATGTTGCGGCGTGGATTAGACGTGGACCGTCACCAGTGGCAGCGAAGGCATGATGGAAGTAGCCCAAAAAGCTACGGGACGGTACGTGAATTCGCCAACGGATGCAGTCTCAAGGTTTGAAGAGCGAAAACATAGTGACGCTGAGAGTTTGAAATTTGAAATTGCATGTCAAAACGCACAAGACTCCACCTTGCAGTGTTTGCGCCTTGTTCTCCTTCTGGTCCCGTAGGAGGGCCAAGAGGCGGTCGCTCTTCTTTGCAGACTTGGCCAGTCATATCGTGCTACAAAGGTTCCTGAAAGACGGAGGCAAACTTGGCGAGAGATGGGCAGACGACGTGGAGGGCCGAGGCAGGGATCGCGGTTGGTAAGCACGGGATGGCATCACCCGGCGTTTGCCGGCGATGGCCGAGCGTGGTGCAGGTGAGTAAAGTTTGAACGGGTCACTTTCACCGCAACCAACGCGAGAGCTTGGGGGCGCCTATGCCCAGACGGTGGAAAATTCGTCTCCAAATCCTCGCCTATAGACCTCGCCAGTTCGAAGATATGGAGAGAAGAGAAGAGCAACCTCCGAGCTCAAGTTCAACCAATGTTCAACCAGAACTTGAAAATGAAAAACAACGCAGTTTACTTGTGTGCGCAGAACCAAGGTAGCCAGAGCGCAGAGTTTATTGGACATTGGCCCGGAACACTTGCCCTGAGTCGAGTGGCATTATCGAGTACCATAATCGAACTTCAATACATCCGCACTGGCACTCGCTCGCATCCAGTTCATATCAAACATTACTTAACATGCAGAGAGGCCCGGATGCGCATGGTGCGCGTCCACAATTCGTGCGTCCATCGTTGCTCACCAAATTCTGTGGGTGCTGTCCGTTCGATGCATGCTTTGGCTGGAACGTTGCCAGAAATGCTCGGCCACTCCACTCTTTGTGTTTCTCCGACTGCATTTTACCGCCAGCCTTATGCAGCTGCTGTCTGTTCAATTCAGATCCGCACCATGGGCATCCCAGGCAGAGCTTTTTTTCTTTCCAGGAACGACATTTCTTCCCCGAGTTAGAACAGCGTCACCAGGGTGAAATTCCCTCAATCTCAATCTCAATCGCCATCCCAAACAATCACGCATGGGCTCGGCGACGCATGGAGTGCATCTGCAGTCGGTGGAATATTGCCAGCTGTAGCCGTATGAAGGAGGCGTCCGGTCGATTCAGACCCGAGCTATAATTCTGAGGTGCCAGATTTTTTCCCCCTCGCAGATTCCTAAGGTACGGCGCAGACGAGTACGGTTACCCCAAAAAGAGCGACTACGGGGTCACAGAGCGAAACCGGTGAATCTGGCTCAACAGTCCTGCCGCGGTGCATAAGAGCACTGTTCACGAAAAATTTGAGTAGTTCTAGTCAAGAAAGTGGAGGAGGAGTCTCAAATTGATGAACGACCCAAAATACGGACAAGGTTCGGTAATTTGGGAACCAGTCCTTCAGTTCCCCACTTTTTGTCGAGTCATAGGTACAGGAAGGTAGGCAGGAAGTAACCGGACAATTCTGCCGGGTCGACTTTCTTTTAAACCCGCTAGAGGGAGGCTTCGAGCAATCTTTCGAAATGGTTCAAAACATCTGCGCTCTGCCTTAGATTCCGTAGAATCTAATGTTCGACAGCCATCGGCGTGCCCAAATTTGAAGTCTTTAAATCCTCCCAAGAATCGAATACTCCTGCAGGCGGTGTCTGTGTTGGCCATGCATTTTCATGATGTTCGAAGAGGTGATTTTCCTTCCTCATCTTTTAAATGGTCTCAGCCTTCTTCATGAAGTTGAACTGTCAGTCTATTCGACGGCGAAGATGAGATGTTTAAAGTAGCCGCAGAAACCAACACCCATCACCTCGGGGTCAGGCAAGCAGAATAGGAGCCGGAGGCGTACGGCCCAACTGCGTTCAGTAGTCTGCGTGAGACCAGCAAACGGTTATGCAGTTTGTAATATGTTCGATTCGGACCCGGGTCATGTATGCGTGGATACGACCCCCTTTTCCCTCCTGCTCGCATTTTTTTTTGGCGTAGTGGACTTTGTTTCTCCCTCCAGCGAAGCAGGCTTTTCCTCGTGACTGAAATATCTAAGGATAGGGCGGCAGTTAACCCTCAAATTACTATTCAGATACCTGCAGAGCAAGGCCTGCCGGCGCACTTGTCAAAACGCTGTCTGTTCGATTCGGATTGGCCCTTCTATTTCGAAACTGTTCCTTTTTTTTTATCCGAGAATTTCCGTTACGACCCAGCCAGTTCACTGCTTACTTGAAAATTCGGACAAGAATTATATGTGCGGCAGTTCAGAGTCTCGGATTTATTACGGGCTATGGTTCAATGTCAAACGAGGACAAAAGGCCACATCGTAGAGCCGGGGCGGCGAATTCAAACTCGTTTGCTAGTTGTTAAAGCATTGTGTAGTCTGCACGACCGGTGCACGATAAGGACAATATTTTCGCTCACAGCGTCGTATCCGAACGGTCCATACCGTATGTTCTTCTCACATCTTCTTCGCCCTTGCTACCTCCGCACCCTCGACAACTGCCCTCTGTTTCGCCTCGAAGTAGCTCGCCATCGTCGACGCCGGGCCAAGCGCCAGCAGGCCGCCCACCAATCTCGGTACGCTCATCTTCCCCTGAGCCTCGCTTGCAATGGCGTCCAGCGCGTACAGCACCACGAACATGAACGTGAACCCGCTGAAGTCGAGCGCCATGAAGTACGCGGGCAGAGTAAGCTCCTGTTCTTTCACAAAGTACGCGTGCAGGCCTTGCGCGAAAGTGAGCCACCAGAGCGGCGCGTATAGGTATTTGAAGAAAGTGAAGGCAGCGACGCTTGCCGAGTTGGGCTTCACGTCGCGTGGGGGGCGGGGGAAGAAAGCGAGCGGGATGAAGAGGAGAGGGAAGCCCTGGAAGGCATAGTTGACGTAGATCCAGTTCGTTTCGGTGGGCGGGACGGAGGAGAGCGCCATTGAAGTGGTGAAAACCATGAATTGCATGCAGAGTAGGGTGACCGTGTAGGAATATGTCGGCGGGGAGGGAGCGGGAGCGTTCAAGGGCGCAAAACATTTGGCTAGTGCGGCGAGCAAAGGGACAACCACTGGCCCAATTATGCCCGCTCCAAAAAGCTGCCCTGCAAGCGTATGGGCGATAGTGATAGCCGGCGAGAAGAGGAGCGAGCCACCGCTCTCTCCGCCCTTCAGAAATAAATACGTCGACATAACCTGCGTTTCTTCAGCATGAATTCACTCAACCAGTTGGATAAAAGGATGTGTACTGCGCCAGAAGTGCCGAACGCAGTGATGAAGCTCTTCCCAACGTCGTTGCTCATCAGATCTTTGAAGAACGGCTCCACGACACAAATGAAGTCATGGAGGGGATTTGTATCAGCGTATACGCAGGATTTGCGATAACCCTCGATCAGGGGGCCCATGGGCGGTTCGACAAGCGCTAAACTGTAGAGCTTGAATCCTATCGCGGCGGAAAAGAGCACAACTTTGCACGCCTGTCAACGAGGCGGCGGAATATAAAAGCATAAAGTGCGGACCCGGGATAAAGCCCATGTGGAACATTTTGAGGTTGCGGAGGAGAAGAGGGAGGATTTCGTGACGTGAGTCGTGACTGTTACGCGTTGCGGCGTTTGAGTCGCCGTGCTTACGTGCCGACAAACACGTAATCAATTGTCCCGTTCAGCCGCGCGCATAGCACTGACAGGCAGTGTCCGCCCAAAGGGCTTTGAGTCGGGGTCTCAGCGAGCCAAAGGCCTTTGCCCTTTGAAAGGCCTTTGGGCGCAAGGGCAACGAAAGCCTTCAAGATCAAATTCCCACGGCTTCGACACACCTATTTCTGCCTATTTCTACCCCTGGTACTGTACTATTTCGACCGAGTGTTCACCGTATGTCACGCGTCACCATAGGTGTTCATTTTCCCAGGTGTTCAAATTGCGACACCGAGTGTCACCCATCGCCGAAGTGTTCATTATCGAAAAAAATTCAGGAGCCTCCTCAATGCCGTGAAGGACACTCCTAAATTTAATTTTTGCGTACAGAAAGCGGAACAAGCTCGACATTTTTTTCTCCCTTCTGCCATCCCTTGTTGGTCTCAGTGGCGACTTCGTGCAGAAATGACCGTTGGTAACGGTCAATCAGCCCGCTCACGGACGTACAAAGCTCTAGGGGTCTCGCCGAATGCCACGAATGGGCTGATGAAAGGCCCATCTTTCAAAACGTGGGTTTTCCTTTGTTGCCTTTTGGATTTTTGGTGAATTACATGGCCTCATAGCTGCTCCAGTGGCGACCCGTTGGCGAACGAGCCACAAATGTGGCGCGCTACAGCGCAGAAGAATGGCGTGAAACATCGGATAGAAAATGTATTCAGCTGGATGCACAACACATGAAGTGAAAGTTTACTTGTCTCGCCCTTCACCAATGGACAAAAAACAACACACCTCTGTCATACTTGGTCGTGGCCAGCGCAAGAAGACCGTCACTACCCGCTACCGGGGGCGCTTTGGGAGGAACACTAGTCTGGGAGCTTCAATTTTTTTTTCCGGACACTTCGCACTAAAAAATCATGTTTTAGAATCACTTTTTAACGCTTTTTACAGCTTTGAAAATATAGGTGTTCATTCTGCCGGCGTCACCGTCACCAACACCAAAAGTGTTCAGTTCAGGGGGGCCCGTCACGCGTCACTTGAACACTCGGTCGAAATAGTACAGTACTCGCGAGTCAATTTCTATCGCCTCGTCATCCGGCACATCGTCCTCCGCTGCATCTGCAAAGGCCTGCATCAGCTGTTCTTCCTCCTCCATTGCCTGGGCTGTTGGTTTGCGAGCGCGAGGCTTGTCCGCGCCAGCGAAGAGCACTTGGAGCGTTAACACTTTCCATTTCGGGAGCCGGTCTTCGTGTCCTTATGTTCATGGGGGCGGCGGATGTAGGGGAGCGAAGAAAAAAAGTGAAAATTACATAGTGATACACGTGACAGATAAAGCCTTTCGAAAGGGCTTTGACTTCGGCCAAAAATTCCAAAGGGTTTGACAAAGGCCTTTGCAAAGGCCTTTGGGGCAAAGGCCTTTGCCTATCAAGTGACAGGCACTGACTCGACAGTTCCGACTCGTGCGAATCAACCTAATTTGCGTGGACATTTTGTTTGGGTCCCTTCGTACACAACCCGTTTCCGGCAGTAATTCTCGGTTATTTAAAAATATTTCGTCAGCCAACGATCACGTGCTGGATGGTTTGTCCTCGCCACAACAACCATCAATAGCATGTCTTTTGTTCCCGCCATCCACCGCTTCTACTGTATCGCAGCCCTCTCCAGAGACTACTAACCTCGACGAAATCTGCTATCGTGTCAACCCTTCAGATCGCGACTATCACTTACCCGCTACAAAATCCGGGCGAAGTCTCCGCAACTTGAAGACTTTAGTGTTGTGCGGGTCGGGTCGGGCCTGAAAGCCCGGGCTTGGGTCGGGTCGGGGTAGGGTCGGGCCTGGAAAATATCCCCGACCCGACCCTAGGCCCCAGGTAGGGTCGGGTCGGGTCGGGCTTGGGCCTGAGCCCGGGCTTGGGTGCATTTTTTTAAGACTTCATATAGTGAGTTTTTTTTGGAGACGAGGACATCGTATAACCTCTCCTAGCTCGTGCACCCTCTTTCCTTTGCTCAGTGCACGTGGTCAGAATCCGCTGTTGAAACCAAAATTCAAGCCGCATCAAATTATCAATGATTTTCAGTCGACTATCTGGCCTCAAATATCCTGTTGCAACAAATGCTAAGTGAGTACCACAGTATGAGGGAGAGATTCAAGGGTGTCGACACGTCTGGGGTGCAGATCACACGTTGCAAACGCGTGCACGCGTCACCAATTAACTGGCACAGCTTCAGGTCACAATGTGACTACACGTGTGAATAGTCGGAGGCTCTGGGATACCCTTTTGGGACAGCTCTTTTTAATTGTTAAATTGAGGTCTGGCTACTAAATCGGGATCCCGAACTGGGCCTAAGTGAGTACCACAGTAACATCCCCATTTAACATCCAGAAATCACCGCTGAAACATTTTTTTCTTGCCCAAAGCCGTGTGGTTGGGGTCGATTAAACCGACCCGGGCTCAAGCCCGGGTCGCGGGCCTTGAAAAATCCCAGGCCCGACCCTAGGCCCGACTCAAACTAGGGTCGGGTCGGGCCTGGGTCGGGTCGGGTCGGGGCGGGCTTGGGTCGGGCTTGGGCCTGAGCCCTGGCCCGGCACATCACTACTTGAAGTACTACTACCTACCAAGTACAAGAAGGGAATCGTGATTTGCTCCAAGACGCGCAGTGGTTTGTCCTTAAGCATCAGATCGGCCTCAATTGTTCTGGATCACCTGGCGTGCATCCTAGTCCCCCTTCGTGTGTCCTGGTGCTGCCCTGGTGAGAGCTTGTCGCCGGTGTATATCAAGCTTGATTATCTTCTGCTCATTGCCTTAGCAAAGACTGCGCGCTGCTGGCGAACCGCTGACTCGGGTCCCCATATCTCTCATTTTGCTGGATGCGTGGGCTGCAGGGCTGCATCAGATGCAGCTGCCAATAGGGCCACCACCGGATTCCGGCGCCCGCAACAACAAGACAAGCACGCTGGCTTAATCGCGACGGGCAGCGCCCATGCTCCAGAATGTGCCGACTTCGCCGGACAAATCTTTTTGCTGTCGGTGGCTAAGATAGAAATTCGAATCCCCCTGGCAATACTGCGGTATCAATCCTGGGGAGGACATAGTGATCGATACCTATACGAGGCTGTGGTGCTTCGAAACGCGGGATGTTTGTCCATCGCAACAAGGTTTCTCGAAACTGATGATTCAATCGGACAGATAAGGTCAGAACGCGTTAAGTTCGTTAGCTTCTACCCTAATCGTGCCTTGACAGATTTGTTCCAAGCATGGCCGTTACCGTTGAGCGTCGAACAGCGGCAGTGTTTATACCAATTTGTTACCGCCACAGATACATATCTGTGGGATGAGCCAAAACGATGGAGACCGTAAAATTGCTCGCTAGATTTTACCGTGTATTCAAACAGTTCAAGCGGGGTCCGTAAGTTCGAGGCCGAGGGGTGTTTGCTCGAATATTCACAGAATCCGCAGGAGTACGTGATGACTCTCAAAAGGCTATAACGAGTGGTCCATTCAAGCGAAGGTATCTCATCATGGCTGATTTTATTCCTTCCCCGGCGTATTCAAGCTTCCCCTCTGTACAAACACAATCACATCCTTCTCAAACTCACACCGCGGCCCCCTCCTCTGGTACAAGGCTCGATCGTGACGCTGACTTTCTCATACAGTCCTTTCTTCCCCCTGTGCCTCCTCCGTCGCCACCCGAGCATTCTGGCATACATCTGCCGTTCTGCAGTCCACAGATTGCTGGCGCCTACGACTCGCCCTTTGCCCGAGGATATAATCCTGCGCTGCAGAACGTTGGTATCTCGCAAGAACAACTTCTTGCATTCATCGACGGACTGAACTGCGCTATGACTGCGAGCCCTCCTCTGCGGGTTGTAAATTTCGCAGGCAAGTTGCGGCTGGCCGCTCGGACGACTCTAGCTAACGCTCCCGATTTCAGGCGCGGTGATTGGATTCGTGTGCGCTTCATTTTTTCCCCCTCAACACCTGGCTAACACATTTGCAGACCCTACCACTGGGCAATGATCGCGGGGAATGCCATGCAGTTAGTCGCCGAGGCGGGCATGTACGTCCTCTCCAATACGCTCTCCGACCGCTACCTGCGTGCCGCCAACCTCCGTCTCTTCCAACCCAAGGGCCTCGCAGTCCGGATCTGCACCACCGCGGCCATGCAGCACCTCGTCATGCGTACAGGGAGCGGTGCCGGGCCCACAATCTTGGACAAGATTGGCCGTGGCGTCGGGTCTGCCCTCCTACGCGCTCCGATACCACTTCCATACACCAGTCGCATCGTGCGCGCCATCGCGGATAAGCCACCGAAGGTGCAGGCCAGCATTAGCGGGATCGGCGATGGGCGAACAATGCCTCTTTCGACTCAACGGCGGCTCGCCGCGCTGGAGGGGTACGCACTAACACTCCATCTCGACGTACCGCCACCCGCGAAAGTAAAAGGCGTGATGGAGGCGATGCGGGCTTGGGGTGTGGCCCTCGAATCGCGTCGTACAGGGAAAAAGGAGAACAAAGCGGAGAAGAGACGTATGAAGCTCGCTCGCGTTGAAGAGCAGTTGCAGCGGCTGGGAACCAACCCATACGGTAGCCCGCACCAGCATATTGGCGGCGGCGCCTCAGGCTATACATCTCCTCCGGCATACCGGGAAGGCGCAGGCTACAGATCTCACACTGATACTTCGGCCAGTTCCACATCTCGTCTGGGCGGCGGTGTCTCTGGATATCCAGAGAGCCCGCAATACGGACGACGCTTGGAGTACGGGCGCGGACATTTTCAGATGAGCGATGCAGAGCTGCACATGATGGGGCGGCGCGAGCGCAAGGAGTTGCGCAAGGCCGCACGGCTGAGAAGGAAGCAAGCAGAGAGCGGCCCTGGACTCATCGGCAGTTTGATTGGGCCAACAGAAACCAAGCTTGAGCGGCGGGTCGCGGATGCGGATCTGCTGGAGCATTGGGAGTCGGATAAGGTGCTGTGGATTGTCATCATGAGTACTGAAATGGGTGGGTTATTATCTTCGGCGTGTTTGCCCCTTGCTCATTTGCGTTGCAGATCGGGAGCTCCAGGCGATGGAGAAGTTAGATAGTGTCAAAAACGAAGAGCATATTGACGCGAGGACGTGGGAGGCGCAGATTATCAAGGAGAGGGATGCATTGGAGGAAGAAGAAGAGATGGATTCCGATAATGACTACCTCAACGACAAGCGGTGAGCTTGATGCGGGTGATTCTCGACCACCGAAAGAATTATAGCCTTTGCTTGTCACTGCCTTAACTAGGTTCCGGAACCTACCTGTTGCAGGTTCCATCGGTCACGTTACCGCGTTTTGGTGTTCATTCTCCCGACAAACATTTTTACAATGTTATTCTACAGGATGCAGACTCGTCGCAGGTGCCAGAGAGAATGCCGCGACTTCCACGATGGCCTCCGTTTTGTCGGACTATCTTCAGCACAAGAGCAAAAAAGTCACAATGAGTTGTAGTACTATGCACTGGGCGGGAGTCGAACCCCGGATTGCCGCATAGAGAGGAGTGCATCAAATGGACATTTGTCCCGCACGAGGCCGGTGCGGATATGAGTTCTGTGGGTTTGACTCCTTTATTCCGAAGTTCTACGAGGAGTTAAGTTCAATTTAGTATTTACCTATTTTCCGTGCCAAGACTATGCTTACGAGAGGGCTAGTGCGGGGATGCGGGGTAATTTCTCCTTTGGTCGAATCATATTCAACGGAATTTGTCGTCTCGACGTGACTTTTATGACTTTGGCTTACCGTGGCCTACTGTCGCTCTTCAGTTCTTTTTGGGATTGAGCCCACTTTTGAATTGCCTATCGCGATGCTCAGATGACCACTTACCGTCAAGTTACTCAGGGTTGACCAGATAAGAACCACGTGTGCAACAGCCGACAAGTTCAACATCTTAGTTGCGATCAATGCGAATGGTGAGATTGAACATCTTGAGCCACGCCAGCCAGTCTTCCGTCCCTCGTAAGCCACCCTCGAGCAACCCAGTTCCTCCCTTTCCTTCGCTTTAACGATCAGCAGAAGCATACCTTCCCCACGAAAGGCTCGAGATCATAAACGCGATGCCAGCTGATGCAGGCCAAATCCGTCCTGATCACTCCTGATCCGTACACCGCTAGTACATAGTTTCCATATGTTGTCCTTGTGCACGCCGCGACCATCACCGTCTTGCAATCTTCCTGTTAAGCCACCGCCTCGGTTTCGTTCAGCATTCCCTTCTTTTCCCTTCCCGACGATGTTGGCCCTCCCCGTCTCGCTCCTGCTCCTGCTCGTCCCCGCCATCTGCGCCGAGCCGCTGCCTGAGCGTGAGCAGCTCGTGCGGCGGGCGGACCCCTCCTACCGCACGCTCTCGACGGCGAGCAACCCCGACTGGATGCTCAAGGTCTCCGACGGCACGTCGCTCGCCTCGATTTCCATCCCCGGCACGCACGAGTCAATGGCGCTCTTCGGTGGCGACCTCACCCAGTGCCAGGGTGCGTCAATTTAAACCTTCCCTCCCTCGTCCTCTTCGTCTCGCTGATTTTCTCTCGTGCAGAAAACTTCGGCGCCTCCGCCGACACGCTCACCGCGCAGCTCAACGCCGGCATTCGCTTCTTCGACATCCGCCTACGCGTCGAGACGGACAACAAATTCACCGTGCACCACGGCGCCGTGTATCAAAACGCCAACTTTGACGACGTGCTTAACAAGATCGACGCCTTCCTCGGCGCGCACTCCGCGGAGACCATCCTGATGCGCGTGAAGCAGGAGTGTACCGCGGGCATCGGCTCTTGCACGGACGTGTCGGGCCAGGCGTCGTTCGTCGACATTTTCGACATGTACGCACGGAACAGTCCCTCGGCGCAGCGCCGTCTCTGGGCGCCAAGCGTTAACCGTAATAGCGCGGCGGGTGTTCCGAACTTGGGTGATGTGCGGGGCAAGATCGTGTTGGCGGTGCTACATGGCGCGCAGGGCGGACGCACGGACCAGTATGGGCTGGCGCAGTTCAGCGGGTGGAACGACGGGGATTCGACGTACGTGCAGGATAACTACAACGTCAAGAACACGGGCGCAATTGCGACGAAGCGGGATCAAGTGTGTTGCACTCTCCCGCGCTTCATTTCATCCCTGCCCAATTAATGTGTTCCTCAGGTCCGCCGCTTCCTCGACGGCACCAACGTCGGCGACGCCTTGAAGATCTACGTCAACTTCTGCTCCGGCTCCAGCGTTCTCGCCTTCCCCGACATGGTCGCTGCCGGCGCACTAGGAACGCAGGTAGGTTTCAATCCCCCCCCCCCCCTTGCCCCTCTTTTTGCGTTTTGAACCCTCACCGCTCCGCAGGGCGTGAACCCCTTCCTCCTCATCTACCTTGGGCAGGGCACAGACGTGCACGCCGCTGTGCACCGCACCGGCGTGCTCATGATGGACTTCCCGGGAGGCGATCTCATCAACAAGGTGTTGAGCTTCAATGCGGGGCTGTGAGGGTGCGCATGTATGGCTTATGTCTCAGGGATTGGGGGCGGCTAACTTATTGTACTTCTAACTTCTGGGATTTGGGTGGAAAGTGGGATTTTGAAAAGAAATGATACGATAGATACCAACGGATGCATACCCAATACGATCGTTTTACGCAGTTTTCCTCGATGGTGGCGACCAGGGTCGGATGGGGATTTTTTCGGGACAAGGCGCGCTCAGATGAGTATGTGCCGTGAAATATCCTGCAGTTGAACGAACCCCATGTTGAACCCACGTCAAATCTCCGGAAAGAGGGGTTTTTTTTTCGCTAACAGCGGTCGTGTCCGGTACACGCGTCGCTCGGTTGCAAGCAACCCCTCCAGCTGTGCTTTAAATTGACGACTTGGGGTTCGACTCCTCTTCTGAATCACCGGTGCATTACAAAAACAGTTTTTCTCCCGGATCTCCATACTCCAGGAATAGAACAAGATCCTTCCAAACGGCTGGGCGAGTCAGTTTACCCCTGCGAATCCAATCCTCGCTCAGTGCGCAGCCTTAGTTGAATGCCAGGCTTTGCCAGCACTTTCGAGTCTCGACCAGGGTGTGCAGTGGGTTCAACCGCACAGTTGGCTGCCCGGTACTTGAGATGAAGCTCATCCGTCCCCCCGTTCCCGGATCTTTGCTCGAAATGCACAAGTGGTTGAGGTTGGTTCGCGAGTCGGAACGCGGGACCCGGGCCGCAGATCCGAGCAAGAGTTGCTGCAGACAAACAACGACAATTTTCTTCTTGCTCTCAGCATCCATCACCGATTGTTGACCGATTGTGGGCATCGCCGCTCAGCGACCCTCATACGCTTGGACAAGCTCGTACGATGCGTGAACGCCTGTTTGTTGTATTGTCCCGCTCGGATCTGGGGCAGGGGCTCCAAAAACGTGTCTACTGCCACCTGCCGCTCTCGGCCATGCAACGACCTCAGAAGTCTCCGGCTGATCCACCCGATCCTTGGGTACGAAATATTGTTTTTTATCATCTGAACAAAGCCATTGAACCGAGTTATCCCTCCGAACCGCTGCAGTTTCCCACAACGCTGCAACTTTGTCAAACCCCACTTATGCTCTCTGTCCCCCTCCTATACCCTCCCCATTAGCTCCAGGAACTTATGGTGCTTAGTTAACTCTGCGAGCCGAATCATTCAACTCTTCTTCTTGCGGCTTTGTGGCGAAGGTTGGGCGAAGGGCCCGACTTTTGTCTAGGTTAAACTGGGACCCAAGAGTCCAAGACCTACCCTGACCTACCTTTGCCAGTCCAAATCTGTTTCTCCCTCTGTTCAAATTCGGGAACACTATGCACGGATGCACGGAGTTGCGCGTCGGGCAGCAATGTGCCTGGATACTGCCTGGATTGATTTAGTAACTGATTCGGGGGCCACAAGTATCTCGCACAACCCCGACCTCGTCGACCCACCCCGCGCCGCCTTTGTTGCTCACTTTGCTGCATGGCTGCTGATGAAACCTCCATTCCTTCCTTGAACTCGGTGGTCGCAAAGTTTTAGTGACCTTTGAGCGACCTCAAGCTCAGGCTTGCCGGCAAGCGCCGACTCGGATCCATGCCGTCTCGATTACCGCCTATTACCGCATTAAGGGTTGCGACCGCGCCTGTCAGCCTGATGACATCGCTTTGCAGGGTCGAGCGATCCACAGGATTCTGGGGTTCCCAGCCGCAAGCTTATAACCATGTCGTCTCCCCGTCACCATCCTTTGTCCCGAAATCGGTCATTGCGTCCTCCGCCCACTGATGTCCCAATATGAGAATCTGTACGTCGTCAACTGCATCGATTGGAGGGGGGTTTGACGAGTCACGACGATTGTGCATCGACAGGACTGCGCCCATTGTACGTGGATTCTCTGGATCGGATACCCGGGGCGACATTCACGAGTTTCCTAGCTCGCGGGCACTCAGTGCAATTGGGCATTGCTGGGCACGCTTTCCCTTCAAGTCTGTGCGTTGCGGACTTAGACGTGGCGCATCAACGCCTGACCGATAAATGATAATCCAGATAAATTCCACATCTCCTTCCCCAACGAACGATGGGGAGTCAAGGCGCTGGGTGAGTGGAACGCCTTCGCTGTGTACGCTGACTAATTTGTGCGTAGTCTACGCAATTTTCCTGCTAGAGATCGTGCAGACGGCGCTCACCAGCCACTTTGCGTACGCCACGCTCGTGCTGAGCTGGGGAGACCCCAATGTGTTCATCAAGCTGCCATGGTCGAGCTTAACGACGCCGATATTTACCGGGATCAGTGCGTCTTCCCTTCGATAGCCCCATTATAAGCTGACAGGCCTGCAGCGTCTGCCTCCGTACAGCTGTTCTTTGCGTGGTTGGGACTCCTCCCATGGAAACGTTGTGTTGAATGTTGACGCTACATCTCGCACAGGCGAATATATACGTTGGGCGGTCATAGGATTGTATATCGCATCATTACCGCGGTGATCGTTGTGGTGCGCTTGCCCCGTTATCTTTCCTTGCCCGTCACCTGAAATCTGATTCAGCTGGCACTTTTACAAAGTTCGGCCGCGATAATAAGTGACGCGCGCTTTGCGGTCACTATCGAGGAGGCTGAAATCGCAAAATTAATGGTCGGGGTCAAGGTCTGTTTTGTTCATTGTCTGCCCTCGCTTTGGTGAGTCTCATCCAGGTGGACCCAGGTCTGGCTCATTGGAAGCGCCGTCTGCGACGTCGTGATCACGCTGACCATGATTGTAATCGTGCGCCTCCTCCGCTTCTAGTTCTATGTACGCGCTTTAACGACGGCGCTGTCTAGCTCTCTGCGTACCGTTCCCAGACACCCTGGAAGCGAACCGACAGTCTGGTAACAAAGCTGATATATAACACCGTCGAGACTGGCGCCGTAACCAGTATCGTTGCGGTTGCGGACGTCGTCCTCTTCATCACCCTGCCTGCGACCAACCTGCACCAGTGGCCGTGCGTTCTCCATAACTTGACTTCACGAAATGACAGCGTTGACATTGGTTCAGAGCATTCATGCTGGGGAAACTGTACTCGAATGTCCTGCTCGTAAGCCTGAACTCTCGCGGCACGCACGGGAGCACGACGAACACGAATGTGGGGAGCAACATAATCACCGACATCGAATGGCGCCGGCCGGACGAGGGGACTGAGATGTCGCGTAATAAGGTACACATCGCAACCGTCACCGAGGTCACCAGCGACGTGAGTCTAGTGCCATTAAGCGCTGCGCCGGTATTTACTTACCTTCCAGGCGGACTTCAAGCCTGGACCGTACCCTCGCACAGAAGATGGACCGTACCCGCGCAGAAGCTCATGATCATAGCTCTCTCTCTGGGAACGAGGGGAAAATGGGTTGTACATAACATGCCCTGGTGTATTGCTCAAGTGTGTATCGCAAATTTCTGGCGTTCAATTTTTTTGGGGCTCGTCAAGGGCTCGTTCCCAGTTCACTACTGTCGCCCGCGCAAGCGACTAGCTCCAGCAGGCTAAATAGTAAATACCCTAGTCGGTGATGCGCGGCTGTACCTGGGAACCGAGGCACCGGCATGAGGAGAGTTCGTCTCGACTCCACTCGTTCAACCTCGTTGAAACTGACGGTAACGACCATAAGACTCCCACATAGGACTTGAACATATCTCCATATTCATCGAGAAACCCAACTTCAACATTCAAGAGGAAACCAGAGAAAACCCCATAAGTAAAGTTGACTCCCAGGTACGCGAACCACATGATGCGGTAATTTTGATTGCCTTGCTAGCGCGTCCGGCGTCGGCGTCGTTAGCACGGCTTTGGCACGGCTCATAAATAATGCCCGCGCATTCGGACCACCCCATGTCTCTCTCCCTGCTCCTGGTCTTGCTGTCCTTCGCACATTTGGGTCTGGGGGCGATATTCACCACGCCTGAACAAGTAGATGTCTTAGCAGAGTACGACTTCATCATCGTCGGCGGTAAGATTTCATCTCTTGGGTCCATGTGTTTTTTTCGTCTCAAGCTGAATCGCACGCCGTCAAGCTGGAACTGTGGGTGCCTGTTTCACATCCTTCCCCGCCAACTCATTGTTTCCCATAGGCTGGCTGTGTCCTCGCAGCACGTTTGACGGAGAACCCTGCAGTGAAAGTCCTTCTCATCGAGGCCGGTGTATCGTGCGTTCCCGGGTTCTGAGTCATTGACATCACCTCGAATGCGACCAAAGTGATAATGGCACGGAATCGTCAACTATCTACACTCCATTACTCGCGGGGACAGGATCGGGGACTGAGTTTGACTGGAGTACGCCCCTTGTTGAGTCCCTGTGGCATACTCTGATGACATCGGCGTAGATTATACAACCACAGCACAAGTGCGTACATATTCCAGTGCCTTGATGTTCGATTGATGTTTTATTGAAGGCCGGCCTGGATGGGCGAGCTATTGGATACCCCCGTGGTTTTGTTCTGGGTGGAAGCAGCAGCATCAGTCTGTGAACCGAGCACGGCATATAATTCTTTGACAATTTTCTGGCTGCACAGATGGAATGATCTACTCTCGCGGAGCCAGCGAGGAATACGACAGACTCGCGAATATTTCCGGGGACGCAGGCTGGTCGTGGGAGAACCTCCAGCCATATGTGTTGAAGGTGCGCCTGCTAGTATAGTTCACCTCTGCGATTCCGGATCCTCATATTCACTGCAGAACGAGCAACACGCCCCTCCTTGGAACAACAGAAGCAACGTTGGCGAGTATAACCCCGCTGTACATGGCGATGGACCGCTCCTGACGAGCCTGACCCCCACCGTGTTTGAAACTGATAATCGCGTCATTCAAACGACGCAGGACCACGGCGATGAATATCCTTTCAACTTGGACTTGAGCTCAGGTGATGGTCTGGGCTTCGGTACGTCGCCTCATTATCCCCCGATCAAAAAATCAACGCGTCTGCGAAGGCTGGCTACGCACTACGGTCGGCCATGGCGCGCGCAGTACCTCTGCGTCGGCATATTTGCACCCGGCATTGAACACGCGCAGCAACCTGGATCTTCTACTCTACAGCCAAGTTACCCAGGTCGTTTCGACATCCGGTAACTTAAGCTTTAGCGGCGTTCAGGTCGCGCAGTCTGCTACTGGTACCCTCAATTTGTTGGTCTCGTGCCGGCAGTGATTGATATACTCCGTAGCCTCGACATACTCATTCAATGCGACGAAAGAAGGTGTGTTTCTTCCCCGTTCGACCGTACCGCTAATTAATTTTCCAATTCCAGTTATCCTCTGCGCGGGATCCATCGGCACTCCGCAGCTCCTCATGCTCTCCGGCATAGGACCAACTCAGCAGCTTCAAGCCATCGGTATCACACCGCTACTTGACCTCCCCGATGTCGGCGCCAACTTGCAGGACCAGTCCATCCTGACGCTGCAATGGGAGGTAAACGGCACGACTCTCTCCGACTTCTTCAGCAATGGCACCGCCTTTGCAGACGCACTGGAGCAGTGGGACATCAACAAGACCGGGGTTGCAGCGGGGAATACGGTCGTCAATACAATTGGGTTCTTACGCCTCCCCGAAAACTCCACGTTGTTGAGTGCGGGCGATCCGGCGGCGGGCCCCAATTCGCCGCATTTCCAGTTCTCTTTCTTGGTGAGGCTACTCCGCATCAGTTGCACTGTTCTTTTGATGACATCGCGCGCTCGTGTAGGAAACTTTCTATGCCAACCCAGGGCAGGTGGCGCCGACCACTGGCAATTGGATGTCTGTCTCCGTCGTGGTCCAGTCGCCCACTTCTCGTATGTATCCTGCCTGTTTTTAATCTTACCCTAAATCTTCATTTCAACCCAACCACCACAGGCGGCTCCTTGGACGTCACAAGCGCCTCCGCCTTCGACCACCCCACCATCAACCCCGCATACTACACCACCGCATTCGACATCGGTACCGCTATTCAGGGAATCAAGACGCTGTTCGATTTCCTCTCCACCTCTGCCTGGGACGACTTCCTTATGACGCCCTACTCCGCCGTCGCTGCACTGCAAAATGGAACGGACGACGACATTGAGGCGTACATCCGCCAATATGCAAACAGCCTGATGCACCCGACGAGCACGGCGGCCATGGGCAGCGTGGTTGGGGGTGATCTGCTTGTAAAGGGCGCGGAGGGGCTGAGGGTGGTTGATGCGTCGATTTTGGTGCGTCCAATCTCTATTGTCGTGTTGTGAAATATGTCTGTTTGTTGATACGTTCTCGCCCCGTAGCCGTCCGCAGTTGCGGGCTTCCCCCAGGCGGAGGTGTACATCATCGCAGAGCGCGCCGCGGACTTGATCAAGACTGCTTGGTCCATATAGAGTCCCCTGCTGTTGGCGAATTATCGGGATCGGGTGTAAACGTTAACCCTTGTACATATATACATAACAAATCTGTAAATTCATTCTTCACGTGTTGGGTTTACTTAGGGAATCAGACTGAGTTTGAGAGTGAGAATCTGAGATTTATTAGCGCTTGGCTGAGCTCTGCAAACGCTTGAGCAATACATAGGATCTGTAGCGACTTATATACTAAAATGTCCAATGTAACTAGAATGTTCCTGTATAACTACAATGTTCTTCCATGTTCTTCCATGTTCACCTTTCTTCCACCACTTACTTGCTCCAACCTGTTGCGACTCACTGCTTCGGGCTTCGCCTCGGCCATGATGCCGGGTTGCCCAAACTCCAAGATCACGAACCTTGAGTGACTCGGTGGCCCAGTTGAGCCGTACACCGTATATGAGCACCAGCCGTGTAAGGGATGCATGCGCCTTTCTTGCACATCGCGTTCCACAGCACAATCTTTTGGAACATACCCGTTTCCTTCGTCTCGTTGTTCGTGTCGCCTGGCTGACGGTGCGCTCGACGGGGAGATAACTTTGCCTTGGCTGGTGGTGTGACTGGTTTCGGCTACTAACATACACGCACGTAGAATCTCAATCTTTGGTACATGGCAATGCCCCGTGCGTCAAGCCTGAAGCTCTGAAAGTCGGCGCCTCGTTCACAGTCTGGGCCTCATTCCTTGGTGGATGGAGAGATGAACTGGCTCCCGGGAATATACAGAAAACAAACAAAGAGAACTCTACTGAAACCCAACGACTTGTCCTCAAGCCAAAGCAGCAAACCCAACCGCATTCTGGCCCAAATCAAACACCGTATACACATTCTTCATGAATGCGTCACCGAGCAAGCACGTTTTCGGGCCCAGACCAATATCCTGGCCCACGATAGATGCCACACAGTCGGAAGACCCTGACGTCGTCCGTCCAAGGTTGATATTGTTCGCGGTGATAGTCCAGTCTTTTTTACCCCAGTTGAAGGAGAAACGTGGGGGGGAGGCGCATGGGAAGGAGTAGTATCCTGTGGTTGCCTGTTGAATTCGATGCACTGAAAAGTAGGAGGAAACCCACCATCGCGTGGGTCACCGAAGACCTTGGAGCCTGGCACGGCCGCGAATAACATCTTCACTACGTCAGTGGGACAGTATGCTAGCGTTGTGCCGGAATCGATTATTGTATAGAGATCGGAGACCATTGCGGTCGATCCGAGTTTTATACGAGCGCCACTCAACTGCCAGAATTGAGGTGGATAGATATCGCTGAGATTGTTGAAGTCAATGTCGCCGGTGTATTTGGAGGTATCGGTCCCCCCTAGGTGCAAGGTGGAGCCGGAGCTGGCCAGGTAGAAACCGAATCGCGGCTCGGACACAGCATGGCTAATAACTGCATTGATGAAGAACGGGTTGGCGTGCAGATTCGATATGGCAGGGAAGGCAAAGCCAAAGACCCTACAAACGAGTTATTTCCAGCGTAGGGATGAAGACAGTTATACGTTCCCATCAGCTGGGTCACCCTGAAAGCTGGACGATAGAGTAGTGACCTGGGAAAGTATGAGGCGCAAGAACTCTGAACTCCTACAATGTAGAAGGCACTCACAGGGCTGAAGGATTGGCCAGTAACGCGGATGCCTGCTACGGAAACTGCCTCATGATGAGTAACGTCGGTGGAAACCACAGGAAAGCGGAGTTCACCAGTCTCCGTGTAGTTGAGCCCGCTCACGGTAGACCCGTCACCTGTAGTCCATCAGGACCCCGCTACTTCAGTGATTTAGTAGGAATCTCTCACCGTATTGGATCGAGAACGTGCCCGACTTCTTGACAGATGTAGACGATGAGGTAGCAGTGTATTTGGATTTGCGGGCGCAGGTGGCGCTGTTGCAGGAGGATGACGGAACCCACAGATCTGAGGAGCCGGCTGCGAAGTGGAATCGAGAATCAGCGGCTATCCGGCCAACATGAAATGCATACTATCAAAATCGGTGACGAATTTCTGTGGAGGAGTACCGATGAACATGGAGCTAACCCACTCCACGTCCTGATCATCGTCGAGCGATTCAGACTGCCGCGTCTCGATGCGGCGCAGTAGCCGCGCCTCGACATCTGCGGGGAGGTGTGCGACAGCTTTGATCTCGGCGCCCTACGGACACAGCACTGAGCGGAGATGCTGAGCAATTAAATCCCACATACAGCACTGAAGGCTCCGACGCCCAGGTTATTCTTCAGGTTTATCAAGTTTTGACGATATTTGTTGATCGTGTCGACGGTCGCGGCGATGGCCTTGTCCTTGTCGAACACGCCATCTGCGCGCGTGAATGAGCTCCGCTTTGGCAGAGGGATAGCCGTTCCTGCAATGGTTTCTGCGGCAGGAGGGGCAGCCAAAACCGCAAGGGCCAGGGCAACAGTGATCAGGAGTGCACTCCAGTTGAGCATGGCTGAGTTGGCGAAGGAATCCCAACTGAACAGCGGTAGTGAAGCTTTAAAGCAGCGTTATCTGGGCATCGACAGCGAGAATCCCGCCTATCGCATGCTCCACGCGCAAGATCCATTCACCATGCAGATTATCGTGAAAGTTGGCTGCTATCAATCCGCCGGACGGCTCCCATCGGATTGTGGGCATCTAGCTCGGCTTTTCCTACACCAACCTGAGTTGGAGCCGAGTATCCCGGTAGATAGCAGAATCAGAGCGGCGAAATGAATAGTTGGGAGCCCACTTTAACTTTGCGAATGGTACGACGCAGTAGAGTTGGAGCCAAAGCGGAGAAGAGTCCCTGGAGCACCGAGGACGCGAGGAAGATAGCAGCCGCCGTACAACAGTGCAGAGGCTTTTGGGAATGCCATTATAGTAGATGCACAGAAGCTCTTTCATCTTGCTTTCGTCCGGAGCGTCGAAAGAGTATGGATCTGAAGGTGGGACAAGATTACCACGCGCGCGTTCAATGCGGAATCTGTCAGGACGTTATGTAAGACTGCAGGGAATGCATAGAAAATTACGAGGGCCAGCGTGCACGTCATTGGCGAACGCAATCGCAGCTCGGGATGAAGGTAAGACAAGGGCCTGTGTTTGCCACCCGAATTGATCCGCCGATGACTAAACCGAAATGTCCACTTCCGGAGGGCAGACATCCAATGCCATGGTCCATAATGACATTGGGGACTGGCAAGTGGCCTGATCAAATGTCCCTTTGTACTTGTTTGTACCCCCTGCCAATTCACTGATTTCGATGGCAAATCGACTTTTAGTGTACTGCACAACTACTGGGCCCACCCTGTGCGAGATCGGAGCTGGAATGCACAGATATATGGTTGATAAGGTCTCTGAACTAATAAATGTCTTTTAAATCATCACACAGCCGCGGTAAAGATGTCCCATCAATTGATTTCCGTCTTCTACACACCCATTTCATCGGCCATGCATTCCGAGCTCAGGAGTGGCTCTTTTGCTCCAAAATAAATTTGAGGTGCATCTTGAATCAATTCTCCAAGGAATGTTCCAGCCACAATTGTGAATTTTCCCTCCCGAAGTTCTCAAAGAAATTGGACAAATCTGATGGCCTTTTTCAAAGTCTCAATGAGGACCAAAACAAAAATTCTGGCCGGGACATACCGGGGAGAAAGACGATACAAAGCTCTTTCTCATACAAAGTTTTCCGAGAGGACCTCAGGATAGACCCATACTTACGGCCGATGGAATTTGCCACTTTTCGGGTGATGGGACCCATTACATAAGCGCCGATCAAATTCGGTAAGTTGCCAGTCCCCAAGTCCATTGACGAGGAGTGGTTCTCACGTGCCTAGTCATTTGGGGATTCAACTGCATTACTGTGGCACCGGGCAAAATACTGTAGTATTTCAATCAGTTCGGCGGTCACGCGTCACGGATGGCTCTGACGGCGCCGAATTTTGGTGGTTGTCACAGGTCACCGGCGGCCTTGACGAAATGACTTTTTGTCACGGGAGGTTCAAATTTTGGGTCCAGATAGCCAAAGACCAAAAATTTTCGTCGCTGCGGGCGCTTTGGTGTTTTACTACAGTGCAATCTCGCATCTCACAGGCCTGCAGACGCAAAAGACTGAGAATTCAACCCACATTCCAAAATGGTTCCAACCTTGTATAGAATTTGGTGTTTACTCTGTTGGACTGTTGTTCAATCACACTGTGGATATACCTTACACTCACCTTACACTTGGCATAAGTTCTAAAGGCTGCCGAAATTTCCACGTATGTCACGGTCTGCCTGGGCGGTTGACAAACTGACGAATCGGTTGAACGTGTCACGCGTCACAAGGGGTGACGAATTGAATGAAATACTACAGTACTTTGGCGACTTTGATTTTGCTTTGGTTGGAATTTCGTCCGGTCGGCGGTCGCCCGGCGCACCAGGGGCATATTTGTGTGGAACTTGTGCTTGGATAGACTACTATTTCCCCGCGCCAACAATCTATTTACTAATTGGAAGGACACCCAGCGAATATTCCCTGCGTGCAAGCTCCATTATCCCCAAAACAGCCATTGTCGTTGCAGCCTCCCTTCGAGTGGCCGCACCGGTGCGATTGCTGAATGCCGAACGCTGCATCGCTACGAGATGCCTCCAGGCATACGCAAAGCACACATGGCCGCACATTCGTCGGAACTAACTCCCAAGTACGCTCCGTCGACAATTCCACAAAACCTGGTTGAGGTCTACTAGGATTTTCATTTCACCGGCACTTTACGTCCCCCGTCACAAGCGACAGGGAAAACACGGCCACTTGAAGATCACGAGTGACGCTACTACGGGGTCATGTTCGGCGATTCCACCGCTACGGTCAAGATTGACAAGCAATCAGGATGGGGCTCCGTCATTCATTCTACCCAGAGAACATTCAACATTGGGCGGTTGTTGGGCGGCCCTCAGTGCGTAATTCATGTAAAAGAAAACCCCCCAGCCCTCGGGACAACTGATATACTCTTCAGCAAACAAGGACGAACGGCAAAATGTTCCAACTGCTCGAGAGTATGCCGGGAGTGGATACAGTTGGGGCGGGCGCCTACAGACTACGTCACTACGGTGCGTTGTCCTGCCAGGCGCCTACCCCAAGGTCCCCAATGGATATTGACTCGGAAAACGACGATGTTTCAATTACCTATTTGGAAGTTCCGAGGCTCCGACGAACCGAGGTTGCCGGACCCCATATTGCCAAGGTCAACGAATAATTCAATGGCGCGCTGATGAACCTGAGACAGCGAGGTCAAGCGAGCCAATGTCACTGAATACACTCGGTCATCTCGGCCAAGGTCAAATTGTTACCGTCTCCTTCCGATGGGGTCCACTATTACAGTAACTTTCGGGGCGCCGTACAGTGGAAGGGGTAATGGGCCAAGGGACTTTGGCGCATGTTCGGAAGGATTAGATTGAACTTACGTGAATGGGTCTCACCGACATGTTGCATTGTCGGCACTGGTCCAACGCTTGATACAGATATATTACCTACCGCCGTTTTCTCTGGAACAGAGGAGAATGGCGGCTGAATCTCTCCCATGAGTACAGGCCCCGCGACGCAAATATTGTGTTTGAACCGCGATTCAGGCTCAATCGACTTCTGAATGTTGCTCATCGCTTTCTGCGGAGGTCGTCAACCTCCGATGAGAGTAGAAACCTAATAGACCACTACTAGGTTCGTGAGAAGGGTCGACGGGCGTTGATGAATATTTGTCGTGCATGGGCGGTGATGTGTACGCATATGCGGTGTTGCCGCATCTGCAGGCTTGGCGAAGGCTCGCGAAAAATTATAAAGGTTTGTGGCAGCTCTGCGAAATTCATCACCCAACACTCCCACTTTCCTCCAAGTACGCCCAAGTAAGCAGGCATTCCGACAGGGCTGGGGAAACACTTCTGACCTTGTTTCAGTCCAGTAACACCCAATTCAACATGTTCTCCGCAACCTTCAAATTCCTCTTCCTCGCCACCGTCATGGCCACCGCGATGGCTGGATCTGCCCCCGGGATCAACGTAAGCATCCCCAATAACTCTTAATTACTCTGAACATGAGCCTGACATCCGACTTCGCCGACCTAGCGCCTCGAGGCCAAGGACAACTGCAACAACAACCTCGGTCGCTGCGACGGGAACGGCTGCGCCGGGGTGTACAACCCGCCCAACTCCCTCCATGGCACGTGCACGGAGGGCAGCTTCAAGGACTGCCCGTGCAACAGGTGCGGCAACTCGAATGGGGGGTGCAACGACAACGGCTGCTTTGGTGACAACGGGGCGTGCACGCAGGGGACGTTCGCGGGGTGTCCTTGCAATGAGTAGAGTGGTCAGGAGGGAGAATAGCATCTTTCGTCGTTTATATCATTCTTGTGTTGCGGTCGAGAAACGATTTGCGTCCTAACTTTTGTTTGACGAATCGACGAATCATAAGTCAGGGTCTCGTAATTATTGGCGCCCTTGAACAACAGATACAAGACCTTCGGGATCTTCTTACATGGACGGGGTTCAGGAGAATTTATTAACGCGAGTAGAGGGAATCTGAGATGGTAATACAAGCTAATTGAACCTCCTCAATTCTTCGCCCATTTATACTCCGGTATGTTCTCCTCGTCATCGTTTGCTCCAAAATATTGAACCAGCTTCGGGATCCTTAAGGAGTCAATCGCGTAAAACACTGCGTTTACCGCTGTCACGCCCAACCTGGTCTGCGGGAGCATGATTCCATGAACCCACTTGGGGAAATTCTGGGCCTTGTCCGCGAGCGGCTTCATAATATCCTCGTACCGCTGCAGTGCCGCGGGCACGTCCTTTGCACTCTCGATCTTCGTAAGCTCGCCAGCCACGACGTAGCCGCCGTACATCGCGTACGCGGTCCCGACGCCCATGACGGCGTGCGCCGCATCGCCGATACAGACAACGCGGCCGTAGCTGTAGGTGTTGAGCCGCGCGAGTGCCCCCTCCGAGAAATAAAAGTCGTCCGCCTTCTTCATGCCCTCCAGCACCCGCCCTGTCTCCCAGGTGTCCGCAACGTCTGCGAAATACTCGCCCAGCATGCGCTTCTGCTCGTCCACCTTCCCCGACGCTGCGAGCTCCTGGAAGCGCGACTTGTCCGCCGGGGAATCGCAGAAGAGGTAGCCGCCGATTTCGCCCAGCGTGGGCGTCGGGCGCAGCATGATTCCGCGTCCGCCCGGAGCGTTGTACATCCGCGCGTGCGTGACACTGTCGCTCTCCGCGCGCGGCAACGTGAAGAACGCGGTGTATTCGTTCAGGCGCTCCAGATCGTCCTTGGCGGGATGCCCAGAGGCAAGCGCGCGCGTGCGGCTGAGGACGCCGTCCGCCGCGACGACCAGATCGTACCGCTCCGGCTGGCGGCCATTGGCGAAAGTCACATCCACGCCCGCCTCGTCCTGTGCAATCCCGCTGATGGATTCGCCGTACGCGATCTCGACCCCGCGCCCGTCTTCGCGGCACTTATCCTCGAGCAGACGCGCGAGGTCCGCACGCAGGATCTCATACTCGGACGTGATGGACTGCTTCGCGGGGTCGCCCGTGGAATCAAAGGTCGCGACGACGGCGCCGGTGGAGCCGAGCTTGTGCAAGCCCTTTTCGGTGGTGTGGCGCGCCTTGATAGCGGCCTCGAGGCCCATTTTCTGCATGACTTTGACGCCGGGGCCGCGGATGTCGATGGCTTGCCCGGTTTTGCGCGGGCTGGGGCTGCGCTCGATCATGGTGACGCGCGCGCCGCTGCGGGAGAGCCAATATGCGCATGAAGGGCCAGCGATGCCCGCGCCGCTGACAAGGATTTTGAGGCCAGACATGAGAATTGAGTGAGGGAAATAGGCCGAAGGATAGGGGTGGCAATTGTTGGTGGTGTGAGGGACCTTCGAAGCTTTATATGCTGCATATTCGCTGCAATGGTTGCATGCGCGTTGAGTCGGCGTCGTACGTTACCACGCTGACACGACATTGGCGACCTCAATGCCGATGCCGCGTCGATTTCGTGTTCCCTAGTTATAAGTGCCACTGCCGCGCCAACGCGCATCCGTGCCGCATCAACAATGCTCGCGGCGGCGCGCGCAGCAAAACTATCTCCCCCGGTTGTCCGCACCTGTGATAGAGCATCAGCATTCACCCAACCCGGCAATGGAACCACAAAATTCTGGGCTTACATCGGCGCGTGATCGGATTCAGGTACTTCAATAGCCAAGAAGCAAGGCGAAAATCGAAAGCAAATTTAGTACTGAAAGTACTGAACCCTCAAGCAAACCCTGCCGGGCACAAAATTTGATTGGCTTCGAATGCATCCAGCGGGTGGTCTCAATCTCTGCGAATAACGGAGGGGAGGCGCGCAGGCGTTGCGTTGCACGGAGGTGGGAGGTGGAAGTCATTGAGAGCGTGGTGGATACCATAGGGAGCAGCGAGTAAGTAGTCGTCGAGGGCGTGATCATGATGGCGGGAAGCAACCAACGATTTTGAAACTCCGACGCTCCCACGCCAGACGCTGAGTTCGACTCCCGCCCTAAGCTTGTACCTTCATGTTTGATCGGGTGCTTTTGATAAGAGATTCCAACAAGAACAGAACAATGGAGCGAGAAAAAACCGGATCTTGCAGTTGAACCCCGATTTATCGCTGTCGATTACGATCCAGAAACCATCGATTCTCGAATGTAGACGACGAGTGACAGTGTCGAGTGTACCTACCGTACATACTACACAGCCGGCGCTAACGAGTATCCCACTACAACTTGTCCCATTGAACTAATTGAGCGAGAATGAGTGAAGTTCAGGGAGGACTGAGATATTCATGCAGTCGTCACCTCGTTGTGAAAAAAAAAGCGAGACAGATGTGCCGGTTTAGACTGTGCAGATGTTGATAATTCGTTGTTCTTAACGTATGCTTATATGCTAAAACGACAGCCGGCGTGGAGTTGAACCTCACCATGGATTGTCGACAGCGAATATGTATCGGAAATCTGTCTTGAACGTCATTCGTGGGTTATACACATAGAATATATTCTACACTGAGAACAGCCCTCAGTACAAAAAAAAAGTGCTTCCCTCGTTCATGTTCCGGTGAGCATTCGAGGGCCGGGTTTTGATCAGGTCGAAAACAAGTTCTATGCATACACTAGTTGGCTTTGGTTTCTTGCGGCAAGACAACGCGCTTGACTGCCGAAACCTTGTCAAATTCCTTCCACGCTTGCTCCAACACGCCGATGTCCAGTCCACCTTTGACGACTTCGATCTTCATCGGCTGTGTTTCCCATTGTCAGTGGATATTCAACCGACGAACAATGACGACTTACCTTGATCGAACCCTCAGCCAATAACCCTTCCAGCTGCGCATAAAGCTCGCGGGACAGGGAGTTGTACTGGGGCCACGCAGACGATGCCCATCCCATGTATACGTCGATCCCTTCAGCCTCGGCCTCGGCGATGGGGAGGGGGATGATTTGCAAGAGTGTCTTCTTGCCCTGGCTGTGCTTCTTCGAATCTTTGAGGATGTCAAATCCCAGCGCGAGGGTGGTCTCTGTGGAGATAGTGTCAAAGACCACGGAAAGTGTAGGGGCCAGTGCGGAAATGGCTTTGACTACGTCGGTGTCGGAGAGGGAACGGTCGATGACATGGGTAGCACCGAGGGATTTGAGGAAGGTTTCGTTCTTGGACGAAGCGGTAGTGATAATCGGGGAGAAGCCGGAGAGTTTGGCGAGTTGGAGAGCTGGAAATAATAATCATGAGCGAGGTGTTATCTTTATTGAGAGGAAGATACACACCATAATGCCCCGTTGCTCCCGCACCGCCCAGGATGACGATCGGCTGACCAGCATACTTACCGCGGCCACCTGACGACACGGGGGAGACAAGACCGGCCCCGTTCGGTGGTTGGGCATACAATGCGTGGAGGCTTGTGAACAGTCCTACTGGGATAGAGGCGCCTTCTTCCAGGGACATGTTGGAAGGCAACTATATGAGATTAGAAGGAGTATCTAAGTCACCCGTACGCAGACACATACTTTTGTGACGATCGCCGAGTGCGCAAGACTGTACTGTTGGTAAGAGGAGATGTCCTCCTTCTGACCTGCGGTTCCAAAAGCGCTAAAGCTCGGTAAACATAATTCCTGGAGCACGATGAAAGAAACGTACACCCTGTCGCCGACCTTGAGACCTTTGACGTCGCTCCCGATGGCGACGACAACGCCAGCAGCCTCGCCACCAGGAACGGTGGGGAGATCAGCCCACAGTGGGATGTGCATTACCCCGATGCGTGCATCCACGGGGTTGAGCGCCGCGGCTTCCACGCGAACGAGGATTTCCTCTGGTCCAGGCGTAGGTACACCTCTATCCTTAAGGGTGCGAGACAGGGGGTTTGTAGAGACGAAGACAGCGAGATTGGTTTGAGGAGACATGTTTGAGTGAGTGAGATGAAGTACTTAGATGAGCTTTTCTTCCGGTCCTTTTATACTCGCAGCGTTGCTGGCGTCATAGACCTCATTCACAGAGCTTACACAATGTTTTAGCAGCCCGTGAGCAGCCTCGGCGTCGACAAGGGCATGGCCGAGCTTGGGCCGAGCGATTCCAAAGTCGCAAAGTGGAGAGCACTGGCAGGGAGCCCGGTCATCCCCATGGCTGGCCATGGCCGTCGATCCTGAGTAATCCCCAAAAGTTTCCCAGCGCACCAACGACGTGAGAGTGAAGTTGCAGAGCTTGCAGGCTGTTGGCAGGCTGCCGAGGACTCAGGACGCGCATCCTTATCGCGGCATCATTCGCTGAAGGATCGATCCCGATCTCATCAGTGATCCATCATGTCACCGGCAATCGCCGGTTGAACCAAGGTTGAAACCCGCCACTCAGCTCCGCTTTGCCTTCAATTCACCAGGGATCAAGTCTCCACCTATCCGTGGGCTAAAACAGCTCGCTCGTATCTCTCCGACCCCTCGCTTGCCATCCGTGTCCGGGAATTCGAGAAAATGCGGTGTTGAGGTTGTTCAAGTTGAACGCGGAATCGCTTACTTGCCATCCACAGCCACTCCATTCTTGAGCAACAACATCCGATAGAATTATAATTCTACTTCAAGTTGACATTGTTCTAGCACCACAGAAAAAACCATTCAGTTAGCAAAAGTGCAGCGGGATATCAGCATATTGGCCCGGCAGGGAGTCGAACCCCGGTTCGTCGTGGCGGTCAACACTCAGTCCTGCTCTGCTCCCCATTTGGACGACGTGTGTACCGTACACGACCGGCCCATGATTTGACGTTGGTTCAGGATTTTACACATGCTCGACACATGAATAGCCTGAGAGGTGAAAATACTTGCGACTGGTACCAATGCGGGCGAAACCTCTCAATACATATACTCATAGAAGGCAAGTGTGCCTCTCTGAACCATAAAACCTTACCGCGGAGTAATCACTGGGACTACTCTCCTTCTTTAGTGCAGTGGACGTTGGATGGCAGAGACCAAAACCGTCGAAGGTGTAATATTTATGTACCGGCGGGGAGTCGAACCCATCCTTGTGGTAGAGGCATTCATTGTAGGTACTCTATTCGGACGACCCGTGTACCGTACACAGCCGGTGCGTATCGTGCGTCCGCTTGAAGCTCGTTTCGGTCCTCATACTTCTTGGTTGAATTTAGCAGTTAGATTGGTGAGTAAGTAGGCAACAATGAACCAATACATCCGGACGACCTGGTAATCGAGTTGCGAATACAGCGGGGGGCCGATAAGGCCCGGTATACTACTCCAGTGGGTCCGTGTCAACAGTACCAATATCATGATGGCAACCCCGTGCGCTGGTGCATATTCGGTGCGGCGAAAGGCAATCCAAGTCAAGCTTCTTCTCTTAAGCCACCGCAGCATAATGACCCCCGAATAAATCGTGAGCCAATTCCGAACCAGATGACGTCCGCCACGGAATTTTCTTCAGGAGTCCAGCTAGGCTAGGCCGCGGCCATCATGCCATCACAGCCGCATCAGGGACAAAAAAGATGGGAACTTTTCATCCTTTCCACGACAACGCGATGTCGCCTCAACAACTTAGCCCAACAACGAAACTTGGTTTGCACCCGCAGACCGAATAACTTCCAGGAAGAATGAATACGTGTCTGTCTTGCAATCGTGGTGGGACTGGCGGCCGCGCTACCTACCAGTCCCCAGGTCCTTGCCACGGCATCGACTTCCCAGGTCGTTTTTGTCCGACCCACCTCGCGCAGAATTTACCTCCGTTTCTCATACTTCATAGGTCCTCCCCTCGGTCAGCTGCCCTCGATTTCCCATGTTTCTCCCTGCCCCCTGGATTCTATACGATTGCATGTTCTTAGAACTGACCAATTCCGCCCCTGGATCCTGGGAATACGAAAGCGAAGCATATTCGGAAAAGGGGCTTCTGCACCCATCGCTGCTTTTTTTGGCGAGTTATCCCAGGATCCACCGCCAATGCCATGCTCGAGATTGGAGTGCATCCCTCCTTGTTTTGAGCGATCGGGCCGTTCTTCCATGAGCTATAAAGCAGCTACTCGTCCTCTGGTCATCTCTATCCTGCTATTCGAATGCGAAACTTGCTCTCACTCTTATTGGTTCTCGGTGGGGCGGATGCACAACGTAACATACAGTGGACGTTCGTGCAGAGCGAGCTCTCAGGCGTAATCCCCGTCGAGCTCATCACAATATCGCCTACCCTGATGTTGATGTACGACCGGGCAGACGGCAATCCCCTTCTCCTCCCAAATGGCGAAAAGGCGTGGGCAGCACTCTGGAATCTCGGGACCAACACTCCCACCCCACTCAGTACAGTCACCGACACATTCTGCGCCGGCGGCGGGTTCATCAGTAATGGCACCCTTGTCTCGGTCGCTGGTCAGCCACTGGAGAATCCTGGTCAGCCGCCTGCGGACGGACGGATGGCAATTCGACTGTTTGACCCATGCACGTCGCCTACCGGAGAGAACTGCACTGTTTTCGAAGATCCCGAGCACATCCACCTCGCGGTACTGCGCTGGTATCCCACTGGGCTTCGCATCCCGGACGGCAGTCTCATGATTATAGGCGGGAGCAACGTCACCACTTTCTATAATACGGGACCCATCGCTGTGGACAGCATCGAGTTCTTCCCAAGTAAACCGGGAGAAGAGGGTACTGTTCGACCGAGCAAGTTTTTGTTGGATGCCGAGCCTGTGAATATGTTTCCCAGGTATGGAGCTTGCGAACTGGAATCTCACTCCTATTCAATCTTTCCAGATCTTTCGTCCTTCCTTCCGGCCACGTCTTCGTTATCGCGAATAACATCACCATGATCTACGACATCGAGAACGATACTGAAACACGGCTCCCGGACCTGCCCAACGGTGTACGCATCTCCAACCCTTTCGACGGCACCGCACAGTTGTTGCCGCTATCGCCGCCGTTATATGAGCCGACAGTTTTGGTCTGTGGTGGCTCTGCGACAGATGACACGCGCCCTGTGACGAACCTCACGACGCTGGATCCTGCAACCAACCAGTGCTCGCGCATTACTCTGACCTCAGCAGGAGTTGCCCGCGGCTGGGAGGTTGAGCACATGCCCGAGACAAGAATACTGATGGAGAGCGTCATGCTTCCAACGGGAGATGTTCTCCTGATCAACGGCGCTCAAACGGGGCGAGTAATAATTTCAACGAAGGAATAACGACAACGCTCATTCCATACTCAGATATTCGGGCTATCCAAGCGTCAGTGACGCCAACGCTACCCAATCGAACGCCGCAAACCCCGCGTTCCGTCCCATCCTATACAAGCCCGAGTTCCCCCCCGCACAGAGGATCACTCAAGACGGCTTGCCCACTAGCGAAATTGCAAGGATGTATCACTCGTCTGCATCGTTGACACCACAGGGGTGGGTTACTGAAAATCCTTCTGCTCATGACATATATTGACGGTGGTACAGAAATATCATGGTCGCTGGATCTAATCCTCATCCCGCAGTCGTTTTGCCTCCCACCACATTCCCCACCGAATTCCGCGTGGAGTATCTAAATCCCGATTTCATGACGACCAATGCCCCGCGTCCTGCCATTCGACAGGCTCCCACACAGATGGATTTCAACCAAAAGGCGTCTCTCAACGTCACCATTCCACCGAGCTTGCGCAGCGGCGACGTCAAGGGTACGTTTCGATGTGCGCTTAATTTTCCTACATGAACCATGCTTTTTAGTTTCGCTGATGGACTTGGGATATGCTACACACGCGCAACACTCCAATTCGCGACTCGTTTTCCTCGAGCACGATCTCCGCGGCGATACTTTGGAAATAACCGCCCCTCCGAACAACAATATATACCCGCCTGGACCTGCTTGGCTCTTCTTAGTTGCGGATGGAGTTCATAGTGAGGGAGTGCAGGTTATGGTTGGCGATGGCGGCGATCCTCCGAGAGCCGACCAGGGAATCAACATCCAAATCTCCAGTCTGTGAAGATGTATGCGGTCAGTTCTCAAGGCTTTTTCTGTGTAATGCATTAAATGTAACTGTTGCGTATACTGGGCCGGCGAAGGCCACATCTTAACGTATTCCGCACAAACCCTGGTCTTCGACCTGGGTGGCTATTGTTGCGGTCTCAACCGCTCTGCATATATTCAGGGAAATGAGTGGGTGCAGCAACCAGTCGCATTTTAGTAAGTAAGTTTCAAGTAAGCTGGGTGTTCGACTAAGTTTTCCTGCGTTATCGTCGAGTCTTCACGTCTCGAATGCGCCGGCTGATCTGTGGTCTCACTGCACGCGCACCTCCTGACACCGCGAATTTTGTCGGCTGTCTTTATTCTGAGAATCCGCCTGAATCCGCGTTTTTGAATGTCTCCGCGTGACCCGTTCCCAATGTGGACGCTATCACGGTGATCACCGATAGCGTCCCGAAAAGGCAAATGACACAGACCTTGATCAATCATCAGGACAGGCCAGGCTCTTCCTTCCTTTGTCCTTCCTCCCTCGCCCCGACAATCCGCTCTCTCTTCCATTCTGAAGCTCTCTCCTATCTAATCTCAACCCCCAGACTGTCAGACTAGCGTTTGAGCTTGGCTTGAGCACAAGGTGTGCGCCTTTCCCTTGCCTTTCTGTGCCTTTCCCTCTTCTTTTCACCGCTGTTTCTTTCTTTCTGGTTCTTTGGGGATTTTCGTTCAATCTTCCGCTTGGTTGTTTCCGGATGTATGTGACCATCATAATCCTGTCTGGAGTGATGTACTGAGGCTCGACGCCGGACGGTCATCGTCATCGCGTCCGTGACTTCTTTTCTTCCCTTTTCTTTCACTATTGTGACTCTTACTCGTATTTTTTCCCTCCGCCGCTAGTACGAAGTTCATAACTGGGTCTTACCTGATCCCAGTCGTGCCAGCGAGCCCGATTTCACGGGCCTTCTTTCCTTAGCTTTTGCTTTTTAGCCCCAACTTGCTTTCATCCCTCACTGAGCTGACTCACAGTGCAAGGACTGCCGAAATGCACCGATGCCTTCAGATACGCGAGCTCCAGGACCTGATATTCTCCAAATTTACCGGCTGGGATCAAGATGGGCAGGCGCTTGCTAGACTCGGGCGCACTTGCAAAACGTTTCATGATCCCGCGATGGATATTCTATGGCAGGAATTAGACAGCTTCATGAAGATACTTCAATGTATGCCTGCCGAAGGGTCAAGGAACGACGGACTTGCGGTGGTGAGCACTATATTTGTGTCAGATATCCGTGCATAGGCTAAACGTACAGAATCTATGTCGCCCAATTGTGCCTCGCGACTGGGACCGATTTTTTCGCTTATGCTCGACGCGTGAAAACGTTCACGTTCATCTCTGGTCATGGCGTCTCCTTTGCCACGATATTGCCCACGCTCGCTCACTCTATTCCGTCTTCCCGAATCTGGTTGAGCTTCGAAGGTTTCCTAGCGAAGAGACGGAGTTCCCTTACTACTTCCGCCTATTTACGAGCTCCAAGATCACCTCATTCACAACCTCTTTCCTGACCCGTAACACCCCTCTCAGCTACTGTCCTTCGCTGCTTGCAACTGTTTCGCTCGCTTGCTGCCTTTTGCTCAAGGTCAGAATTAACTGGCATGAACTCCCGTTAATTGAAAATGACGACTGCCGCACCAGTCTTTGCGCCTTTATTCTCCACTTGTCAGCGGTCGAGGACCTGGATATTCTTCTTCCTGATTATCTCTCCCTCGAACACGTTTCGCATCTCATCCCTCTGTGCATCCCTGCGGGCTGTGCTCATTTCCCGCCATCTTTCGTCAACCTCACAGTGCTCATGCTCTGGCATTCTGATTTTGAAGCGGCCACCACTGTAATTTTGATGTGCACCGAGTCCGCGTTGCAAAGGCTTAATGTACGTTCTCCTTCCGCGAAGCTGTCCCGGACGAGGTGGCGGGAAGTTCTACGACGCCTTGGCACGGTGTCGTCGCTCGCACACGACGTTGTGCTGTCTGAAGCTCCGTGCGGACGAAAAACGTCCCCTTCCTCATGCGAATTTCCCCATGCGCAGTCATAGAATACAAAGACTCTTCGGTTTCCGCATGCCAAGCTCAGAGCAGCAGACGGGGACAATATTCCAAACGGCGCTCGACTCTCGAGTACCTGCATGTCGGCTACTCCGTCCATTCGACCCAACGCCCGTCGGGAAATTCATTGGCACGATTTTCCCGCAGCTGAAGTTCATCACCACGGCAACAGAGGATGCACCGGACGATGATTTCTACGCGTGGAGGGCAATTGGGGACGGGCTTCCCGGGCGCAAGGACTCGGATGGATGACTCGAATGCGGGGACGGTTATTGGCCTATTTTCCCGAGCTGCTCCCTTTGTCGCGCCCCTTGTAGTGCTGAATATTTCTTGCACATGTTTCTGGGACATTGTGGGGTCGCTTCGTATTTTTGCTGAAGAGTCCCATGGAAGTACTACGTGGCATGGTCAGTATTGACACTTTCAATCGGGGACATGAGATGGTGGAATTGTTGTTAAATCCGAGTCCGGGTCTGAACCTTGAATACCGGCCGTAGACCAGGCGTTTACATATACACCGTTCTACAAACTCGAGCTAACAAAAAATCACGAATTCCAAAATCTGAACACTGCAACCACGTACAATGCTGTGTCTGGAGTTCGATATCCACACGACTTCGACCGCATGCTCGGACCGGGGGTAACCAGATGACGCCGCAGATACCCAGCAGACCTGAAAAATGGTCAACCCAAATTAGTTCAGATACACGGGCTGGAGCGCACTTTAGAGAACATGGATAATCATTGCAGTTGACCATATGAAATGCCGCTGGTGCACGGCGCCGCGAGAGGCCGTGGAATACATAGCACAGATCAAGAACTGAACATAGTCACTCCGTCGCGCTCGGTCGCGCTCGGCATGTGAAACGCCTACGCCATGACATTCTTCATATGCAAATTTTCAGCCACATCCCGCCAGTGGGACCGGGATAACATGAAACTTCAGTACACGGGGAAGAACGGACAACCCCAATTTAATTCTCAAAAATAACCGGCCGAAGCAAGGCCGAAGCGCATTTTGGAGATGTTCAGATCGCCGTTGCGCCGGATGGTTCGGGACAAACGAATGGCCCAAGCTGTGAGCAAGCCTCTTCAAAAGTCTATAAAGGACTGACTGCCGCCGTTTCTCAGCACGAACAACTACTCTTCTTTCTAAAAGGTGAGAAGGAGCGTCGAAAACTAGGAACAGCCAGTGTTAATCTTCGTTTATAAGAAAACTTCAACATGTTCTCCGCTAAGAACTTCACCTTCTTCTGCCTTGCCGTGCTGACCGCGGTCATCGCTGGCCCCGCCGCTGAGCTCAATGTACGCGTTACCGAGCATCTCTTGTCCCCGACGCTGATCTCAACACACAGGGCCTTGTCGCCAAGGACAATTGCAACAACTTCCTCGGCCGCTGTGACCAGAACGGCTGCGCTGGAGTCTATACCGATCCCAACGCCCTCCACGGGACCTGCACCGCAGGCACATTCGACGGGTGCCCGTGCAACAAGTGCGGCAATACCAATGGAGCCTGCACCGACAATGGCTGCTTCGGCGAGAACGGTGTTTGCACTGCGGGCATCTTCCAGGGCTGCCCTTGCGACAGCTAAAGGATCGGGATAGGTATAGATGAATAGGCGACCTAGAAATGTTTGCGTTCAGATGTCTCTTGAATTTACTGGATGACGTCGTATGTTGCTTCGTTCTCCTTGGAGGGAGGAAAAATCGCTAGCCATCCCTCATGGGATTAACAACTGCAGGTGGAAAGATTCAGGCGGATGGAGCGAGCCCTGCTTACTCGGCTGTCGCAATTACCCAAAATCGAACCTGTGTGCCCGAGTTCTCTCACAGACCGAGCAGTCTTCGCAAACCGTCGAGTGTAAGTGATTCAACTCAGCCACTGATTGAATAGATTCTTCTCATACAAAATTTGAACATCACAACATTTTCCCCGCTCCGTCAGTAACAACCTAGATCGAAAAACTGCTTCCGTCTTAGTCCAACGAACGCTGATAACGGGCACTGTATTCTAGTCACACGTTGTCAGCATATAATGAAAGCCAAAATAGTAAACCAGAACGCACTATCATGGATCACTTTGCGAACCCTGTCGTCCTCAATCATATACTCGTTGAACGCGTAGGCTTCCGACGACGAGAGGACGCCCCCGACTCGGCGTTGAAACTCGTTTACTTCAAGCTGGGGCGGCTCGATCTTCGGCGTGGCGTAAATAGGGAAGCCGGCTGCGTCGCCCATGGCTCGGATTTTTTTGCAGACCTTCTTGTGAGGGAGCAATGCTCCGCTCCACTGCGATTGTAACGTTAGTCAACCGAGGAAGGTGAGTGGAAAGAAATGCTGCGTACGTCACGATTCTGACACTGCGCGTTGCAGTATGCCACCCGTTTACATCCAGAACACATCAAGGCCGCAGTTGGCGCTGCACAACTGCTATCCATGCACTGCGAGGGCAGCTCCGTCAGCGTCATCATAATGTTCCGGGCGAGCTGATACGGCGTCTGCACCCCCAGAATCAACGTCCGATTTCTTTTCGAAAACTGCAGGATCCGCGGGTGGTATTGCGTCGCGTCGAACGGAAGCACGAGTTTCGCGTGAACGATCCCTCCCATGTCCAGGCCGACGCTCCAAATCGAATTAGTGGTCCAGGGCATCTTCTGATCGATCTCTGCGACCCGGTTTAGACATTCGAGAAGCAGCGGGCAATGTTCGCGGTAGAAGTATGCCGAGGACACCCCGTCGTCGATGATATCGAATTCCCGCATCACGATGAAGACGAGGGTGATGGGGTAGAGAACACCGAAGACGTTGCCAGTTGGTGTGAAATCTGGCGGAACCGAGTCCACGCCGCGTTTCAGGATCATGACGAGGTTCTTGGGGAGGTGGGCGCTCAGTAGGAAAGGGATGAGGACGGCTTCCCCAAAGAGGGAACCGGCAGCGGCGATGGCGCGCAGGAGCGGTAAAATGGGATAGACGTCCAGCCATCGACAGAGCATCGTAGCAGCCGCTTCGTCGTTCCCAGCCAGGCATCGTCGAGGGTGCCGAGGCCAGTCACTGCGATCGAATTCGCGAAGCTGGAGGGCATTGAAGAGGATGTCGGCTATAAGGGCAATCAAGCCCTCCAGGGTGGATGTTCGACACACGAAGCCCGAGGGATCGCGACAATAGGCAGTGGTGTCCCAATGCCACGCGTGCATCGCGTCCACGAGCGCGTCACTGCGGTCGCATTTACAGTGCTCCATGCGACGCGCGAGGGCAGCCATGTCCTCGCGAGACCGGTTGGTGGTGAGAAAGGGGGATACAACATCCAGGAGAGGGATCAACTCGTCTGAGTCGCCCAAGCTTAACTCGATGCTGTCGGTCGCGTACGGCGCGTCCCGAATAATGGGATTTTCCCAAGGCGCGTCGGTTCCAGGCTTGATGTGTGCCAGCAAGCAGATATAGTATCTGCAGCAAAATTTTGGGTTGAAAGGGTCCGCGAGAGACTGTGTAGCATGGGCAAGAAGGGCAGCCGTCGAGGACATGGTGGTGAGAAACAAGCGCGATTTAAAACTCCGACGAGCAGTAACGTGACTTCCATCAGCGTGTCGGTTCTGGGTTCGACTCCCATCAGTGCACTTTCCATTGCACCTCTCTCGGATGAACGACATAGTTTTCTGTCAGGGCTCAGGTTACAACGATTGGAGCAAATTTTCTATTGGGATGGTCAACGAATGTTGGAGTAGTAGTACATGTGCTTTCTGATTTTGGTTCTGTATGTATGCGGTATGCGACTCGAGCTACAGTATCTAAAATGAGAAAAATAAGGACAATGTCGACGGAGAGTCCGTTCAACGGGAATAAAACTACGACCAACAGCGTATATGTATGAGTCCAAAGCGAAAAGCAGATAAGAGATGGATGTATGGACGGATGCGAGACGATGCGATGCGATGCGTGAAATGTCGATGCGGGCAGAGGTACGAGTCAATGCGAATATGTATATGAGGGGATGGATGAATGGCCGAGACGATGCGTGAATGGATGGATGATATGATATGAGGCAAGCGAATTATTCTTGTTCCGAGATTGCGTGGTCGTCGATTATTCGAATATCGAAGTGGGTGCGAGGTATACGAGCGGATGTGCAGGAAGCAGGAAGCAGGATGCGATGGAGCCAGATGGAGAGCGTTATGCCGACCGAGTTATATATAAGATTTTCCTTCGTTTAATTTTCCTTCGTTTATTGCGTCGCGTCGAGGCGATTATAATTGATGGTGCAGAGTTCCGGGCCTGAGATTGCAGTGAATGAGGCAGCGATGAGATTTTGAGATGGTCGTGCAGGAGGAATGATGATGCAAAGAAATGAACGAATAATATCGGGGGAGTAAGTTTAGGAGTGCTGAGGAAGTGAGGAAGGAGCCTCAGCGCGCGGCGTCGAGAGGGGACGAGGGCGCGCACCTGGATTTTAACTTATCATGCAAGCGAAATGAATGAATATCTGGTTTAGTATCCGTAGTAGGCACGCATTCGGTCACTGCGCGAGACAGATCAGAACGGCGGTGAAGACGAGGAAGTCAAGAGGGACATACAAAAGCCAAATGACCTTGGATCCGGTCTTGCACCCGCGGAGCGTCACAATGTGGCCGCGGATGCAGTCGTACAGCTGTGCGCGCTGGTCCTTGTCGGCCTGAAGTCTACCATCAGCGAGGGCCACGACGGTGGAGAAGAAGAGGCGTACGGTGGGCAACACGCTCGCGATGAGCTGGCTTCCCGTCAGCGACAAGGCCAAATCGACAATCATCGCGCGACGAGCTCTGCGCAGGCATCGTCAGCACGCGCGTACGGAGGAAGAGAAGGGCATCCGCACCCCTTGGCCGGCTCGCACATGCGCTGCACGACGCGGTCGAGCGTCTCCTTCCCGCCCTCCTTCAGCATTTTGACCACGCTCTTGCTCCCCTGCTCGTTTGTCGCGAACTCGAGCAGGCCCGCGAGGAGGTGCTCGAGCGCCATCTGGCGGTGCTTCTCCGACCCGTGCTCGAGGACTGGGAAATCAGCGTCAGATGAAGGCGAACTAGCATGGACGGAAGAGAGGGAACGGACTGTGCTGGATACAATACGAGCCCCACTGGCTCTTCGCGACCTCGCCAAACACCGCCGCGCCTTGCCCGAGCAGCTCGTCGACGATCCCGTCCTTCGCCGTCTCTTCCAAGTTCTCGAAGGCGTGCTGCAAAGACGGAAGTCAGTGGGTGAGTATGAATGCGATTGAGTGGGCGTACCTGCACGACGAGCGAACCCGTCTCGTGGCACGCGAGCGCGGCCCACTTGCCCTTGAGGGATCGGTTGACGCTGCGCAAAAGTATTAGCCGCTTGGGAGGAGGAGGAGGTGGAGTAGACGTACTATGCGAAGATGGGCGGTGCGGGCGGGGTCCACGAGAGCTCCATGATCTGGACGAAAGGTTAGTCAGAACGGGTAAGGGAAGACAAGAGGGAGGAGGAGCGGAAGGAGGACAGAGGCAGACTACGTACCTTGCTCCACACATGCGACGCATGCTTGTTAACGAGCGTCTGCGCCGGATCCCCCGTCAACAGCTCCGACACGATCAACAGCCGGACCTCCTCCTCCTCGCAGTCGAGTGCCTTCTGCAGCACGTGGCATCCGTAGCAGTTGGTCGCGAGGTCGACGACGCGGCCGCGCATGCACGCGACGATCTTGCGGCGCTCGTCCGGGCTTGAGGCCGCCTCGAGACAGCGCTGCACCGCCCAGTTGCCGAAGCTGCGATAATCGGATAAGCACGACGAGGTACGGGTGGAAAAAAGAGCAGGAACGTACCGGTGCATCATCATCTCCCCGCCGCGCGCGCAGATCGCATCGACGATGCGCCCACGCTCCTCGGAGCCTGCGACCTAGGATCATAGTAATCAGCATATAGGTAGGGGCGAGAGAGGGTAGCGAGGGAGAAAAGATGCAAGGGAACGATGCAGGGGAGGGAAAAGAAAGCAAGTACGAGGAACGTAAAAGACGAGAACGGGAGGAGTGCGGAAGCGACGGGAAGCAAGGGAAAGGATACGGAGTATAGCAGTCAGTACGTACAAGTGGGAGAGAGGGAGTATCGAGGATGGGAGTACCGAGGACGAACGAAAAGGACAGTTAAAAATGAAGGAGGTACGGGACAGAGAGAATGCGAGGAAGAAAGGGATACGCGCAAGATAGAAGGACGGTAACGAAGTGAAGCAAGAGATAATTACGGTCACGGATAGAGACACCGCAAGATAAAAAACGAAGGACGCACCTTCAGCTTTTGCTGCAAAAAGATGCTCGCCTGCTGGTCCGCGTTCTTGATGATGCGCGCTACAAACGTGGCGTACGGCGGCGACGACGCGGGGTGGAGGAGCGACAGGAAGTTGATGGGCTATATGGGGCGTGTCAGCATCGGCTCGGCGGGGTATGAGAGGGGACAAGGAGAAGCGAAACCCACCTCATTCCCACCCCCGCTCGCCGCCCTTCCTTCACGCGCCCCATGCGCATGCCCACCTCCATGTCCGTGCGCCTGCCCATGTCCGTGTCCGTGTCCATGCACCCCACCACCGCTTGCACCAGCGCCGACCGCACCACCACCACCCGGACTCCCCGCGCCCCGTCCCGCCCCGACAGCCGCCGCTGCCGCCGACGCCCCGCCCTCACGCGCACCGCCAAGCTCCCAACCCTTGCTGAATGCCGCCAGCCCCAGCCCGAGCGCGTCTTGGGCTTGCTGCGCCTGTTGAGCCTCTTGTTGCTGCTGACGCTGCTGCTGCTGCGCCTGTTGCTGTTGATGTTGCTGAGCTTGTACTTGCGCCTGCGCCTGCTGAGCCTGTTGCTGCTGCTCCTGGACTTGTTGCTGTTGCTGCGCCTGCGCCTGGGCTTGTGCTTGCTGCGCCTGCTGGACCTGCTGGACCTGCTGCTGGACCTGCTGCTGCTGCTGATACACAAACGACGCCCTCAACGCCCCCGCCCGCGCCTCCGCGTCGCCAAGTCCGCCCAGACCCACACCGACGCTCCCGCCGAACAGCGCACTCCCGCCCAAACCCGCCGCGGTAGGGGAGAACCCCTGCCCGAGTCCCAGACCGAGCCCATCGTCCGCACGCATCCAGTCCGCGCGCCCGCGGTAGCCATCCCCATGCGTCCCGCCGCCTCCGAGCGCGCCGATGCTCCCAAGCCCGAGTCCAGCGCCGAGGCTCGCCCCGCTCCCCGCACGCGTGTGCTCGTAATACCCCGCGGCGCCGTCGGCCTGCCCGTACGCATGCAGATTGAGATTGAGCGACGGCGGCGTCGCCGGCAGGGGTACGAAACGCGAGTGAGCGTGCGCATGCGCGTGGGGGTTCTGCGTCTGCGTGCTGTTGCTGTAGTGGTACGCGCCGGGACTCCCGAGCATCCCATGGCCGTGGCGGTCGTGGAATGGCGACGGCGGGTCGTACGCGCCATATACACCGCCACCCACACCCGCACCCGCACCCCCAGCAGCAGCGCGCTCCTTGTAAAACCCGCCCCACCCCGGGGAGTGCAGCCCGCCCGCGCCGCCGGGCGAATACGAGCCGTGCCCGAGGGGCGAATGAAGCCCGCCGTGCCCGTGCCCGTGCAAGGGTGAATGCAGACTCCCGTGTAACGGCGAATGCAATCCGTGCCCATGCAGTGGCGAATGCAGACTCTGCGTCGGCGAGTGCAGCGGCAGGTGCCCGGGCGAATCAAGCGGCGTGAGCAGCGCGGAGCCCAGACTCAGCGGGGAGAAGTCGGGGGATTGCGGGTACGGACTGGAGTTGGAGTTGGAATGGGCGGAGTTGTGGGAGTTGGCGTTGGAGTGCGTGAGGGACGGGATGGAGGGGATGGAGTCGTCGGAGCTGAGGTGGAGGGAGAGGTCGGACGAGGCGGTGGTGTTGGCGGTGGTGAATGCGGAGGTGTTGGCGGAGGCGGAGGAGCCGCTGGTGTTGGCACTGGCGCTGTTGTTGGCGGAGACGTTGGCGGCGGCGGTGGCAGAGGGGGATCCGACGGTCGAGTGCGCGTGCGAGACGTAGCCGATATCGAGCACGAGCCTCGCGGGTCTGTTCCTCCCACTCCCAATGCTTCCCCCACTCCCAGCGCTGCGCACGCTCAGAACGCTGCCCGCGCCGCTACTATGCCCGCTCGCCACAGACGTCGAGCCCGGCGACGAACGCGTCGTGGACACGAGCTCCGTTTCGGCATCCAGCTCGGGCTCGGGCGAGTTAAGATCGAGGGTGCGGAGCAGCTGCTCGACGTGCTACAAGATGAGAAGCTCATTAGGATTGCAAAGGGAAAGAGAAAGGGAAGGGAGACGCACCGTATCAGCCCGCATATTCATACTTGAATCCGGACTCGCACTCCCGTTCCAGTTCCCGCCTGTACCCACCACGCCACCGACGCCGAAAGCCCCAAACACATCATCCTCCTGCGCCGCACGCGCCAGCGGAAACGCGCACGGCCACGCCTGCGGCTGCGGCGCCCAGATCGACGTCGTGGCGTTGGCGTTCGCGTTGGCGGAGGAGTGGGCGTTCGGAGCGGTGAGTGTGTTGGCGGCGTCGGCGGTCCTCGTAGTCGCAGGAAAGGGCGCGGTGGGGTCGGTGTTGCGGATGCTGGGAGGGAACGGCGCGTTGGCGTTGGGGTCGGTCCGCGTGGAGGCAGGGAACGGCGCGTTGGGGTCGGTGTTCCGTGCACTAAGAGGAAACGGCGCGGTGGGGATGGGGATGAGGATCGGATTGCCCTTGGCGTTGGCGTTGGCGGCGGCGGCAGAGGGCGGGCCGCGCGGCGGGCTGTGGTCGTAGAGCGCGAGGAAGGGCGATTGGTGCTGCTGCAGCGGGTGCTGCATTTTGTGAGGATACGGCGGGTGCTGGAGAACGGCGTCAGCAGCAGCCGCAACAAGGAACGAGGCAACAGTTGAAGAGCAGACAAAAAAAGCAAATATGTAGAAGCGAGACGGCGAGACGACTCGCAAGAGAGTCTCCGAGTACAAATGACGGGCTGCGCGCGTCATCTGGAAAAGTCTGCAGAGTTCTGAACGTCCTTCGGACATCGTGCGCATGGAAAAAAAAAGGCGTCCCGCCACGGATGCGCGTCAGGCGCACGTCATAGGATGAAAAAAAAAGTAGAAACAAGAGAGATGGCATCCCGGCGGACGGACCGCTAAAGATGCCTATGAGACGAGGGTGGTTCGCCGTAACTTTAAGCCCAGAGAATCGGCGAAATAATTAGATGACACAAGGGAGACATGACACGCAGCTGCCAGCCCGACCGATCGTCGACAGACAGAGGTCCAACAATTGAGCCTGCAGTCAAGAAGGAAGAACAAAAGGCGAAGAGCAAAGCCGCCCAGGCAAATGCAAGAGGCGGCGCAGCGACGGAGACGATAGGCGAGAACGGCGAGGGGCAAAAAAAGAGACGCCATAGCAGCCATAGTCCTGCCTCGCGAGAGCGCACAGACGAACGGAAAGAACCGGTACAAGAAAGAGAAAGAGGAATGCGAAGGAAGGACAGTGCCGCAAAGTGACGAGTCCGTGCGCGCGAGGGGCATCCAACTCCGGCATTGTGAGATGCCGGAGTATGAAAGTCTCCCGTGGCTTGAAGATTGAAATATGAAGAAAGAAAGAAGAAACACCATGGACAGAGACCAGATAGCACTATGGCGGGTGCGACAATTGCCGCGCCCGTCACATGCAGTGAAGAGCCACGGGCAAGGAAAAGAGAGAGATTGAAGAGTCAAATTTAAACAGCACCCCAGCCAACGGGGGAAAAAAAAGGAAAGAACACGACGCCTAAAGTTAGTCGCTTGCGAAATGGACAGCCGACTCGAAGTCAAGCGAAGTCAAGCAAAAGATGCGTTGCGATCCAGACAACACCATAGGGCACGGAGAACCGAGGAAGAGTCACAAAGACACCAAAACACCGCGAAAAAAAAGTGGCGACGGTTCGGACGCGACCAGCCGACGACCCAGGATAGTCCACCATGAGTCCCAACAACCCAGAAACACACCCAGACCCAAGCAAGAGCCAGAAAAGCCACAAAAACACAAGAAAACGGCCACAAAAGAAGCAGAAAAGCCACACACACCTTGTGCTCAAGCTCTAGTCTATGGGAGGCACAAGCGGGGGTTGAGGGCAGACGAGGGGGAGATGCAGGACGGGGGAAAAGAGGGAGAGGTCGGGGGTGGGAGGAAGAAGGAGCTGGGGTGCGCACTGGCCATTTTATACGGCGCTGTCGTGGTTCTGTGAAACATGTGAAGGGCGCGTCACTTGCCTTTTCGGGAAGCTGTCACGTCCATGATGGGAACACGTCACGTGTCTATGGCGGATTAATGGCGAATGGTGTTCAGCGGGCTGGTTTCGTGGTCTTCATGAGGTGCGCGTAGATTGAGGCTACATTTTGGTCCTGGTATTTGAGACGTGAAGACTCGTGGATGAAGCAGGAAAATTGATTGAACACCCATCACTTTCGAAAATGCAACTGTACGACCTCATTTTCCCAGGCGGATATTTGTGAAACACCATAAGTCACAATCCAATTACTCTACACGTCTTAAGCAAGAACGCGCTCCTCATCTATCCCCCAAAACCTCAAAAACATTACTTTCAACCAACCCAATCGAAGTTCAACATCGGACAGACGGACCGAATTGAATGAATCACGTCTTTCAAATGTCCGCCCCGCCCTTTCACACTATCCGCGGTGCCGCTTCGCGCTCAAGAACCATGCGAAGAAGCGCTTCGGGTTGTTCCGGTGCGCCCTTCTTCGGGTCTTGTGATGAATTTAATTGGAATTGTTGGAGCGACGATCCGATTGTTTTCGGTGACTGGCCGGCAGTGGGCGAGTGCGTTGAAAACTCTGAACAACGATTCGCCTGCGTCCCAGAGGGTCGATCGAGTTATCAGTCGCCCTTCGAGTCCATTGTTCAAGTTTTTCATTTTTTGGACGCCATCTGCCGCCAGAAAGAGTCAGACGGAGCGCAGTACCATTCACTCAAATATACACGCCGGTCGTGTGCGGCACACGCGTCGTTCCAATGGCCATTTGCCAAGTCCCTGTCTCGACGAGTAGGGTTCGACTCCCCGTCGGTGCATGATCCTTAGGCTATGTTCGTTTTTTCGACTCATGATCATGCAGAGCTGGGATGAGCGTATATTGACTCGGTCAAGTAGCTGAAACTACACACACACCGGGATATGCTGGGACCTATCAATTTTATCTTTTAGGCTATCCCAATATGAGCCTTCCGAAAAGGTTCAATCAATGTCAGGGTGCACTAGGGCCCTCGGAAAGCACCGGTGGTGTATGGTACACGCGTCGTTACAGTATATAGCTATTTGTGAAGTACCTTCTCGACGAGCAGGGCTTCGACTCCCCGTCGGTGCATGCGGGCTTGAAAGAGAGCATTTTTTTTCATCACTGAAACGAGCCAACCAAGCCACAGTGGATTAATATTGTAACGGATGAGCATGACAGCGATATTCGGAGGTTTTCAACCGCGGATCCGCCCATCTCAGCAGCAGCATTATTCGCCGCGACGGTCCAAAACCGACTTGTGCTGGGTTGAAGAATGGGCACCGGTTGTGTACGGTACATACGTCGTCCGAGTACCGGTGTTGTCAACACCGTCTATCTACCGCGACGAGCTGGGGCTCGACTCCCCGCCGGGGCATGTGGTTCCAGCTTGAAATTTTTCTTCCTGCCGTCCACGACTCAAGAACTGGGATGAAACGACCGCTTCAAGTTCGAAACAGGCGCCATCTATTTCTTGCGCATTGCGAGCACGGAGGATGTTCGGCTGTATGGGCTATCACAGTCTCAGCAGTACGATTATTTCCTTTGCCGCAGCAAACTAGCTTGGGGTTGAGTCAGAATGCCATTATGCACCGGTCATGTAGGGTACGAACGTCGGTCAAATGAGACATCGAAACATTCGCGACGACCAAGGGGTTCGACTCACCCCGAGTGCATTAGGATTCGGAGGGGACCACGAGTTCCTCTTCCCGTCCGCATATCACTCCGGCAAAACTCAGATCACAGATATTTGGCGCAAATGAACACTTGCCTGTATACTTGCAACAAAATGGGATGACCTATTGGGCCACCAACCTCAAAGACATCCTTCCTCTGCCGCACGTCTGAAGACAACATATGGACAGGCTGTGAACGGTACACGCGTCGTCTGAATTTCGGCGTCGCGCTCGTGATATACCGCGACGAGTGGGGGTTCGACTCCCATCCGGGCCAATATGCTGATATCCCGCTGCACTTTTGCCACTGACTCGGGACAGTCTCGATTGCCATGCAGGACAGTGGATCGTAAGGAAGAGATCCAAAGGTTTTACTTGACCGACTTGAACATTAAATCTTCGTACTCATAGACAGCCGATGGTAGGCCCCAAATTGGAGAAATATTGAGTTGGCTGAGTCGTGCCCTGGTCGGGTACAGGGCTACTTATATTGACGGCAAATCGGAGCCTAGTGGTGAGTGTGGCTGCATCGTTGCGACTTTCAACTTTGGTTGAAGCGGCTATTGCCGGTGACAGGATGACGGATCCCTGATCTTTGATGATATCAATTCCCTTCGCAGTACGGCGGTGCTACCGGACTGATCGCGGATTGGGGGATTGATCGGGGAAATGATGGGGGATAGCGGTTAAGTGGATTCCCTTCAGGTAGAATACCCCAGATGTTCCCTCCAGTGAATTTTGAATGTGTTCCCTCCATCGGTTTTATTTCGTGTCAAAGACCTCAAATTTTGCTCCAACAAATTCTCTTCGCGCTTTACACTCCAGCCATTTTACTCCAGCCCAATCTCATGAGTTCGCTGAACGCAAATCCGCCCAGCGGCTTTCAAGCTTTTTGCCTCCACCAACTTGCGTCCAGCGTGATTCCGCATATTCCCTCCACCGATTTGCCTCCAGATATTTCTCGAGATTCCGCTCCAGTCATCTCCGTCCAGGAGGATCTCCCAAATCCCTTCACTGATTCCGCTCCAGGCGGAACCAAGTTTCCACTCCAGACATTTCCGTCCAGGTAGATTTCCGAACTCCCTCCACCGATTTCCGTTCAGCTATTTCGCGAGATTTCACTCCAGTCACTTTCATCACAAAGTCTCTCCATGGATATTTCCTCAAATCCTCTCAAGCAAATTGTGTTCAGGTGTAATGCCGTCTTGCAATATCTTATCTGTTTATCAGTGCTTTCGCCGGTGTTCTGTCTCTCTCTCCTCAGCATGCCTGTTCTTGCGGTCGATATTCTCTCCCGCTTGCTCGCTCACAAACGTCTGGCTGAAACCCTGCAGTTCACTGAAGTGCAGAGGTTTCTCGAGTTCACCCGTCGCATATGGCCTGAGATTGTCGACAAAGCGGGACAAATCCCTGTTCTCCTCCCTCTCCATGCTGCCGCCTTCTTATCCTCGGTACTAGACCTCCCTCCCGACATTATCGCCCTATCATGGCTTGCATTCACCGACATGGCGGCTACCTTGCAGAACGATCCGATTCCTGCTTCACTCGATGATGCTTTCCGAATCCACGGCAATGACCACAAGATCGGTCAGTTTCTCCTTCGCAAAGTTGTGATCGCACTAATAATGCGTATCCCTCCAGGTGCGGAAACTCTCAATCCACCCGTTCGTTCGTGCACTCGTCCCTCATGTAACAATTCGACCTTGGGAGAGCCCGTTATAGCCGACGGACGGTTGTATACCTTGCAAAGAGGGGTTCTTCCCGTCTTTTCCAAGTCCTTATACTGTCGCAGTGAGTACAACCTCACCTGTCAGTCCCTCCAGTCCTGTTTTAACCAGTCCCTCCAAGAGTGCCACACACGCTACTTCCACAACTACTTTGTACATGAGGCTAAGAAGGCGACCGCCGTTCGAGAGTACTACACGTCCTCCGTTCCGGAGTTCATACATGTCACGACATCCAGTTTTTTTGAAAGCAAACTATGTGTATACATTGAAATGCAGATGGCACTGACACAGTACGCTAGCCTTGCCTCACCCATCTGTCTAACGTCTGATTTTATCATTATTGTAGCTCATCTGCCGAGAGCATCGGTCACATCTACAACCTTGCGCTGGGGGTATCCTCCATTCCGAATGCTTCTCGCCTTAGTCATAAACTTGACGGAGAACTGGTGTTGGACGCGTTTTTTTATCACTCAGTCTTGAGAGATAAGTGCACGCAGCGTCAGATCCTTTCCGTGCCGCACGGTGGAGATAAAAGGCATCGACTTGATCAAGCGCTACACGAGCGCAATTATCGCATGATAGGAACAGGTCAAGAAATGTGGGCTCACACTTGTGATCGGTGCATGAAGGTGTACCAAGGCGAAGACGGTAACTGGTGTACGTCACTTTCTTTTCCTTTCCCTCCTTCCTCTCGTTCAAACCTTATCAAATCAGACCAAATGACTGCCGGAGTCCACGATGGTGTCACCGTACGGAACCTGACCTGCAAGGTTCACGATTATACGGAGCCGCTTCCAACTCAAAAGTCCCGCTTCTGCGCCATCCACGACCACCTCAACCACATTTGCTACATAAACGGATGCAACACAGCGGTCGAGTTGTCATTCAACACGTGCACCTTGGCTTCACATCGAGCGCACGAGATGGCTTCACGGGAACGGCACTCTGCCATGTTTCAGATGCAGAATCGCCTTCGAAACCATGGCATATCCCAGGTTCCTTGAAGCTGGCTCCTCATCGGCTCCATCCTCTGCCGCTCCCCTTCCCGCTCAGGGTCCTGCATCCACCACCGAGGCTCCTGTTAAGGGTAAGAACTCGCGCAACTGGACCCACAATGAGCAGCTTTTTGTGCGGTGTTGTGGTGTAATAATATCTCGAGCCACATTTTATGGCTCCGAGGGACTCACCGGCGTCTGCGTATGTCCAAACCGTCCCATTATGCACACTTTTTCTTACCGCTCCCCAGGCCTTTCTCAAGGCAACCTTCCCACCCCAGTATCCTGGCGCCATGCCTTCCTACATCTTCTACGACAACAACTGCTCTTTCAAGAAGTTCCTAGATGCTCGTGGTGATCACTATTTTGACGGTGTCGGTCTCCCAGTCGATGTATGGCACTTCAACTGCAAGCACACAGAGGCCGACATTTTTTGTCAAGTTCATTGCAACCCCGCGAGGTTCCGTGAACTCATTGGGGAAGACGACGCATGGGTCTTCAACTCCTCGGCAGCCGAACAGAGCAATTCGTGGTTTGGTAAATTCCAGAACTCTGTTCAGGAGATGCCTGTTCTCCGGTGCGCACTTCTCTCTCCCTCATGTTGTCTTCCTTCATAATTCTGTCTACAGGTACAACTTCTACCTCGACGAGATGATTGCCATCCACAACCGGCATGTCGTTGCAGAGTTGGAACGCACTGGTGAACGTCCCCATATGCTGTCCGAGGAAGTTCTTCGTGGCACTTATGTACCGCCTTCGTCTACTTGAGCTCTTCATAATGCAATGATTCGTATAATAATGGATACCACAAACAACACGCATTGATTAAACCCTCGCCGCCCAATCTGACACATCTACGGAGGCGCCATCAGATACACTTTAAAAATCAAAGTCCTCTACGTCCTCGATCCCTCCGTCATCAGGAAACATAGATACACCGTAGCTTGCACTCGCTCTCAAAACTGCTACCGCCTCGTCCTTGTCCAAATCCAAGTCCTCCATTATCAATCGCATTCCAACCTCAGGGACCAACACACACCCAATGAACTCACGTAGGGTAAGAGGGCTGACTAGCTCCGCGTCGACCTTTTCAGGTGGAAAAGACTTGTACAGCGACTGGGTTATGATCACGGTACCCAATTCACCGTAACTGTGTGGCGGACGGTCAGTCAGTGTTTTATCATGAGAACTAGCACTCACTATCCCGGCTGCATTTTCTCGAACGACGAGAACTGCCCGCTGACACTGCTGACCCCTCTCGAGCCACCGGCTTTGAGCGCTGCCAGCAGCTCTGTCCAAAAGACACATTCCATGCGGGGACCATTGGGCCGGGTCTGGATATTGTCTTGTTCACCCGTATTTCCATAGACGATTTTGCTACCCGTATCCTTCAAAATCTCGTCCAGATCGCTCGTCAACGCCTGCACACGACCTTTGACCTCATCCCAGTTCACCACCGTGGGCCACCCCTCCGCTATGGCCCTTGGCATCTTGTCACGCTCAAAAGAGTGCCGCTGACACAATGTCGCAAAGTCCTCTGAGCGCGCTTTGCGACCAAAGGGGTTTGCGGGACGTGGATCCACGGTGGACTTGCTAAACATCGCATCTAGTAATCGCTCCAGTACAGCGGTAGGGGCCAGCGGCATTGGTCTATCACAGTAAGGGCAAAGGGTCTTTGCATCCACGTCCGGTGAGATAAAGCCTGCGGCCCAACAAACTGTCAGCATAATCGCAATTGGTGTGCACAGGTCTTACTGGTGCTCTCGTCGCTTTGGAATTTATAGGCTCTAGCCAATATTCTAAACAAGGGTCAGAGTTCTCAAGATTGCAATCCACCGCAACGTACACGTCGTCCTCGTTAGCAAACCGGCTTTTTTTGGTCAATCGCTCCTTCAAGTCGGCGTCCATAGGGAAGGGGTCAGCTGCTTTGCGGTTTTTTTGGCGAGCTCTGACTCGGAATCCCTTGGGCCGAGTCTCTCGAGTTCCGGTGAAACGACCCATGGACATGACGAGAACAGTCGCCGAGAGAAGGAAATTATGGTGTGTGGCTGTGTTGAATTTTGGCTTCAAGCCTGAAACCAAACATCTCCTTCGGTTGTACGCTCAGGTCGCATCTAGATAGTGCTATTCAACATCATACATTTAAGTCTTCTACACAATAAAATATAACAGGAATTCAGCTACTCGCCTGCACTCTGGACCAGGCCGTCGTAGATATCCTGTGTTGCCGACAGCCATTGCCGGATACCGTCCGCTCCCCGTCTGTTCTGCAATCTATTCCACAGTGGCAGCTCGTCTGCCACAGCCTCGACAAGGTGTCGTGCTTTCGAAGAGCCATAAGCTCGATGGTCCCGGACCAGCTCCTTGATAAAGTCAAGACCGACTTGCGCCTCTGGCCAAAACGTGTCGTGAGCAAAGATGATCCCGACATGGGCCGCTGCGGTGAAGCTGATCACCGTGTGGAGGGAGAACGGAGGGAGGATGAATGAGCAGCGATCCTCCACAAGAACGACAGTGAGTCCATCGAGGACTTCAATGGCGGTAACCACCTGTCTGAGGTTCAGATCCACGGGGTGTCTTAAGCCCCACCATTTCAGGTTGTGTACGGTGGGAGGCCAAAAAAGCCAGAGCTTCTTTCCGCCGCAGTGCACCATCTGCTGTCCCAAACCGGAGTGGTCGATATGAAGCCCCGTAATCCATCCCGCTGGACATATGCCGGCAGAAACCCACCGATGCTTGGCCATGGTCTTCAAATCCTTCCTACGCTGGCTCCCATACTCCTTCTCGCACGTTTTGGAAGGCTCGTGCGGAGTCAGCGGGACGAGCCGGGCAAGCTCTTCGTCCGAAAAGGCCTCGGTGTTGCTGCGTATAGCAACATCGGGTCCCAGCTCTGAAAGCATAGCGGCAAAGTCCAGCCGACAGCGGGCCATCCCATGCAAGGTAGCATCGACAGACATGCAGGCAACAAGGGGGTCCCGTGCCCTGCGGAACATTAATTTTGTCAGGAAGACAGACACGTCATCGTGCCCGATGCCGCCTTGTCCAAGAACCTCGTAATCCACAGTCTTCCCCTGAATCAAGTCCTCAACAACCGCTTCAATAGAAGGGAAGGGCGTTTCTGGAGGCTGTATCACAGGGACAGTGGCGAGGCAAGCAATCACGGAGGAGTGGCAAACGAGAGCCTCTAGCACGGCGAGGATAACATTCTTTGCCTCTTCATTCGGATGGTCCAGGGGATTTCGCACCAGCTGTTGATAGAGCTCAAAAGCCCACCGATTTTCAGGCACCGTAGGAGCTGCTATCACTGCAGATCTTGCCACGGACACGCACCACACTGAGGGAGGCACGGCACGCACCAGGATCTTCCGGTTCCTTGTCCTGTACCTCCACTTTGCGTTTCTTGCTCGCTCTGGCCTGGCTCCCCCATTTGTGATCTTTCGACAAGACCTTGTATTGTCGGCAGACTTTCAAGAGGTTCTTGATGTCCGGATGTTTGTCCCCAGGAGCAATAGGATTCCAGGTACCGCTTCCAGTGAACACTCTCCAGCCGTCGGGAGTCTCTGCCAGATCTCCGAGGCTTGCGCCAGCAGACGGCAATCCATGATACCGTTTATACTCGATACGCTGTTGACCATGGAGGAAAGAGAGAGCTAGATACGTAGAGGTTAGCTGGTAGCCTGGCTATGGCAGTGGATCACCAACATTCGGTCATTAGTGGAAGTTGAGCAAGTGCGAGAATGTGTGAAGATGTGCGAAAATGTGCGAAAATGTGCGAATGAGGCTGTGCTCCTCCAAACAAAGCACAATTGAAACTTCAAACTAAACAAAACTAGCGACACTGTGAACTGATACAAAGTACATTCCGATAGCTCGGAGAGACAAATTACATATACTAGATAGATCAGTCCTTGTAGTTCTAATGGCAATATTCAGGTGCTTGTCCGATAATACAAAAACACGGCTCACCTTCACATCGTCGATTATCTGCTGAATTCTTGATTCATCAACATGCAACGGAAATGGGAATGCCTCGCTGTCTGTCTTGTTCGCTCCGGCAGCCCAAGGCGGGGCGGAAGCTTGTTCATCTGCCAGCTGTGCTAAGGTTTTGGACATCGAGCTGTTGTAGCGCTCGGCCCATCTCCCAATTTTGCACAGCAGATGCTCCACGAATATTGGACCACATCCGTATGTGAACCCAAGAAGTTCCTTGTCCTCATCACTGAGGAAACGCTCACAGTGGTCAAAAAGAATTTGGAAAGCAGCGCGAATGGCCAGGGGATCTGCAGCTCGTACTTCGAATCCAAGCACCTGCAGCCCTTTGAACGCGCCAAGACCGGGGTTCTCTGCGATCCAAGCACCCATCTCAGCGGCGGTCGGTGGGGTACAGATCCCGAGAAAGACGAGATTGTTTGCCAGCTGCATTGTTGTCAAGCCTTCATTTTTGATTCCTGGAATCGCCAGAGACTTGATCATGATGATTCCCTCCCGCCATGAATGACGTGGACCACCAAAATGCTCGGGATCTTGACCAGCAAGCGGACCCAGCCACTTCATCCAGCACGTCTGGAGTTCTGAGCGGAAGTACGGAGCGACCTTGTCTGTGATCGAGATGCAACGGCCGCCCGTGTAGCGGATTGTCGGAGTGAGACCCAGTTCATTTGCGGCCTGACCCCAGACATTGGTATCGTCAAGAACGAGATAACCGTTCAGACCCTTGATTGCGTGCAACTGCGCTCGGGGATGAGTCGATCTATACTTTGCGACCAAGGACTCGTTGTTGGCACGCGCTTCTTCAAATGTGGTGATACATTCCTCTGCATTCGCAAAGAAGAATCCTTTTGCCGACAAGAAGGACTGCGTGGAAAATCCTTGCCCGGTCAGCATCCAAGTGAGGAGATTCGAAATCCCGACAGCCGTTGTGGCAAGCTTTCCTGGAATATGCTTCCTCAGCAACTCCAAGTTGAAAGATGCTGCGCGTGCCGGATTCACATGATCAAGATTGGCCCGTGAACGTCGGCCTGTATTTGGGTTCAGGCCATCTAGAATCCAGCGAAGAGATTGGCAGCCAGCAGGCAGCGCTCGTCTTTTGTTCAGTGTTTCGCGGAGAATCAAGGCAGGCATAGCAAAGAGGACGGGACCATGAGAGCTGAAATCACGGATGAGCTGAGAAGGGAACAAGTCGATGACTGGGATGTTTTTGAGTTTAGCAGCGCGGTCAACCTGCTGGATCGGAAGGAGAGGTGGCTGATCAGGTAGCGGCATGTTTGGATTCAGAAATTGGTCCTCTGTGATCAGGCGGCGCTGCTGGAGCTCCAAAGTTTGGCGGTGGATGAGACTGGCCATCTCTTGAGCCAGTTCCGGCAGTTCGGGATCCGCAGAGACACGGGCGTCCAACCAGGCTCGTAATTCACGCATTGTCCCATATTCATCCTCGATCACCGCCTTCATGAAGCGCTGGTCACTGCTGAGATTTGGTGGGAACAAGGACGTGGGGCTTGTCAACACCTGATGCAGAGCACTGCTCGTCAAAATTCCCTCGTTACCGCACACTTCGACTAGTGTTTTGAGGACGGCACCGCGTGAAACAAGCCGCGCATGGACGAGTTTCAGATCGCCAGCCCCACGACGACGAGAGGTATTCCAATATGTATCCACGTGCGCCATCGGACTGACCACCAGCTCATGGCACAAGATCTGTAGGAGGATCCGTACAGCGGCTTGCGAGACAAACTTGTCTCCGCTAAAAACGCGGCCAGGGATCGGAGGCAGCTGGACAGGTTTTGCCTTCCGAGCAGCGTCTCTCAGACCGTACAGATCAGGCGGCAACTCTCTGAGCTTGGGGGGAGGCCATGTCGAAGAACCTGGCTGTCCATCATCTGCCGGAACAGCTGGCGCCTCCGCCGCAGGTACATCCTCCCCGGTTGCGGCAATGGGCTCCGCAGCAGCTGCTTCCTCCTCAGTTGCGGCAATAGTCTCCGGAACTGCTTCCAACTCTCCGATGTCGGGGGCAGCATCATCCTCCTCGCTGCTCGCCATTCGCTGGCGTTTGAGTGGTGGCTGACTCTTGCCCTGCCCCCGCTTCTTCTTGTCCTTCGCTCCAGCTGCCAGTTTCCTTGTTTGAATATCTTGGACATAGAGAACGACATGCTGGGTTAAGCGGGAGAACAGCGGGAACTGGTCAGAAAGAGCCGAGCCACCACGTTGATGTGCGCAAATCAATGCAGCGGCCAGTTCGGGAGCGGTTTCTGTGAGCCAGCTGTAGACAAGAAGCATTGTGCGGCAGAGCTCCCATTGGATAGCTTTCTTCAGGATGTCTGTCTGCCAGAGACCTTTACACAAGGGTTCGGCGAGTCCAACAACCTGTTGTAGCCGTACTAGGCGGACACTGGCACTGAAGTTGGTTATAGAGTCCTCAAACTGCAGATAGCTCGCAATGACATTGTTGGTTTCGTTCATTTCGGAGAGCTGGGTAAGAAGTGTAGCGGGGCTCACGAGCTTGAAACTGTGGGATGGGTTCGCCATAGCAAGCACATCTTTCAGAGCGCTCAATTCGGCGCGTACGATGGAGCTATTCAGGAGCTGCATGCACGGTTTGAAGGAGTCCTCCGCAGGGAACGGCTCGAGAGGGGCTGCCTCAAGTTCTTGTATGGGTTTCTTCGGAATCTTCCGGGAACGTTTTGGCTTTCGCTTTCGCTTGGCCCCGGAATCAGAGTCGGTATCCGTGTCAGCAGACTCTGACACGCTGTCATCATCTGTCTCCGAGGAATTTAGGCGCTCGCGGTGCACAACAATCTTCTCGCGGCAATTGTACTCGTCAAAAATATCTTTGGCCTCGCTATCCATGGTTTTAGGCAGTATCATGGTGACCAGTTTCAAGACTTACCTGAATGCGTCTTTCCCAAGCCAGCTGACATCGGTATAACCCTTCCATGTAACACACCACAGCTGCCCTCGATCCTGGAGGCTTTTGTTAGTGGTAGATACCCGGTAATGATAGATAGACAGATACCTGGTCCACTCCATAATCCACAATGCTCTCAATCTCAAAAACCTCATCCGGGAGGGAAGTACACGCAGACAGAGTTGGTGAGCCTGGGACCACCTCTAGATCCAACACAGCCGGTGACTCTTTCTCAGTCTCGGGGTGTACGACGCCTGGATCGGCTGCCGGCACCAAGTCCTTGGATGCAACCTCCAGCATATCAGGCGGACGTGTCTGCTGCGTCCAGATGACACCCTCCATCCTTGCTGGCACACCGTCATCATCCACAATCAGCGGATCGAGCAAATGTGCTTGCAAATTACCAGCGAAATCGGGATCTACAAAGTTGGGCTCTGGAGAATCGGGATTGGGGAGGAAGAGAGGCTCGGAAACGGGTATTGGTTCCTGCTCTTGCGTCTCGGAGGTTTCCGGAGTCGCAAAATCTGGGGCAACACTGCCGTTGGGAGCCGACACAGGAGGTACCTCAGCCAGCTTGTCCATAAATGGGAGAAACTTTTCATAGAGTTTACGAAGAGTAGGAGTATTCAAGGGGATGTGACGGCGAATGTAAATTATGTAATCTGCTAGCAGCGGGCGGTTTCTTGAATGAAAAAGCCTGGATGTGAACCGCACGTCAACACAGTGGCTTTATACGTAGACCACGCCAAAGTACTGACCAGCTCATTTCAGGCACCACCAATACGTCGTCCATCGCATCCACTCTTACGCTCCACTTAACCTGGATTCGATTAGACTTGTAATGTATCAGCAATATTGGACACGCACCTGTCCCTCAGCAACATCGCGTCCCACTACATCGCTAACAACATGTTCAGGCTCGCTCTCCGACGGCGAGCTTGAGAAAGACTGAATTGCTCGGCGCTCAACAGGCGGAAAAACCTGTTCCTGCAGCTGCCGCCGGAGCCGGAGGCACGCTTGCACTGTCTGGTATCCGTCCTTTGTGATACGGATGAGATACTTCTCACTGAGGACAAAGTGCCAGGCAAGATAGCCTCGCATTTTGGTGATATAAGCAGCATCATGCTTGATATCGTGCATTTGCGGAGGCTCAATCCGGCAGGACTTGCCAGCTTCGTCAAGGTATTGCAGCTGACGAAAGAGGTCTGCTGTCTCCATGGTCAGCTCCAATCCGGCGAAGGCAAGCGCATTCAAAGCTCCCCAAATGATTTCCCGGCTCAAACGAGTGAAGCGGTCACGGTGGCTGCCCAGAACGGTGTATCCATCCTGACTGAAGTTTTTGGCGTGGAGTTTGTGGTGTACAGGAGCGCCGAGGTTGCCAAAGGTCAGAGGGGGAGAGACCGCCAGCTCAGCGGCCCGAGAGTATGCGACTTGGGTGGGATAAGGCACAAAGAAGCATCGGTCTTCTGGGCCCGCCATATTGTATACAGCTTCAACGGCCTCCTTTGCGATCCAAGCTTTACGCTTGTCCTCGATGAACGAGGGGTGGAACCCTGAGTGCAAGTCGTTACCTCGAAAGAGGAGGTATATTATAAGTACGCCTGCTTCACGGATGTACAGACCACAGCGTCCAAGCATAAAAGGGCCCGGGTCGGAGCCTGTTTACTTATAAGTAGGAGTATATGTGGGGCATTGACCAAAACGTACCCGGTGGTAACTTGAGCATAAGTATACCCAGCGTCCATAATGGCGGGGCATCAGATCTATCTGTATGCCAGTTGCCCTGGAGCGAACCAATTGATGTATCCAGTCCTCCCATGCCCGATGAGTGATTCATCTGCAGACCCGTTGCCCCGGGGCCAAGACCGCCGAAGACAAAGACGTTGTTGTCCTTAGTCCACCACTTGTACATCTCCCACTCGAACTTGGAAAGACAGCACGGCAGAATGAGCTGTTGCAGCTCGTGTATGATGTTGAGCGCCTGACTGATGAGCTGCTGCGCGACAGGGGTGGCTGCCTGAACAGCAGGCTGAAAGCATCCTTGACCCTGTCCTTTCTCAACGGTCGATGCCAAAGAATAGGAGCCATCAGTGGAGCCTGGCTGTGCCTTCGCAGAGCGATCATTGCGCTTGAGACCCAGCTGGTACAGCGCAGTGATGCTCTCGCCATCCGACCCGTGTGGATTCCTCCCAAACGCCAACACATACAAGTCCTTCTCGAGCTCCCCAACACGGTCAGCTATACCATTTCCAAACTGGACCAATGATTCTCGCGTGTGAGCAACCGCGACGGTGACAGTGTGATTGGGGTTTCCGTCTACCCTTTGGATGTAAGGGACTCCCAAACACATACGGGTCATCCCGAGGAGATCCTCGTTGACAAAGACACCATCATCGTCAAAAGTGGGATTGATATTTGGTGGGTTAATGGTACAAAGCAGCCGGCGCCGGATGAGGTGCTTGTCCAGCACACGGAAGTCATTCCAGTAAGCCAGACCTCGCTTGTAGGCCCCATTGATCTCGAGCGAGAAAGGTCGTGCCTGGGGGTAAGCGTAGCCGTCGGGGGCAGGAGGGGACCACGGAGGCACTTGTTGGCTTGGGAGAGTGGGGTTTTCCGCCATTGACGCATATTCAGAAGCCTCCCAGATGAATTCCCCCGCCGGAGGTTCTATTGGTTCTACCCCCGTGAGCGGCATACCATAGAGCAGGTGAGGAGAGCTAGGCAGTATGGGATCTATCTAAGAATTAGCGGGGAAAGGTCCTAGGATTTGCAGAGACACACCGGAATCTGCACGAGCAGCAGCTTCCAGTCCCGCCTTCATGGATTCCTGCTGGGCATACAAGCCCTCGATGATTGGCAGTATCGTTGCCGCCGACTCGGTTGTCGAGTTGCGAGCGAGATCTTCTAGGATCTCTGCTTGGTCTTGCAGTTCTTCCATCTCTTCATTGTGATACATCTTCCGTAGGAGAGAACGAGTGGAAGGAGAGAAGAAATGACAGTGGCCCAAAAGGGCAAAAAGTGGGTGCGTTAACAACTTGGTCGGATCGCTGACTAATCCGACCAACTCGTTAACGCACCCACTTATTCCCTTTTCCGGAAGATACTGAAAAGTTTGTATATTCATCCCAATATTCGAGGAGCAAAGCTACACATAGATAAAGAAGGTATACAAAAGATGCTGGAGGAAAATTGTTCCACGGAATTCACTGGAGGAACTTGAATAAAATCACTGAAGAAAGACCCGTCCATGGAAATTGCCTCAGCAGATTTGGAAAGTGTCCACTGGAGTGAGATCATTGCAACGATTTCAGTGGAGGGAACTTGGTTAATGAGCACAGCCAGCCCCCGGGCATGCCGGGGGAGCCCCAAGACATGACGAAAGCGAGCTGGTGGTCAATTGACACTGGGTTTGCGTGGTGTGCGCGGCGCACCGTTGGCGGGGTTGTCCGAGTCCGAGTCGGCGTTGCCACCCATGCCCATCCAGCGCCCGAGCTCAGCACCAGTCGCACTCCAGCCCGGCCCTTTCGTGTGTTTGCGGGATGGCGGGACATCTCCAACGGAGGCGGGATCGCGTAATTGATTTTCTGGCGCTGGCGCAGCGCATACGGACGACCGTCCTCTTCCTCTTCCTCCTCGTCCTCCCGTTCTTGTGGCTCCTCCTCCAGATCCAGATCCGGCTCGACCTCGCCCTCCGCGTCGACATCCGAGTCGGGGTGCGTGTCAGGCGACGACGTGTGCGGCAAATAGACGTCTTCGTGGTCGTCCATCCGTGCGCAACGGGCGCTCAGACGCTGCTCGCAAGACGAAGGACCACCCCGCTTCGAGCTGGGGGCTTTGCTGCTGCCGTTCCCGTTTGTCGGAGGCCGCTGCTTCTTCTTGCTCCGCGAGCACATCTCGTACGAAAGGCCTTGTCGATAACCTGGATATTACAGACACTACAGTTGAAGGCAAATGCATCAGCTGTCGAGCGGGTCGTCAGCATGCGCGTCCGTACGATGGTCATCTGGATCCGAGCGTACCTCCGCTCGAACTTGTTGCATTCGATTTGTGGGGTCCCTGCCGCGTTGCTTCACCTGGAGGGAACATCTACATGATGCCAATTGTGGATAGCGGGACATCTCACAAGCACGTCGCGTTTTTGAAAGATAAAAGCGACAAGTCGACCATCACCGCCTTCGAGGAGTACCGGGCCATGGCGGAGCGACAGACGGGCTATCGCATCAAGCGCATGCGGACTGATAATGTGTTCGTGTCAAAGAGATGGGCTGAATATTTCAAGACGCACGGTATCATTCACGAGCCGACCGTGCCATACTCCTCCTCCGAGAACGGGCTTGCCGAGCGTGCTATTCGTACCATCACGGAGGGTATCCGCACCCTGCTTCACGACTCGGGGCTTCCACATAGATACTGGGCTGCTGCAGCGGCTTGCTCAGTTTACACGCGGAATTTGATGCCGTCGCGTCGTCATCCTGGCACAATTCCTGAGGAGGCCTTCACACGACGCCGCCAGAATATTGCGCACCTTCGGGTGTTTGGGTGCCGATGCAGCGCGAAGGTGAACACGACGCACAGTGGGCACCGAGTGGATGGAGGAAGCAAGATCGAAAGTCGCTCGATTCCTGCGACTCTAATCGGGTACGGGTCCATCAGGAAAAACCCCCTTTGACAATTGTTAGAAAAATGTTGACATTTTTCAACAATCCGGTAATACTGATGATTGTGAAAGAAAGCGAAAGAAAGCGAAAGAAATCTCAACATTTCTTCAACATTTTGACGCAATCCTAGTTTGATCCGGGTGATGGTCATCAGAACAGGTGTTTTCGAGGCTTCGAGTGTTTGACGAACTATTTCAACTGTTTGGAAGACAATATCCGGCTCACAAGTTAAGTTACAAATTGTGCCAGATCTTGGTCTCGCGGAATTCTGCTAAGTCGTTGAAACTCCGCTCGGTAAGCCAAGCGGCGGCAATCGCACGAGTTCGCCGATCAGAAACCCAACAGACCGCAACATTGATGCGTGACGTGGCCTTCTCAGCGTTTCCTTCTCTTCCCTTTCTCCCACCACCATCTCTCCCACCGACTATCGCAAGCCTCCTCTGTTCCCCCCCTTCACACTCTGTCCAAATCCAGCTTTCCTTGCTGGAGACCGCGCAATCGCTGGAGCAAGGACCTGTCTTCTCACATGAGGTCCTGCATTGGCCATCGTCAGGCCTTTTGTGTTGCTTCTGCAGGCCGACCCTTCCACTTCCTGTGTGTGCTCTCTTACTATCCTCTATCCCTCCGCTGACTTGACCCTCTGTCTGTCCGATCTGACCCTCCTCCCCTCTTGACATGCCTGGTTGTGAGTGCATTCTTCATTGCCCCTTGGGTTTGATCATGCTATTGTTTGTTACAGGCCCCCGCTTTGCTCGATGGCACTGCATGTCACTTTTAGCTGTTTGCCTCGCAAGTCATGGGCTACATTTTTGTTTGGTGCTCAGTGAGTGTCTTCCATCTTCATCGCAGACGCTGTCGTGACTTTGTCCTAGGTTACCTCGGGCCGTGCCGACTACTCTCACCGACTCTGATCCAATCACGGGTCTTCGTTTTGCCCAGACCTTACCTTCTAGTCTTATTAATCTCCTCTTCACTGATTCCGCGACAGGCTCGGCTTCGACAGAGCCTCATTCAAGCAACGAATCATCGACCTTAATACCGAACAGTCAAGCTCAGCCCTCTGTAACGCTGGTTCGTAATGTTGCTCCCTCTCGTCGTCGTGTGTGTCTAGTCACTCAACCTAGTCCAGATTTTGTGCTGCAAGTCTTCCTCGACCAATGAAAGGTCTGTTGTGTCGACTAACCACCGCTCTCGAATTGACGTAGTGTTAGACAATGAGACAATGCCTGCACTCAAGGCCAATTCTCTGTACATACATACCATAATTTCTTGTATGTCGGTAGTCTTGAATAATATATCATTTGACCCTCGAACAAGCCTGATTCCCCCGCATTCACTTACATTGGAACACCAATTACGGTGAACTGCCGACAAATGCTGGAGAATGTCGACAATTTCTCAAGAAATTCTCAGAGATTCTGTACTTTTATTTTGGACTGAAACATTTTCACATTTTCACACTTTTCAACATTTTTCGAGAAATGTTTGAAAGATTGAAGAAATTCAAAGTCTTGTGAACAAATTCCTTTGGGGGATTTTCCTGATGTCAGGTGCTGGGAATTATATTTTGATCGACGACCATGGCGTGCAATTCGAGAGCCGCAAGGTCGAATTCGACGAAGGCGTGCCTCATCGCACATTGGATGTGGGGGAGAGATTGTGGATGCCGGATGATGCACCTGTGGACTTGGCTCCATCCAATAGTGCTCAGGGCAACGCTCCGGGCACTCCAGGTGTAAATTCTGGTGTGTCTCTTCTTCCTCAGCTTCTGTCGCGGATGAGGACGCGCCTTTGCCGCCATCGTGCTCTGACTTGCCCACCCCTCCTCTTGCTCCTCAGCCTGCTCCCGCTCCCGTGCCTCCTCCTGCGCCTCTTCGCCGCTCAACGCAAGCTCCAGCCACCTCGGTGCGCGCTGTCGAATCGCACGAGTCTGCTGCGCGGGAGGACGAAGCTCGCTCCACGGGCCAGGACTGGGCAACCGGCACAAAGAAGCCTCACGCCTATGCCACCAGCGACCCAATCGAGCGTCTCAATGCTGATCTCGACGACTACATCTCGCAAGCTCTTATGTTGTACAACCCCGACTTGCTCTATTCGCCCAAGACTTTCACTGAGGCCGTGAACCGCGACTCAGACGGCTGGTTCGCTGCGATGGACGTCGAGATGGCATTGCATGAGAAGAAGGGTACATGGGAGCTGCAGAAACCACTGCCAGGTGCGAATGTTATGGCTTCGAAGTGGGTCTACCACGTCAAAACGGACGGCGGCGGGGACTGGCTGCGCGACAAGGCCCGCTTGGTTGGCAAGGGGTTCATGCAGCTCCACGGTATCGATTACCAGGAGACGTGGGCTGCAGTTGCGCGCCTCGAGTCCATTCGGATGACTGCCGCCGTCGCTGCTGCAAAGAATCTTCATCTCTGGCAGATTGACTTCGAAGCCGCGTACCTGAACAGCACGACCACAGAGGACATTTGGATGGAGCAACCACGCGGATACGAAGTTGATGGGAAGGAGGACTGGGCGTGCAAGCTGAAGAAAACAATCTACGGCACGATGCAGGGCGGCCACGATTGGGCGGAGACATTGGCGGCGACGTACAACGAGCTGGGGTATTCGACTTCCAAAGCCGATCCCTGCGTACGCGTCAAGACCTCTCCCGATGGTGGGTATACATTGACGGACACGTACACAGACGACGTCTGGGGTGCGTCGTCGTCGGTGGCTGAGGCTGAGGCTAGGAAAGCGGAGATCGGGAAGAAGTGGGACATCAAAGATGTGGGCGACACTCACCGTTTGTTAGGCATGCGCGTTGACCAGGACTTGGTCGCCGGCACCGTCACCCTCTCTCAGCGCGCCTACTTCGAGAAGGTGCTTGAAGACTTTGACTTGCAGGACGTCAAGCTTTGCACCACGCCTCTCCCTGTTGGCATATCCCTCGACACTTCCATGTCCCCGACGACGCCCGAAGACCGTGCTCAAATGGTGGGCAAGCCCTTTCGCCCGCTGCTCGGGTCCGTGATGTGGGGTCAGCTCGCTACGCGGCCTGATCTTTCATTCGCCGTGAGCATTCTATCCCGCTTCCAGACCAATCCCGGCATCGAGCACTGGCGTGCTCTTCTACACGTCCTCGGCTATATCCGCAACACTCTCGATCTCGGCATCACCTACACTCGCGACGCGCCTCTCGTTCCCGTCGGATATGCTGACTCTGACTATGCTGCCTGCCACGATACGCGCCGTTCCACGTCCGGCCATGTGTTTGTCATGGCCGGTGGTGCTGTGTCTTGGTCCTCAAAGCGCCAAGCGACTGTCGCACTGTCCACTGTCGAGGCCGAGTACATATCGCTCACGCGCGCCGCCCAGCAGCTGAAATGGATGTATTCGTGGATGGCCGAAGTCGGCCTGGAGCAGCCGCTCCCGGGCTTGCTCTACTGTGACAACCGCGGCGCCGTTGACTTGACCAAGACTACGAAATGTCACAGCAAGGTCAAGCACATCGACGTTCGTCACCATTATATCCGCGAACTCGGGGGGAGCTCAGCGTCAACTTCATCCGCGGTAACGAGAATCCTGCCGACTTATTCACCAAGCCCCTTCCTCGCCTTGCCCACAAATCCTACCTCGCCCGTCTCCGCATTGTCTCCACCGTGTAGTCGCCGGGTCTGGGGGAGTGTTGTCGGAGACCCGGCGGCCCGCTGGCTGTCCCCGTGGTACTGCTCCCGCTTATTTCTATTGCTCACTATCAATGCGCGCCCGACTATCCCGTTTTTCCTCGTGTACCTTATATAACGGTGCTGCTGCGCCTCGCTCCCTCAGTCGTTTCCACACTTGCGTGTCCGACTGAGGTGAGCTTTACTTACTCTTACTTACTTTCACGACACTTACAATCTCTCTCTAGTCTTACTTATGTTGTTCTTACTTTAGGTAGCGTACGACTATGATACAGTCGTTTCCACACTTGCGTGTCCGACTGAGTCTTACTTATATTGTTCTTACTTTAGAAGCCGAGCTTTGTACACCGCCACCGTTTGCACCTGTTTCACGTGCACCTCTCGCACTCGACTTCGTACAGCATGAGTGGTACCTCAAATCCCAGCGCCTCAATGATTCCGAAGAGGGGGGGTCTCCAGATGCGTGTATCCAGCGGCCAACCAAGTGTATTGGAGCAGCACATGTACGTGGTGCTGCACTCACAACAATACAAGACAGCTGACGAGTTCGTTCAACCAGAGGACTAATTCAGGGCCAGTGGCACTCCGACTGCGATGACAGCAGCCTGTTGGCTGGCATCTCCCACCCTGGGGACCCTCCAGCTGGGCCCGATGTCGGTATGACGGCCACTACGACGACTACGACGGAGAATGCTGCATCCAATACACCTCGTGAGTTTTGGCCCTCTGAAACCTGTATACTCCGATGACGAGGTGGAGTGCAGATGGAGTCTCAACTGCCCAACGCGGCTGAATATTAGTGTCGGATTCGTACCACCGTGTCCCGCTTAAATCACAAATGATCATCGAATGACTTTCAGACTCAGTTTCTGAATCTCTCAGTGTTCTCACACACGGTGCTCAGGGCAGCCCTTGCTCGCGATTGCCGGCAATCTTGCGCTCACGGAGGCAAGACACAACTATCTGCTACGCGCCACCGCACAATTCCTCAAAATGTTTCGTCACTCCAACATTATTCAATTCCGATGTGTGAACACCTAATACGATTAAACCTCTCTGGTATACGTCGCCTCCCACGTCTTGTTCTTGATTACGTCTATCAACTTGCTAACGCCAACCTTCGCGCTGTTGTCCGCCAGATACTGTTTAACATCCCACTCGTTTCGACACGTCTCGAGATAGTTATGCGCATTGGTGCATGCCTTGAGGTAGGTGGGCCCACGGTCGAGTATCTCCTGCCAGTCCCCTGAAAAGATTGTCTTGCCACGCAGGGGAGCTGGAGGGTCGCCGGTGAACGGCACATGTTTGTACTTCTTCCGGAGAGCTGCGATCTCGTCGATCCAACGGACAAGTTGCGGGACGGGTGTGGGGAACTGGTGGTTCTGCGTAGCTTTGACGTCCCGGATTTCCTTCAAGATGGGGTGCAATTCCGTGAGATATGGAATGAGGTATTTTATCTTGGCGTCGTTGAGCAGCTCCGTTTCTCGCTCACTTTCTTTCTAGATTTAGCTTTGACCTTGGGTTTGACGTCCTCCTCCATCTTCACATCCACGCCGTAGGGTGTGATGTTGTTGATGTGGAGTCCGTTATCGAGCACATCGTCCAGCCCCGGGACGGTGCGGTCGGGATCCTATCATAAGGAGCTAGGTCCATAAAATCTCAACAGATGTGTCGAGACGTACGTTGGGATGCTTGAACACAATCATCGATCTCAGCGCCTCGTGGGAACCGACAACAGGTATCTCCCGGAACATCCGGTGTGAGTTGTCCATCTGGATGTCTTGTTCATCATGGTGGCGACGCGCAACAGGGCCGACAATGGCAGGGTAACCAGGCAAGCACCAGTATAAATCCCAAGGCGCTGCAGATATCATCATCAGTTTGGGATCAACGAGCCGGACAAAAGCGAACTTGCCGGCAGGACAATACGGTGTATCCTCCAACTCCTGGATCACCTCCTCAGACTGGACAAAGAGGCTGGTCAAATGCCGGTGAGTGATGGGAACCGACGGCAGGTAAGAACCTTACCATTTATTGCAGTCGTCCGGCCCATACTGATCCAGAGTGATATTGATATCGAGAGCAAAGTCGGTGGCCGGGTTCTGCGCATTGACGGTGCAGTCTTTGACTAAAAGGACGACAGTCCAGGGCTTGTCGATTGCACCTGAAAAGCGAAGAATCAGGCTGTCAAGAGACTCGTGGCAAAGAGCGGCTTACACTTCTCGAGCGCATAGTACAAGTCAGGTCCGCTCCCGACCACTACACCTTCGGGGATACCTTGCCACTCCTCATCGCTGTCCCCGTTTTTTTCATCGTTCTTAGGCAATGACCCTTGATCGACGTCCATGGGGCCTGCAGCCTCCTCGGGCTTGGGCAAGGACCCTTGATCGACGTCCATGGGGCCTGCAGCCTCCTCCGGCTTGGGGTCTCCCGTAGATGTCGCGGGACTGTTGGTCAAGGACGAAAGCGGGCTTGAAGGCGGAATCTCAATGCCCAGCTAAGGATTGTACATGTAAGTGTAATGATCCATAATGGCAAGAGGACTGACCGGCTTATCTATAGTGCCTTGTTTTATAAAAGTGCGGAAAAGGTTGTTGACCTTCAGGGGAGATGGCTTCTTTACGGTCTTTGCCAAAACAAAATCCCAATCGACAGCTATTTTCAGTTCTAGAATTGATGCAATGGCAGTGTTGACACTGCGAGAGCCGCGAAGCTTGTCAGAATTGGGATCGTGGGCGCTGATAATTTCCTGAGGGCTGGTGAGTTTGTGTCTCGCACTGCGAGTCAATAACGGACGCGGAGTTTGTCCTTGATAAGGCCACGCTGACCATGCCTAGAGAACACAGTCGGAATGGGAGCACCGAATTCAGGGATGGACTCACAGCCAGTCATATGTGAGCAGTGTTTCTTTTGCCATGAGTGAGGAAAAGCGCAGAGCTGACCGCGCTGGCGCGTTTGTGAGAAGTCACGGGATGTTTTGCCAGGTGTTATTTGACAGTCACAAATCTATACAGTTACTCGTTGAGTCGCAAGTAATGGATATATTTGAGCGTCGCAAAATTAGGTGGGTGTATATATATCAAGCAGCTCGATGTGAGGTTACGATTGGACCCCATTCCCCGCCAGGGTTATACCCGCATGCAATCGCCTTTCCAAGAACCTCCGGTGGGCACCGACGCCACGCGTTCCAGCTACTCGAATATGTACTGGAATTGAATGCAGCATCGAGATGCCCGAAGGCGCTGTCAAACTTTTGCCGCGCAGTCCATGTCGCAGGGAGCTTCTCGACGCGTTGGAATAATGCATCCATGTCACACGCATATGCCAGTGGGAATGGAGTGCGTCCGCTCATAGGTTTTTCTGTGTGTGTGATAGGCTGGGACGAGGAGCTGACGCTTGTATAAATAAGTTTGATACCGGTGGTAACAGGGGAATAAAAACTGACCTGGCTGTGCGAGTTCGGCTGGGCGAAGGTGGCAGCAGATCATAATCAACCTCACTGGCGGGGAGAGGTGAGCGAAATGCGGTGAATTCCAGTGAAGCTGCATACAGAGAGTTCTGCGCAACTCGAGCACGCTTGTTAGGAGAAGGGGTGTGTGCTGGGCTGAGAGATGAGATACACTCAATCAGTACAAGGGGCTTTGGAAAATGAAAGGCAGACAGACGTGACAGGAGACGAGCTTGGAGGCTCACTTGCATCTGAGACAGCTCGCTTGCGTGCCAGCGGTCGGAGTCCGACACAAACTTGGACATCTGTGGAACGCATGTAGAGTGTTGTGTCGACCTTGACCCGGGTGGCCAAGTTTGTGGTTACCCACTCGTCGTCCTCTGGAGCAGTGGTATCGAGCGGGTTAGCAACAACATCCAGAATATCGTAGGATGTCAAAGATAGACCCAATTTTGCGGTCATGGCGGGACAATCTTTGGGGTGGAAGAACGGATACGCGGTGATTGGAACCCGGAATAGGAAGGGACGCTCGCCGTTCTAAGAAAAAGGTCAGAGAAGCACTATATTCTGGGATGCGACACACCTTGGCCCAGTATTTGACGTTGAGCATGTCCTTGATTTCCATGCGATATGCCTCGGTCTGCATACGAGTGGACGGGGACAGGGTGAAAGCCTTGTCCGCAATTTTCTTGGCGACGTCGGGGCTGATCATGTGCGCATAAGCGGGGGCAGGGCCAATTGACGACGACGAAGGAGCAGGCCCCAGCTTGTTGTGCTCTCCGACACGACATATGACTGATGTTGCCAGACAGCATTCTTTGCAAAACGACTGAACACACTTCTGACGTGACGGGCGGGGTTTTGCAGCCGCGGTGCAGAGCGCACTGACACAAGCGGTGGTATTGGGGTTGGAGTAACCCTTGCTGGGTGAGGACATGGCACTGGCAGGCAAGCAGTCACCCCAAGGCGGAGGACTGAGGTCGTTTCGCCAAAAAAAGCCCTTTGGGCAGTGATCAGGGTTTTTGCCGTATGTGTGGCGAGGGCACTAGAGGTAGTGAGTTGACGACAGACATGAGGGCCTGGAGACGTACCTCCTGGTAGACACGGGTTCTGTATTCGGGCGTAAAGTGACCAGTCGACGGCTTGGGATGTGAGAGGTACGCGGAACGGCACGCTGAGCAAAGGTCGTCGGACCAATCCCCGGGCATGAACAGGAACGAAGGTGCGTGGGAGGAGCTGCGTCCGTGGGAGGAGCTGCACAGTCGGTCCAAGCAGCAACAAACATATAATTTGCTGGAGGTGAATGAGTGTCGAACACATTTCACGCATTTCGCTGGAAGAAGAAAGCTTGAGGGAAAAAAAGAAGCCAAGACATGACGAGCCGGTGAAATAGACATAGCGTGTGATGATGGCTGTGATTGACAGGTAATCGCCGAGGGGATTGCCGTCAAGTCAAGTGAAGCTTTGGGATATTGCGTGCAGCGAAATGTGTGCAGGGAGAAAGCTCGTTTTGACTGAAGTGCCTTCACTGCAGGGAAGTCTTGGAAGGTTGCGTCCAGCGAAATCACCCCAGCAGTAGGGATCCGCACCGTAACGTATGGGTACGGACATACGTACGTACGTACGGAAAAATGTCCGTACCGTGAGCTTTTAACCCGCGCTCTGAGACGCCCGTACGTATACGGAGCCACACCCGTACGTTCCGTACCCGTATGGCCGTATACGGCCGTATACGTGCGTTTCACCCATCTTGAACCGTTGCAACCCGGAATGGTCCCGGCGGGGCTATCAGCACCCTCTGAGGATCACCAGAGGCCGCCGGGATCATTCATCAATCATCTCTCCGCCTCACAAGTGGTCAGGCAGGCCGGCAATGTCAACGGCATCACGCGGCAGACATCTGTCATCAGCAGCCTTCATATTCTACCCCGGAATTCAGTGGTAATCATCAATATTCTGTTGTAGAGTTACCCTCAGTCGCATCCAGCATGTGTCCCTTGCCGCAAGGAGGACCAAAACTGCATCAAAAACCTTCAAACACTGGAGCGCGCATCGGTCCGTACGTATCACGTATACGGCCGTATTTGACCCGTACCGTACCGTGTCGGCTTGGTGATGTTTTCCGGTGCTCCGTACGTATGGCGCAGATGGTCCGTACTCACGTATTTGGACCCGTACCGTATACGTACGTTACGGTGCGGATCCCTACCCAGCAGAATCAACGGAGAGAAGTACCTCCAGCATAATCGGTGCAGTAGGTTCACCGGGGGGAAGAAACCGAAAGTACGTGCAGCAAAATGCTGCCACCAAATTCAGTGAGGCGAAATCGGTGGGACGACATCCCTCAAGGCAGATTCCGGAACCAACTTGAGCGAATTGGCTCCAGCAAGATCGCCGCGACATAATCGGTGCAGCGAGTTCACTGCAGGAAGAAACCACAAATACATGCAGTGAATTGCGTGCACGGAATTGAGTTAAGGGAAAGCATTGGAGTCTTATCCCTCAAGGAAAGTTTGGCCAAAAGCACTGGAGAGATTTCCGTTAAACAAATTCCCTACACGGATATACGTTCAGTGGAATACAGAAATGTGGTGGAGGGAATTGTGTGCAGGGATTTTGATCGTGGGAATTCCCCCGGGGACAATTCCCCCATCAATTCCCCGATCACTCCAGTAGCACCAGTGCTCTCTCCCTTCGTCCACCACCACCTTGACCACCACGATCTTGCCACGCATCCTCCGAGCAATGGAGCTTGAAGCCTTCGCTCTCGCGTCGCCGCCGCGCTGGATGATGACTCAGAATGAGCGGCCCCGGGCAGCAACGGTAATGACCGGGTCTCTCCAAGTCTTGACTAGTCTGTGGCATCGCTCGGCCTTGGCTCGGGCATACCTGTGTAGACGCCCGAAGCTGCCAAAACATTCTGTAAGCTCTGTGTAACAAATTCTATGACGCTAGCAAGCTCTGCAAGTATAAAGGGCCCAGACGAACAGCCCAATTACTCACTCACCTCAAACACCAAATTATGTCTCCTCAAACCAATCTTGCTGTCTTCGTCTCTACGAATCCCTTGTCTCGTACTCTCAAAGATAGAGGCGTACCCACCCCAGGACCAGAAGAAGTTCTCGTTCGTGTAGAAGCCGCGGCGCTCAATCCGGTGGATGCACGTATCGGAGTGATAGTGCCCATCCCCCTGTGGCCTGATCTCCCCACCGTTCCCGGTGCTGAGGCTGCTGGTATTATCGTGGCCCTCGGAAACGATGTCAAAAGTCTCAAGGTCGGCGACAGGGTGTACGTTCCGTTTGTATTCCTGAGGAAAGCGTACTTACCGATCGTTTTGTAGCGCTTTTGGGACCGCCGGCCAGAAAGAGGACATCTCCTCGTATCAGCAATACAGTCTCGCGCACTCCGCGATCGTCACAAAGGTACGCGTTTGTGCGCGGGCTATGCATCAATCTCTAATATCGTCTAGTTACCTCCCAACATATCTCTGGAAGAAGGCGCCTCAATCCCTGTAGGATTGTTCACAAGCTTGCATGCAATGTATGCCCAACCTCCCAACGGGGCCGGTCTTGTCTCCCCCGCGTCTCCCGGTGGACGCGGCAAGTACGCTGGTCAGCCCATCGTCATCCTGGGCGGGGCGGGTGCGACGGGGCATTATGGTGCGTGTCTCTTCCTCGCAACGAAGATAATGACAGCTGGCTCATGATCATTCTTTTCAGCTCTTCAACTCGCCAAACTCTCCGGTTTCTCTCCCATCATTACCACCGCTTCGGCCAAGAACGAGAGCTTCCTCAAATCCCTCGGTGCTACCCACGTCATCGACCGTTCCCTCTCCGACGCCGACGTCGTCAAAGCCATTTCCGCACTGGCCCCCACGCTTTCCGTCGTCTTCGACACGATCTCCACACAGACCACGCTCGCGCTGGGATTCGCAATCCTCAAGGACTCGAAGAAGTACAGCCAGGGCAAGAAGACCCTTCTGCAAATCATCCCCATCCCTATCGCCGAGGCCAAGGCCGAGGGCATCGACGTGTACATGGGATGGGCATCGTCTGCGTGGACCCAATACAACGCCCTGTCTCGCGAGCTTTACGCGCAGCTGGAGGGGCTGCTGGCTGAGGGTACAATCAAGGTATGTCGTCGTTGCTGCCTCCGTTGACAATATGCTGACCCTGAGGAATACAGCCAATGAAGATCGAGGTCGTCAAAGGTGGCTTGGGCATTGGTGCATTGGAGGAAGCGTGGAAGGGATTCGACAAGGTTTCAGCAGTCAAGCGCGTCGTCTTGCCGCAGGAGACCCACGCTGTTTGAACTCCATAAAGCAACTTCCAGAAACTGCATGTTTAGAAGTTGGTTAGACCCTCTTTCGGATGGAAGTATGAACAGAACTTTCAGATCGATGTTGTTACTCGAGAAACGATTCACCGTCCCATAGGTAGTATAATTTCCTCGCTTTGGCAAGATGGTGAGAACTCCATTCGTGCACCCTGCTGCGCATCTAGCGGGCCCAATTTATCTGTAGAGGCTTCCCGTCGTCTGAGTGGCAATTGGAGGTCAGCGAGCTGTACTTTGGCTTGCCGGGCCGTGCAACGCGGATTGAGTTCGAACAGTTCTCAACGATCTCAACTCTGAAGGATGGAAAGAAAAACTTCAAAGAATGAAAGTGCTCAACCCGGAGTCGAACCTATGATCCCGGTCACAAGCGCCAGCGTGAGACTGTCGGAGTTTGTAATCGTCTTTGTCTTCCCACCACGATGACCTCGAAGCGTGCTCTTCTCGCTCAGGCCGTCCAGTCGCTTGTGGACCCCAGGAGCCCGCAGTTCTGCTGCAGGTATTATATATGCCTGCTCTCCCATATCGAACCAAACAACGACTTTTGGGAAAACCCCATCGTCCGAGATGCGCCATACGCCAACGAAAACCTTCGGTTAGAGCTGGGCGAGCTTACAGTGGCGAACAAGCTGGTACCGCTCTTCGATGTCATATCGCCTTTTCTCACTATCAACCGATGTCGAGAGGATATGGCAGCCCTGGCGCGTCGCATGGAACACTGCGACTGCGATCGCACTGATCGGCTCGTGGACGCCATGCACGCGTGGCATTGGAATCCCACTGCTTATTCTCTTGATCCCCCCGGCTTCGGGTGTCGAGCATCCACTCTGGAGGGCCTCATTGCCATTATAGCGGACCTCGTTTTCAATGCACTTCAGCTGCGGGGGTTGGAGCCCAGCAGCTGGCCTCGCCATCGCCGACGATGTCTGGCCGGAAATGATGAAGCGGCTGCCACCATGCTCTGCCGATGGCTCGATGTATACCCCATCTTGCCGATTCTGCGCGCCATCTTGGCTGCCGGGGGCTTCGGTCGCGACGCCGTCGTCGTTCCTTTGCTCCTCAGTGCACATCTGCCCAAGAACCTCGTCACCATCCTGAAACGCGGCCTCGACTCGCTTCCGCCAAACTATGCGGGAGACCCATACGGCGATGCTTTCGGTGTCGTATACCCCATCACACTCGTATTTTTCATGATGAGGGAGTTCTCCACCATCGACGACGGAGTATCCTCAGCCTATTTCTACCGCGAGTACTGTCCTCTGCTCCTCGAATGCCTCAATCGTGTCGCAGAGATCAACGAGAAAATGGGTTGGGTGGCTAACATGGACTGGGAGCGAGGCTTGCATATGGGAGGGATCGTTCACGCGAAGCTCGTGCTTCCGTTCGACGAGACGAGGTACCACCGGAAGATCCTGCACTTTTCGCGACAACTCCGCACCGGAATCCTGGAGGTCCAGACACCCTACCAGCTCGCAAGGAACATCATGTTCACGTTGGCAGAGCTGCCCTCGCAGTGCATGGACAGCAGTTGCGCAGCGCCGACCGCAGTGTTGATGTGTTCTGTATGCAAACGCGTCGCATACTGTAACCCTCAGTGTCAGGCTCACGATGTACGTCGTTTTGTCTCTTCTCGTCAACGTGATACGACTGACTGGAATCCAGTGGAACGGACCGCTGCCGCACAAGAAAGTCTGCAAAAAAATCCGAGCCATGGGCGACGCTGCCGGACTCCCAATGTATGCCACCCCTAAAGTCCCGCCGCCCCCCCTAGAAGTCCACGAGTTTCAGCGCCGAATTCAGAACGCCGTTCCCTGGCGAGAAGTCAAGACATTCAACGAATGCTTGATCGAGGACGATAGGATCCGCAAAGTGGTTAACGATAGTGTGTTCTCGTTCGATGTTTGAGTTTTATCATAACTGACAACTTGCGCCCAGAATACAGCGCTCGTTATCAGCGCTCGCTGGACTGAAACGGGAGCAATCGTCGGGTGTACGGCGGCAGGAAAACACGAAAGAGTTACGGATGAAATCTATGTGATGTTCTTTTCTTACAAGAATCTACCCGATGTTCGACCTTCCTATTAGACGGAGCCTACCCGGTGGCGGCGCCGAGAATGCCTCGCGTCTATTGGTCAACTCCTTGGATTTTGGCTGCTTTCTTTGCTGCGGTTTCGAGACAGTTCGATAGAGGACTTGTGACATCCACTTCATGCACCGATCGTGCACAGTGCACCCCGCTGGACACACCCGAGATATCGGGGTTCGAGGCGAATTCTAAAACTTATTTTCCAATCACAGTTGCAGATCCATCGTTCATACCGCCGAGCAACCGAACTGGGCAGCTGCCCCTGACGCGGACGAAGAGCACTTAACCAACAAACTGGAGCAAAGCGACGTCAAGCAATGAGTTCTGCAGCGAGTGGCTATGGGGAAAGTGGGTGTCCGGGGATTTGTATCCTGAACGTTTCAGAGATATGTTTTCGAGCACGCGAACAAGAAAACAAGAGGTACGCGTTTCATTGCTTTACAATTCGGAGGACACAGGTGATCGGGAATACTTTTACATGTTACACTCGGCGGCTGACGCTGTGTACCGCATCTTTACTCGTTGCAGGGACACCCCTGGAAGTTGCCTGCAGTGCAGACACCGTTCTGACCAAAGCAGCCATTGTCGTTGCACCCTCCGTTGTTGTTGCCACACTTGTTGCACGGACACCCGTTGAATTCGCCTGCAGTGCAGGTTCCGTGAGTGGCGCTCGGATCGGGGTAGACTCCAGCGCAGCCGTTCTGGTCGCAGCGACCAAGATTGTTGTTGCAGTTGTCCTTGGCGACAAGGCCCTGTAGTTTGAATCAGCCTCCGGAAACAGCAGACGGGCAAGTGTATGCATACATCGAGGTCAACCGCAGGGCCAGCAATGACCGAGGTCATCATGGCGGCGAGACAGAAGAAGGTGAAGTTTTTAGCGAACATGTTTGCTAAACGAAGGTTAGTGCTAATTCCTCATGATGTTCGACCTTCTGACTTACCTTGCTTGAGAAAGGGCGGTTCTGGGTACTGAAAGACTGAGCGGCGCTCGAGCCAGTCTTTTATACATTTCCAACGCTCCTAAGTACTCACACCAGCTATCAAGCTGAGTGGCTAGGTCCCACGAGGTTGCACCCAGTGGTCCTGCCTATTTAGGCCAGCCTGTTCACGGTAAGTCAGCGTCTTGTGGTCATGGACCCCCTGGAATGATGTTGTGCTCCGTTGGCATCTTGGAGATTTCTGTAAGGATAAACACCCGTACAGTACTTCATGTTTGTCTTCGGTAGACTCGTTGTTCATGTTGTGGACCACGCGAGTATAATAACCCCCCCCCCCCCCCCCCCCCCCCCCACGGCATGGTAAAACTGATATAGATTGTCCGTTCTCCCCGTCTGCTGGAGCTTCGTGTTACTCTGGGTACGAGACCCTGCCAATCGACGAAGGTTGTGGGGCCGTAGGACTGTCAGTGTGTCCCTGCCAATGGTGGCCGTTAAACGGCATGGTTGTTTCTTAATATGTGCTCTACTCGCCGCGGCGTCGATCGCCACACTGAACTGAAGCCCGCGATATTTCATAGGCACTGCCTCAGAGCCTCGGAATGAATGGGTTCCAAATGCGCTCCATTCTTTAGTTACTTGGACCAATCTGCTGTGTCCATTCTACGCGTCTGTGGAGCGTGGAGCTTCGCGCTACTCCAGTCCTGAAACATGCTTGATTTCCTTCTCCGCTATAGAGTCCGAAGTAATGCCAAGAAGCGAATTAGGCACTTATATGGGCTCCGAATCCACCATTCCATCATACGGATTCAAAGTGTCTTCTCTTTTCCGTTTTCGAACACCCGCTGTAGCGTTGATTTTCATGAGCTGACCACAGCACTGTGCACTCCGAGTGCATATGTTGCCGATTATCCGAGGGCTTAGTTCTAGCCTCCCTCAATTCAAGTTCGCGACCGTTCGATTTAAAAGCTCATGCCTGTGTCAACTTCGCTCCAGCGTTCCACCTTTTGACCGGTGCTATGGGCAGGGGGGTGCTTCGACAGTTCGACACGTACGTACGTACATGCAATTTCGCGTTCCCTCACATTCCTGTGTTGTGTACCGAAAGAATATGAAGATTTAGGGAACTCCCCTCATCGGAGCCATTAGCTGAAAATTGTGGAGCAGCCATTCGGAGGATGTCGACCGATTTCGTCTAGACGCCCGACAGGTCTGTTACGCCACAATCCCCACTTGCCTTACGGTCATGTACGATGTGCTCAGTATTATACATGCGCTGTCGGAGAAGATCTGGAAGTCGTTAAGCTTATTTTAACGGCATAGGGCCCAGTCCATTCTGTTGGAAAGTGGAGCGCTCACCAGATAATCGGTTGAGCCAGTAATATCAGAGAGCGCAATCTCTTCTGAGTGATAGTCAGCCTCGTAAGCGGGAAAAGCGGACATTTGGACAAAGGCCCGAAGTAAGGTTCTGGTCTTCCGTGAAAGGCGTTCGCTAGTCTTTGGTCTTCGTTTTGCATATGGACATAATCATGATATAGATACATCTTCAATACATCTCTCTCATTCGTTTCGTGTAGATCAACCTACGCTATGCTCAATCTGAACTCGACGCCTCCGACTATGCGATGCTTGTAGCCTTCAGCCCGCCGCCGGTGGCGCTTGGTCTCCACGTCCGGTTTCCATATTTTGGTGGGGACCACGGGGCTGGTGGGAGTCATACCGGACGCTGGAAGGGCTCGTACGTGAGACCAAACCCGTTGGAACAGCGGAAAGGACAGACCTGTTTGATGCGTGTTGCGAGCTGGTGCCGTAGTGCCACGCACGTGTGAGAAAGCCCCGAACATAGAGCGGTTGTGTTTGACCGAGTCCTGGAACTCGGGCAGTATATGGACCTCGGGAAGGTGGAGAATATCAGGCTTGACCTGCGTCAGATATTCAGCAGCAGAAAAGGAACGAGGAAGATATATGCAATACGCACCACGAGCTTGTATTCCGAGCCTATGATCGGGTGGTCGTTGAGATCGAGCGCTACCTCAACGGCACCGAACTCCTGGAACTTGACAACGGCATAACGATACCCAATCTCTGGGCGGCCAGGTATACCGGTGGCACTATACCGAATGTTGACATACTCGAGATTTCCGCACCGTGCGAAGTGCTGCCTCAAATCGTCGGGCGTAGTCTCTGGGTCCAGCTGTGGTCGTGTGAGCTTGAGATGAGAAAGTCATCGGAGGCAGACGTACATTGCTGACATGTACCCACGGCTCGGGGACAATGGGCGTTGAGACAGGCGCGGGAGGCAGAGCCAGAGGTCCCCCAGGTGGTAGCGCTTTGGTCTTGACGACCTTCTTCTTGGCTGTGCCAATCGCCGCCACCGTATGCTGACGCTCAAGTGCGCGCTTACAAGGCTTGCGGTCCAATGCGGCGGAAGTGATGTCCTCCGACTTGGGCAGCGGTGCCACAGGTGGCTTGCTAGACGAGGCCACAAAGCTGCCCTCTGGCGTTGGAGGGGCAGTTGTGCGGCAGCCGTACCAAACGCCTGGCCCCTTCTTGACCCTAGCGTTTGTAACTGGCGCCTGCTTGACCTGGGCGTCTGTGACTGGCGCCTGCTTGACCCTGGCATCCACAAGTAGCGCCTTATTGACCTTCTTCGGCCCCTTTAATATCTTCTTGGCCATCGATGACGGGGAAATTCTGTGCGGTGAGATGGGAGGTGGGAGAATGGTCGCCTTCAGGAGAACAAACACCTGCTTTTATGGAGCGCCCCTGGGGCTTACGGCACTTCCAAAAAGCGTAAGTGGCAAGGGACAACAAAGAGAAAACAAAGCAGAACTCATTGTTCAACCGATTCGGCCCAAGCGCATCATTCCAATCATGATGGCGAGGTCAAAGCGCAACCCAGCTGACGAACAAGTGCCACCCGGCTTTGTCTGCATCGCCGTAGCTCAGACTCAGAGGCTCAGGCGCCGGGTAATTTTTGAAGTGATCTTTGGTCAGATAAATGCCGGAGTATTTGAATTCGGCCCTCTTCGAAGAGCCCCGTTTAGCGAAAGCAATTTCCGAGAATGGGGAGAAGTGGGAGCTAGATTCCAAGTAGGAGATCTTGACACGCCTGCATGACTCGTACCCGGTCCCAGTCGCTAGGAGCACGGAAGCAGTCTCTGGAAGGGGAAGTCAGAGTTGTACATGCCTAGTCTTCGACGGGATGGACTCACAACATTCTATCCTTCTTTAAGGATGTACCCTTCACAACGTAAATTTAAATTCGATATCTGGTTTTGCGATCGAGGTCAGGGAGACCCAGAGATTCGGCTTGAAGGACTCGTCGGCGTGTTTTGCAGGCGGGAGGCGATAAAATCTTCTTTAGGGATATCCTGACCCGAGAAACAATGGATGTCATACCTCGAAGAATACATATGAAATCCTTTAACTCCCGTCATAGGACAACCACAGGACATCCAGTTAAATCCAGATTCCAGGGCGGAATCGTGGAACGTCTCGCAAGTCTGGCGACCGAGTCGCGGAAGAACCTTCGCATCCGCAGCAGAGTGGGAGAGTTAGTGGCTGCATCGCACATCCGGAGGCAGCGGCCTGTGTCAATTGCGTGCCAGCGAAATTTTCGGTGGTGGATGCAAAGAGAGGAAAGCAGTGAGCACCGCCACTGATTAGATGCCGTACGCGTGATCATGCGCATCAACGGACCATTCCGATCGCTTGTTCTTTATTTGCGAAGCCAGTTCAAAAAGCCACTCGTACCTTGTTTTCAACGCAAATAGTGAACATGCACTGACAGTGATTGAAAAGTGCATTATCCGCTCAGTTTGGCTTCAGTTCAAGTTCCAATGTTCAATCTTTCTTATTCTACTGTAGTATTTCAATCAGTTCGGCAGTCACGCGTCACGGAGGACTCTGATGGCAACGAATTATGGTCGTCGTCACAGGTCACCGGCGGCCTTGACGAAATGACTTTTTGTCACCGTAGGTTCAAATTTTGGTCCCAGAGGCCAAAAACCGAGATTTTTCTTCGCCGCAGGCGATTTGGTGTTATATTACAGTCCATTCGGTCGCCAATCGCTCAAATTTTGCATCCCACAGGCTCGCAGACGTGAAACGCCGGGAACCCAACCCATACTGGCATTCCGAGGTATTTCAACCTTGTATAAAATTCGCTGTTTCCTCTGTTGGACTGTTGTTTTAATCACACTGTCGACATAGCTTGACACTAGGTACACGTTTTGAAGGCTGCCAAAATTTTCAGGTGTGTCACGGCCTGCCTGGGCGGGTGACGAACTGACGAATCGGTTGAACGTGTCACGCGTCACACCCCCTGTCGAATTGATTGAAATACTACACTAAGTTCAAAAAGTTCTGATTTTTTGTACACAAAGTTTCCGATGTAAGTCTACGTTCTATCTACAGTCTTTCAGAGATGTGAAAGACAACGGACTTGTCACCGGTCTTCAAAACCTTCTTTACGACAAACTTGCCCGTCAGCCAAGTCAAACTGCTCCGAAGTGTACTTGAGGCAGCTGTTGGTCAGCACGTACCGCTTTGTTCCGTCGACGCGTGCCGAAATCAAGGTCGTTGCAACGTTGACGGTACCAATCTCCGTCTGTATCGGCAAGAGGTAGAACAAGTACTCGGTCTCTTCCCCCTCGCTGGGCAGTAGGGACTAGGCTGCAGGCCGGGTCGAATTGGCGGCCAACGAGCCCGGAGAAGCGGCGCATCTCGGGGTGGTGGTAGAAGTCCCTGACGCTGCACTTGACGGCGCTCGAGCCCAGTGGGAGGAAAACCTGTATCTCGGAGAGAACAAAGTCCCCTGGGCGCGTGAGGCAGCTCAGCATCGGCCCGATGCGCTCGGGCAAATCGTTACCCTCCTGGAAACCCAGGTTGGTGACGACCGTGACATAGCCATCCTCGGCATCTGGGGTGAATGGAGGTGCGGGGATGTCGTCGACGCAGCACTTGTAAAAGTCTGCAATCAGGTAATAGAATCGCTCCGCCCCGACGGTAGGGACGAGCGCATCGCGCATGGTGGCCTCGGAGGCGGGGTTGATGTCGATGCCAACGTAGGACGCGAGGCGGACACCGGCGGCGAGTCGCGACGAGGTGCTCAAGGATGGCCCTCGACTTCCGCGGCTCCGGACCAAGCTCCACGTAGCGCACGCGCCAGCAAGAAGCCCCAGGAGATTTGTTTAAACAGCCGACGTTGCAACACTAATCCCGGATTAAATCGCTGCTTGATTAATCAGGGGGGACGGTTTAAACAGCGGTTAAACAATGCTAATGGCTCAAAAAGGACAACTGCTTGAGGGTCGAACGCACCATCTCTGGAAATCGTGGTCGTAAGGGTGCAAGTGCAAGCAACCGTTAGACCACGGTGGCAATGATGGCGACATCGTTAAATAGTGTCACCGAGGGGCTTCGGAGTCTATGTGGGCCAGACTCCGACTCTTCATAACCCGACAACTGATTCATCCCCTGGGAAACTGGGTGTGAACATAAGAAGTAACATGTAACTAATCCTAACTAATGGTGCATTATGATTGCCACACTGTTTAATCCTTGAGGAAAAATCACGAGAAAAACCAGATTAAATCCGCTCAATGGCTGATTTGGATGATTCTATTAAAATTCCAAGGCAACCGGTATGCTCAGGCTGAACATTTAATCACCTACTAGCATAAATCTGGGGTTAAATCCAAATGAAAAACCTTGGGTTGAACCGGGATGATTGATCGGGATTTCACTGTTGTTCTACTTGTTTAAACCATGGTCTAATGATCATTTATCCCGTTTAAACAGCCCTTGTTCTATTATAAACCAGGTCCACATGAGATAGAGCTCATTCCCACTACTGGAGAAAAAGCACCTACTTAAAAAGGAATTGTTAAACAAGGCGTGTAGTAGCATCAAGTTGTTCCATACTCCACGCTTTCATGGTGTAGTGGTTAGCGTTCTTCCTCGGGCTTCTCTGTGCTGCGTTCGAACCCCGGCGCAGCTTTTTGTTGGACCTGTTCACCGCCCTGATTAATCAAGCAGTGATTTAATCCGGGATTAGCGTTGCAACGTCGGCTGTTTAATCAAATCCCCTAGGGTTACTGCGCCGGCCATTGGCAAGCTGCGCTAGTTGGGAGGAAGCCCCGAGGAGAGCGTCACGGAATGAGAGACCACCGTGGCTCCCGGCACAGAGTGTATCACTCTCGAGTGCCATGCGGTTGACCTTCGCCATTGTGTCGAATATTTGGGACAGCGTGTCGTGTCCAGACGTGGCCTGTTGGGGCTTTATGCCGTCCGGCGCATACTTGTCGGAGTTGTCGAGAACAATGATCTGCTCCGCTGCGACATGACTATGGGCGGCAATGGTGCCCGCAACAAGGTCATTGAAGCGCGGTAGGGTGGCAACAGACATTAATGAGTGTTTTGGGGCAGGATGAAATGCGGGGTAAAAGCCAAACTCGTACGACTCATATATATATTTGCTTGCTCCCCAAACTGGGTCGGTGTATTATCACACATCGGAAGGAGCATAATCGTAGAGCTCGGCGGGAAATTGCTTTTTGCGAAAGGGGGGAGGTATCCGTGCTTCCAGGGAATTCTTGAAGTGGGGAGAAGAGTACATGGCTACGGTGGGAAAAAACAACATAGATCATTTATAAGAACGTCCGAGTCGCATAACCCCGGGGAAATCGCGGATAAACACGCAATGTGGATCTAATCTAATTCTCCGTTGGAGTTCGCCGTATGATTGCAGGAGGCCGGTAAACGGCGGGGCACAAACAGAGCTGGAATTGTTGAGAGTGAAATGAAGCTTCTAAACTTCCTCCAGTTTGCAGTACAGCGAGAAAAAGTTGAGCTTGAGAGTTGAACTTGAAAAGAACCTTTTCAATCGGTTTCTGCTAGGATTTCTGTTTCGGTTGGGCCCAGGGTCATTCAGCAAGCTAATATGCTCTCTGAACATGTAAGTACATGGCACATATTTTTTCGATTAGTTGAACGCCGGCGCTCGTCGTCAACCTTCGGTTGACTCCTCGCGCCGCACCGGTTTTCGGGCCGGAAGCCACGAGGCTGATTATATAAGCCATTTGCCGACATTTTTGCTCACCAGGGCACAAAACAGATAAATCTGTTTGTGGAAAATGTGTTCTGTTTACTCCTCGAAAAGAAAAGAAAAACCGCTCCAAGTTCTCTATCCACCTGCTCGCATAAATTATAATGTCCGACTTGTGTCCGACTCTGCAAACTCTACCACTTGATACTCCAATCCCACCCCTTCACATGAACCCGTACCCAAACAAAACAAGCGATGGTACTCACGTAGCTCAAGGCGGCAAAAAGAATAAGGCCCCAAAAGCTTTCCCTGTCACCCCTCCGATTCTCCGGCGGCGCTTAGCAAACTGCCGGCGATGGGGATGCTAGTGAGACAGCCAAAGCTTGTGATGGTGTACGCGCTTGCGTAGTAGCGCCCGTAATCCTGCGTGTGACATAACTGGCCGACACAAATTGGTATCAGCGTGATGTTCGCTCCACTTGCAAGGCCGTAGACCGCGACAAATGCAAGCAACAAATTAGTGCCTTCCAATGCGTCTGTCATCCAAAGGCCTGCGACCGCAATGAGGCAGATAAAGTTGCAGATAATCATGGTATTGTAGCGTCCAGCGTGGTCGGCAGCGTATCCCGTTGCGTATCGTCCGAAGCACGAGAACGCGTTGAGTATTGCGAGAAGCTGGTACGCATACGCAGCCTTGCCACTCGTAGCGCCCTCCGAGTGGGACAGCGTCTGGCGCCGCGTGGCGCGCGAGCTAATATTCTGGGATGTACGAAATGGGACAAAATATGCCCATTCGATGAAGAACACGTCTGCCGTCGTAACGGTCATCGCTGGATCCCAGAGAATGCGTGGGTCAGGCAGCATATCGCGCACCGCGGGCTTGGCTTTGCGGGGAGGCGCAAGCGGCTGCGGCACAAAGTCACTCCCACGGCGCAGAGGAAGAGCAGTACGAAGGCAATGGCCCGCATCGTCCACGCCCAGCCGACCTTGGGTAGCAAAGACTGGAACATGAGGGGAAGATGACGCCACCAACGCCGCTGCCAATAAAGGCGAACCCACTCGCTGTCCCACGTCGCCGGTTGAACCAGTGCGCGATGGCACCCATCGCCGGCGTGAAAAGTAGGGATGACCCGATACCGTTGAGAATTGAGAACGCGAGGATAAAGTGCCAGTATTCTGCGAGAAGCTTGTGAAATCGAACTTCGGTGACTGGAGTCACTGGAGAAGCGCAGAGAGACTCACTGGTGCAGCAGCTCAATGCAAACGTGCTCGCGACCAGGCAGATGCTTCCGGCGAACATGAGTTCGCGCGGCCCTCGCGTGTCGAAGATGGGTCCGATTTGTACCCCGCAAAAGTTCGAGACAAACACATAGAGACCAAATATCCACCCGATGGCGTCAGGTGAGTATGTCCGCAGCACTGTGGTCGATACATAGGCCTGGAATACACCGACGGAGTTGACCAGCCCAAGGCCGGCCATCATGCTGCACCACGAGCCAACGGCTACGCTCCAGGCGGCGAATCCGCCCTCTGGGTATGTTATCCCAACATTCCCTTCATCCTCGGGCTTGACGTGATGAGCCACTGCAGTTTGTCCATGGGCAGGAGTTGACGTCTCGACACTCATTGATGGGAGGAGCAAGGGTGTGGGCCTGGTTTGGGCGTCGCGGTTCCCATACGTCATGGTGGGCGCAAGCGGTCCGAACGACCGAGCTTTTTTTGAACTGCGTGTGCGGGCTCAAATTGGGCTCAAATTGAATTTGAGTCTTACTAGTGGGGTTTAACTTTGGGTGCTTTGCCGCCGGCGTACCTTCCCGAAGCTTCTCGGGCACCGGAGTCCCAAATCAGCCCAAAGATCTTCTTCCTCTCCGCAAGGTGAACGGCCGAAGACTCCGAGTCATCGAGAACGATTGTAAAAAATCAAAATAGAACCTGACCGACGGACAGCGTTATAATTATGCTCACCGAACTACTTATTAGCGACTGTTCCTGATTAGGGAGTCGGATCGATACATCGCAGCTAGCGACAACACTCAGAGCCACTGTAACTTATAATGGTGCCTGCATTTCAGCTGCCAATATCCATCAACCCATTTCCCTGAAGGCGTAGTAAAATGTACATGGTCGGGGGGTAATGAACATATTTGATCTCTCAGCTCCGAGCTTTTTACAATACAAAAGCTTTCAAGAGCCATGTCGAAAATTCTAGCTGGAGTGAAAAACACTCATTACAGCCCAACGCTCACGTACTCCTCCAGGGAGATCAGTTATAGGTCAATGCCCGAATTCATTTGTGAAAGATACAGAAGCAAGACTATAAACGAGAGACAATAGCGTCAAAGAAGTCGGTGTCGCTGACGGGAGTTAAAATGCTATTCCTCAGATCCTGGCCTGAGACCATCGTGGTGCCTCGGCTCGAAAGAGTTCCATAGTTAAGGTCAACCAGCTGCGCGCTGTTCGCGCCGCCTGCTGATGTTTCGTACCAGGTAATCATGTTCTGGATACCGTCGACCAGGGCCGACGCCGCGCCCTGGATGGTGGAAATAGCCCATAGACGATACTGGACAGGAAGGGTGTATTGGCTTCGCTGAGGTGCATCGACCGTAGCGTCATTGAGGTAGGCGTCATACCAGGTTGTCCTAACCCCCCGGTCAATCCGAGCTCCGAGACGATTGACGACGGCTTATCACTCACCAAACATCTCGCATGCACTGATGAGCACGAACGAACTCGTCCGCAACGACACCGGCTTCGAGATAGGTTATAACGCCCGATGCCTTTGGGGAGGTTAATAGAAGTGCTGAAAAATGGACAAAGTATATCTGACCGCCCGAACGTCGAACACTTTCTTGCTATAGGAATATGTGTCGAACGTGGTCTTCGTTCTGATCATTTGCCCGCCGACGGCCTGCCGTCCAAGAGCTGAGGCCCAGGAGTTGTAGAACGAGCGAGACACACCCACCTTGGCTTTCATAGTATTGGCAGTAGATTCGAGCCAACGCATGCTGTCACCACTCGTCAAAACCGATAGGGTATTACTCGGCTCGCATGTGAGCAAGCGTTTGATCACAGTATTCGCCGTGCCGCTGACAACTGCTGGGTATGCGCTGGGCCGGTTGAATTGGGTGTTTGCCCAGGTGCAGAAGTTGACGTTTCCCGCCGCATTTTGCCACAGCTCCGCGACAGAAGCCAGGCTATCAATGAAGATGGTAACTGTATCCCAATGGGGAGGTTAACCCCAGTATGGCGGGAAAAGAATTGACTGACTGAGTTGAAGATCGTATACGTGCTCTCTCCCATATACATTCTTTCCAGGTACCGTACCAACCTTGTTGGGATACGCAGCGAACTTGTAATCAAGCCTAAGCGTGATTGAGGATTCAGCGACAGTTTTGTAACCAACGGCACCACCCACGTCGTCGGGGAAGCAAGATTCCAATAGCCAATGGGGTTAGTGTTCGTATCTGTGGGTATAGTGAGGGACCGAGCGAGCTACAGGACGGGACTCAAGTACAAGCAAACCCATTGAACTTGATCAAGGACCCGCAAGATGCCACCTGGACTAGGATCCCGTCGTCACTGGCGTTGAAAACTGAAGCCGTGTCATCGAGTTCGACAACGTCTGGGAATGTGTCGCGGCGGAATACCCCATCGTCGTTACTTGTAAGAATTATGAGTCCTCTGTACCAAGGTCAGAATGAGTAGCCGTACTTTGAAAGCGGCTCCTCTGTGTTTTTCTCGTCAGAAAGCCTATGTGAATCTGATTACAAACGAAAGAGCGGACCGTCAGAATAGATGTCGTTGTCGTAATTCTCTTCTCCTATAGCCGAGTCCGTTTGAGGGCAAAGAAAATCGGTTCCGACGAGGGGTGGGATGAGAACCCGTTTCTCAAGCGCTCCGGCCGAGGGTCTAATCTCGCTGCGTTCACCTTTGTCTTCAACAACAATTCGAGGCTCCGGGTGGGTCGCAGGAAATGAGGGTAGAGTACCAGCACTGGCACTCATTTCACCTAATCCACGTTTAGAGCTTGCTGACGGCTCGTCGACGGAGTTGAAGCACTGTGCAAGTTCAGTAAATGGGTCCGCTTGCGCGATATACATGGATGCTTACCTTGGACATGTACGTGTAGTCCTTGTTGTAGAACTCAATCGTCAACGGCGAAGACTCCCAGTACAGTAAATTTCCGGTGACACCACCCGTCAGGATTAATCCATAATGCGGGTTGACGCATACTTCACCGGCTTGAGCCTGACTCACAGAGCCGGTGATCTCAACCCCTGCATACAAATCTAGGACAAGTTGAAGATAAATATGGAGGTGAAAACGGTCAACGATACCTGCAGCGACATAGGCATTGGCATCAATCAAGGCACCTCCGAGGACTGAGATGCCCAGTTGCGCGGTGGGGACAATATGAATATTGAGTGATCCCGAAAGGTCAACATTGTATCCAAAGCTGTACTTGTATGCTTGATTGGGGTCGCTACAAAGGTTTCAATATTGAGAAGACGATTCGGCAAAGCCCCGTCACGGCTGCACTCGCCTTGGGGTCACCTTGTTACCCAGGTCGTCATCTCCCTTTCCAAGGGCATAATGAATGTCGGGGAACTGGTATGTTAGCCCGGTGGTCAGTGTTCTGGTCCAGACGTGAGGACTGAGCACGTGTATTCGAAGGTACGAAAAAAAACACGCACCCTGTCAGACTCAGTTCTCCGGTGACTACGAACACAGTCAATGTCAATGACGAAGGAAAACAAGCGCCAGTATACGAACTATAGCCATTGAGGACGAGAGACGGTCCTATGGTCAAGAGACCCGGATAATAAAGCCCCGGGAACCCAAACGATGCAAATTGAATAGTATCCGAGTTCCAGGTAACCGACGCTGTACCAGTCATGGTGAAAGTGGCCGCAGCTTTTCCGCCGGCGTCTTCGAAATATTGTCAGCGGTGCTGAAAGGATAACTCGACGCCACCGCACCGAAGTAGACATATGCCGCCGTCACCTGAGGAGGTACAACCTGCCCTTGAAGATAGAACCCGTAGCGAGTGGTCAGATCTGTGAAACAGTTATTCAAGACCTGTAACGCAGTGCATCTGAGCGGTACATACGAGTTTGCCCGTTTACAGATATATCGAGAGATGCGTCGAATTCGGGAGGTCCGTCGCAATGCAAATCCTGGTGGAAGATAGTCCAGGTGTCGGACCAAACTACCGACCTGAATGAGCCTTATAGATGTGTCAAAAAGACCACTTACAGAATGTTCTGCTCTGGGAGTTATCTGATTCAATCTGATTGATTTTACTCAACCTGAAAAGTATTTGAATAATCTGATTGAGTCGCTTTTGAAATACATACCAAGTCTTGAACGCGCCCCACCACCGTTTCTTTGGCGGTTCTTTCCACAAACCGCGGGACTTGAGCCTAGGGATCGTTGAGTTAAATCCGCGATGCAGGGCAAAACGTACCATTCACGACGTTCCGGCGGTGAGTCCACGACACTGTCCCAATAACCAGGCATGTCGGTCACATCCGCGCGCATGTACACAGGTCCATTCTCTGCAGGAATGGCGGCAAATTCATAATCGAATGAGAGCGAATAAACAGTGCCCGACGCGGTACGACGATATCTTGCCAACACAGATTGATTAGCGTGAGGGTCCAAGCTGACCACACGAGCATAGGGGCCCAAGCCGCAGGAAAGAGGAAGTTTGACAATGGTGTTGGCTGCGCCACCAATGAAGACATGCTGACAAGCGTCAGAATTCGCTGCGCAGTGTGCAACCACCTGGGCAATCAAAGTTAGAACGGATTGCCGTCGTTGGGAAACGCGTACCGTCTGGGCTTGGTCACTTTTCGCATCGCAGCCACTAAGTACCCAGCCCGCAGCAAGATCCAGGCTCGAAACTGATGACGGATTAGGTGAATCAATGAAAACTTCACCGAATGCGCTGTTGTTTTCGTTATCGTCCTCTTTGAATGTCGAAGTGGTTCCTTCCTCCGAGAAGCTGTCTCCTTCGTCGGGATCGAAGTCCACGTTGAAGAGGTCATTTCCGGTGTCCTTGATAGTAGAAGGGAAGATGTCGGAGAACGGGACCGGGAGTGCCTGGGGAACATCGCAACAATAGGACCGCACATGGCCGCCCGTGCATGGCGAAGTGCCGTCACCTTGCAAAATTGTGAGCAATGCGACGACGTCAACACCAACCAAGACATACCAAGTGAGTCCTGGAACACAGTAATCTGCCCGATCTGACACGAGTTATCGCCACATAGAGGAGGAGTGCCTTGCCACGCGCAATTGGTCCAGGGGAAAGGTTTCTCACAGCAGAAGGCCTGCGATTCACCGGCGCCTCGGCACTGCATTCCCACCGAGGTCTGGAAGTTAGGGGAAGATGATGGGCAACTACAGAGGAACAATTCTGAGTTCATGGTGACGTATGGAAATAGAAGCGCGCGTACCTATCTTCGGGATGGTTGTTGCATTCTGGATTTCCGGTGAATAAAAGAAAAGGAGTCAGCGTGCGCAACATACCATCAGCAAATATGCAGTCAGCCGGGGCCACCTGCGAGGCGTTGAACTTAACAACCTCAAATATCCGCCAGGGAGAGACTCACAGTGACGCCCCCATCGCAGCACAGACCCGTTGTGCCAGAGCTGCATTGTTCGTTCAAATTGTCCCCGACAATATCCATCGCCACCAATATCTCATCCAACTCACACGCCGGGGAGCATGGCGTTGTAGCATCCTTGTATCCGCGCTCTGGGGGACAGTCAGATTTCATCGGTAGGAAAGAGGATGAACCACATACTGGTGCAACTTCCTCCCATATTTGTCGGGCAGCAGACCTGCGCCTGGTCGGACTTCTTCAGGTTACAGTTTCCGGTGATTGGATTATAATAAACATCGCCGACAATGTAAGCAGCATGGACCGTGTTCGGGGCTTCTGTGACGTCTGAAAAGCACTTTACTAGGTGGTCAGAATAAATCGGCAGAAAGTTCCAGAACACCGACCGATTGTGCTCCGCAGTCTGTAACGAAACAAGACCCGTCATTTTCTTGCTCTCCACTGGTTTCTGCGGCGACGATGTCGGGATAGAGCGATTTAATGCGACTATTTTGAAGTGAGGGTCCGGAGAATAAAATGAAGCGGATGTCATGAATTACCTGAAAATCTTGTCGTCCTGGTCCACGGACCTTTACAGAATGAAACGATGTCAGAGTGTTATGAGGCGCCGGGCGCAAATACACAGACCATATCATGGTTCCACCGATGCAATGGTCATTGGCGCTGGAGAGGCAAGATTGAAATCGAATGAACGTTTCGCGCGCAAGAGGGACACGTACTAAGTCATCTTGAGGCCAAAGGCTGGGGATTTATGAATAAGGAATCAGCGACGATATGGGTAAGCGACTCACTCTCGACGTCGTCGTAGCTGACCCATTGATTCTGCTCCGAGCCAAACACGACATAGTTCACAGCAGCTACGTCGTCGGTCCGAATAACTGCTTTCGCATCCGGGCCCACGATGGAGTCGATTTCGGCCCACATCAAGCTACCGGCATTGTTGCTGCAGGGACCGGCTTCCGCCCCCGAGGACCATGGGCACCCAGGGTCCGCACAATCGGACGTGGATAGGGTGTAGGAGCGACCATAAAAGGCCATTCCCATAACCATTTGCGAAGGGTCGACTGGAAACAAGGGAGTGAGCGGGGAACTGTGTCCGTATCCGATACCTTACCATTAACCCGCCAGTAGAGATCGAACGCCGCTTCGATTTCCGTTACTATCAAGGGGTGTTAGCCAAAGCCGGATCCCAACTTTCCGTGCACTTGCAGTTCGTGTGAGCCAAAACAACATATCTGCGTCAAGAACAAGATTAGGAGCTGGACCATAGCCATTCAGATGACTCTTACCCGATGTTGGGCTAGAATGACATTCGGGTGAGCATTCGGGGCGACAGGAGCAAGAGAGAGAGATCTCACGTCAATACCGTCCCAGACGCCGTGCAAGTCGTAGGTCATGACCTGCCATCGACTCAGTACCGAGACAAGGTGGAATTCGCAATAAGACTGACGTTGACCCAATCCGCGGATTTGAGCATCCCAGGTATGTCGAAGTGTTGCAAGTACCAGTAGGAGGACGGGGCCGTACTGTTAGGCATATGAGCAAGTACTATGACGAAATACGCAAAACGTGGGACCGTACAAGCTGAGTCCGTATTTTTTGGGTTTGAACGCGGTCTTGACGGAGGCCATGAATTTGACGTAGTTCGCTGTGTCTTCCGGGACACCTCCTCGATCAGATGCACCGGGATACTGGGAAAATACTAAGTCGTATCCAGAGAGGAATGAGTGATTCTTACCTCCCAATCAATGTCGAGCCCGTCGAAAGCGTATTGCTCCATCACAGAAAGGGCCGAAGCGAGGAATTTATTGGTATTCGCCTCGGAGGCCACCATGTTGGAAAATATCTTTTGATTTGGTGGGTCGTTGAAGGTCCACCCGCCTACAATCGTCAAGTCGCCCATTTAGAAGACGACTCGGATACCGGAAATAAGCGAACCGATTGATAGAAACACTTTTAGTGCTGGCAAGTTTTGTTTCAACGCAGTGGTGCGCTTCCAGAGCTCAGTGTCTCCCGCGGTCATTTCGATGATTTCGTAGGAGGAGCTTATCAGCGCAAAAGCGTAGTTGATATGAGTCAGCGAGTCAGCTGGGATCGCCTCGGGAGCGAAGGCCATGCAGGGGCTGCAATCAGCATTAGTATATGTGCGGGCAAAAAAAAATGTCGAACCGATGGACTGCCCATCCCTCATAGTAGCCAATGCGGCGAGCAGTAGCGGTAGATTGATCCACACCTAGGACCATCACGTTGAGAAATGGACTGGGACGGGAAGAGTACAACGATACCGCAAGAAGGCTGCTTCGGGGATCCGCAGTTACTTTGGCAGCCGTCACCACAGAAGTCGGTGGTGGTTCCGCAAAATCCGAATTGAGAACAGCTGGAAGACCGACATTAGAGAGACTCCAAAGGAGGAATACATCATTCTACCAAACATCTACAACGAATGAGTCAGGTTGAATGCATGGGGCAATGAGAGCACGACGCACTCAAAGGGCAGGTCAGGTTTGATGCAGCGGCAAACGGCCCACACTCCGCCAAAGCATCACAATTCTGTGCAAGCATCGGACAATGGGTACCACGAAGGGTTTTTTAACGTGGGGACGTACCGAAGTGCAAACCTAGACCGCAACTCTTGAGCATCCGAATTCCAAATGGCAAATCGTTCTTACATCGGAGCCACAGAACTTTGGACCAAATCCGCAGAAACCGCTCTGTCCATTACAGCAGGCACCGTTGGCGCAAGGAATGTCCGGTGTGCAGGACCCCAAGGGGAGTTTCGTTGTGTTCTGAGCGGTTTGGGCTATAACTCGGGCAAGAGGCCCCGAAAGCAAAAGGAATGCTAGCGATCACCGCAAAGGACTGTGAGTATCTAAAGAGACGAGCAAGAGAGTGGCGCACATATTGAAGAGAGTGAGAGGCCAATCATCTCAGGCCTGAGGGGGGTGAATCTAAGCCCAGAACTCGAAGTTCAGTCGCCCTATATCTGGCCGGTCTTGAGCAAGTCTTGAGCCGGCCTTGCGATTTCAATCGCATTGTTTACGGCCCCCACCACGGATGGATTTAACGATTGTCACCTAGTCGATGTTCATCAGAGTTCTCGAAGCTGTGATCTAAGTTTGCTCACCGGGGCGAATTGGCGGTTTCATGTTGGTGGTCGATTGTAGAGACGTGTCGATCATATCGGGCCGCCACATTCGCCATACAACGGATCAAGTGCGGATCAGAGAGATCGGAGGCGGCCCGGCTCCAGTGGACTACTTCAGGAACGTCGAATGAATCGGAGAAAAACCATTCGGGTGGGGAATTCGACGATTACGGTCCGTCATTAACGGGTCGTCCTCCTCAGTCGCTTCTCGTCAGGTCCGGAGGGGCGACTGAAGTAGTATATCAGAGGCACAAGATGCATAGCACTGTGATCAGATTCGCTACGGAATCCCAACCATTCCATCATACGGCAGCCACCGAAGAGGTACCGATTCGTGGGTGGTTGTACGCCCATACTAGTCTGGTTCGAATTTTTTTGTTCTGCTCCCCCGGTAGATCTTGAGCCCTTACCGCGACTAGAACATCTGCCAGAGCGTGCGTGAGATCATCTGGTGAAACTGTTCGGCTGGTCAAGTCGTCAGGCACGAGTGGTTGAGCACGCATGGTGCAGATGCAGACCACAATCAGTACTAGTGGCGGCGCGATTTAGACAATTGTTCCGAATTCGTAACAAAATGAAACTTCGCCACGACCAGGTTTAAGGTTCAGGAAAAAAGTGGACTCAAATGCCGGGTCCGGTTTGAAGGCCACAGAGATTTTAAAAGGCCGAAAGCAAGCAATTTTCTTTGGTGTTTGAAGCTGGCGGCAACTGCCGTACATATCACCGAGCCAACTTGCGTCGGATCAGACTTATGTAAAACTACTCCCCTTTTGTTCCCAACGACTCGCAGCGTTTGCGTCTAGCCTTACCTGGTCCCTATCCCGGTGCTCAATGTGAACCGCGAAGCCCCTTCAAGTTGCGTTTTCCGCAAGTGTTCCGTACCGTGGCTGCCCATGGCCTGGCATTGGCCTGGCCAACGTCCAAGCGCCTCGGGCTTTTCTTTTCCCCGCTTCAATTGGAGAAGCCAAACTCGGAAGGGCAGGGTGTCATTTCGCGCTCTACTGCCGTATGATGAACTGCGTTGGAACCTGAATACCACCGTGTGCTATTCATTCCGTGCCTTTCTAATTTTGGCCTCGACAATTGAAGTGGCTTGCATCTGGATCATGGCTGGACCACCCGTGCCTTCTGAATACCGGAACAGTTTCACAGAATGATCCCTAGATGTCTCCAAAAGAGTCGCCATGTGAAGCTCGATATGATCACCGCAAAACCAAACCATTCTTTCCCCAGCTTCAACGCAATACCGCACAGCGTCGTTGGTATGGCTCGCGCTCTTTTTGCTGGGGGGCTCTGTCTCCTCATGCTCGCCTCCAAAGCCAGTGGAAACTCACTGGCCAATATTCTGGGGTATAAGTACAAGTTCGAAGCCGATGCGCATGCGAATCGGTTGGCGGAAGTCTCGAGTCTGCGCAGCGCCGTCGGAGCCTCGACCGCATCATCGATTTTGAGCAGCAGCTCCTTTAGCGCCGAGGTCTCCAGTGGCTCGTCAACCGTCTCAAGCGGCAGTGCTGCCTCCCGGACGTCGAGTTCTGCCATCCCTACTGCATCCGCCGCCACGAATGCCGCCAGTCCTTCATTTACCATTTACTCAGACGATACTCTGCCGACAAGTCCCCCTCCTTCGTCTTCCTGCGCTACCGCCCTGACCTCTGCCATCTCATGCAACTATACGATTCAATTTATGGGAGCCGTTGTTTTCAATGAATCGGACCTCAGCCTTCTCTGTACCGACACATGTTCCAACTCGCTCGTTGGATATCGAAGCTCTGTAGCCAGCGCCTGTGCGGGATTCTCCTTCAGCACGACGGAGAACGCAACTTACCCAGGTACGATATCAACTTCCCACTGGGCGCTCTAACCATTTCAATCAGCGACGCTTGGAATTGACACACTGTCGGAGCCCTACTTTTCACAATGTCGCGTTGATTCGTACGTGCATACTTGCTTGGCTGTCGAAATTCACAAACATTCATGATAGGACCACTGGGGACTTCTGCCAGTCCGTCTTATCGACCTTCACTCCCAGCGACGCTAGTCAAGGTATCCTCGGCTACCCTCAGAATGAGCTATGCAGCTCGTGCATGTTGGGGCTCCTCAACACGACACTCTCATATGCGTATTCCTTCACCACCACGCTGTATGGGACCTTGCAGTCTGCGTTGGCAGAGTGCGGAGCGTGAGTACTTGATACGCGGAGTGGTAATATTAAACCCTGACTTCGGGCTGCCTTCACAGATCGTGGAACTCGTACAATGTGTCCACCCCCGGTGCGGGCTCATTCGGGACCACCCCGCCCGCTCAATCGGGATCGAACTCGACCACTGTTGATCCCATATGCGAACTTACTGGCCATAATATCACGACCAGCGCCGTAACTCTCTGTTCGGATCTTGCAACACAGAATTCGGTGACCGTTCGCGATATTTTGGACAGCAACCCGAGCATTTCAGCCTTGGCCTGCGCGTCAGGCGTTGATTCCGGATCCACGGTTTGCTTGCCCCCGGTCCGTTTTCCGCCCGCACGCTTCTGCTCAGTTGCTTACCGGTCAACAGGCCTGCACTCTGTACACCGTGCAAGCCAATCAGACCTGCGACGATATTCTCAAGGATGTGAACCAAAACAATCTCGTCGGTGGTAATGTGACGATCAACATGCAACAATTTATGAGGTCGGTATTTTGTATTCCTCGATGGCGACGGGTTACGGACTCCGACTATCTAGTTTCAACCCAGATCTCATATCCAATTGCGCAAATCTCCCTCTCTATCCGACGATTTGCATCTCCCCGCACGGGGGCTTTACCGACATCGGGAATGACGGGGGTGAAGCTGTTCCCACTGCGACTCCGACAGCAACCGTGTAAGTGCTCCGCCTATTTTCAGTCGTGCGGATTATCTCACTGAGACATTTACAGGCCGCCTCCGGGTCAAACGCCGCCAGGAACAACGGCCGACTGCGGGGCCTGGTATTTTGTTGAACCAGGAAATTTCTGCCAACAAGTCGCATTAAACAGTGCGTGCAGAGTTTCAACTGATCCTCACCTTACCGGTGACTGCAGACAGCATCACACTTGACGATTTCATAACCTTGAATCCCGAGATTAATGCCAACTGCACCAACCTTTGGGCGGAGTACTTCTACTGCGGTGCGCGAATTCTATTCGCTATCTTCTCCTAGCTGACGGTGGCTCAAGTCGCTGCCTTCCCGCCTCTTTCCGCTACTGCCACAGCACCAATGGTAACATCCAACGACACCGTGAGCGGCACTCTCCTGGTCATGAGTCTTACAACCGCAACAACACCTCTGACCACGCAAAATCTTCCCTCCGTCACTGGGATGCCAGCGCCAACCCACGTTGCGTCCGGCACGGTCACCAATGGATGTGCCTGGTATTACACCATGGACGCCGGGTTCAACTGCAGTTGGATCGAATCCTAGTATGTATTCCCCACTGGGCCCTCCAGCGTTCGTTCTGATATCATCGTCTAAACCAGCTTCAATATCACGGAGGCCGACTTCAACTTGTACAACTATAATCCTGACCCGCCGTGTCCGAATTTGAATGTCGGCTCGGCGTATTGTGTTCAAGTCCTCAACAGCACTGACGCAATCCCTCCCACTCCCACAAACGCCGCTCAAGGATCTGCTCCTTCAGTAAGTGCTATCTGATCCGCGTTGAATTCGGTCGCTGAAGAAGACTGTCCCCCAGGGATGCATGACATGGTACACCGTCGCCAATGGCGATGGATGCACTTCCATCCAGCAGAAATTTGGCTTATCTCCCGCCCAATTTGCAGCTCTGAATCCCGAACTGACGTCGACGTGCACGAATCTCGGCCTGGGTGAGGCTTATTGCGTGCGGGCCATTGGACAGATCAGTGCTCCTGTTCCAACAAACGCTGTTGCCGGGACCGATAACGATGTCCGTATGATTTTATGTTCCGCACCTCTTGGTTTACAAGGTGTGGTTAGGACTGTGCCAAGTACGATACGGTAATCAGGTACGGGATATTTGGAGGACGGTGGTTGGGATATTGACTTGCTTTGGTACATTTATAGCGGCGACAGTTGCGGCGCAATCGAGACTAGAAACGGAATTTCCGACAGTCTATTCCGCGCATTAAACCCCGAGGTACGCTGATTTAATTCCGGCAACATCCACTGCTCAAGCACATCCGATAGCTCAACGCAGCTTGCACGAATATCCAACTTGGATCAGCATACTGTGTGGCAGCGGTGCCCACATTCAGCCTTAGCACCACTCCTCCCAGCTCGACTCCGACTAATGTCGCATCCGGAACCGATACTAAGGTTTGTTCTGAATCGATCAATCTCATGGATATTCGTCTTAAATACATCTCTGCAGGACTGTGCCAAATATGACACCGTGGTATCTGGTGACACATGTCCAGTGATCGAGGCAAGGAACGGTGTATCTGACAGTCTATTCCGCGCTCTGAACCCCGAGGTACGTCAAACCAATCGAATGTACATCATTGTGACTTAGACGGTCAAAGATCAATGCTGCCTGCACGAACATTATATTGGGCGAGGCATACTGTGTAGCCGCCCTTCCTGGTGTTTCTCTCACGTCGACTTCTACTACAACGGCCCCGACAGGTGCCCCTTCGAATGTTGCCTCTGGGACGTGGACAAAGTACGTCTCTCTCCACCGTCGAAATACAGCTCCGATAAATGTGTTGCTTCATTTCAGCTGCACCACTTATTGTAAGCCTCAACTGCCCAAACTTTTCCCGTTACCCACTCGCTCGTCACAGACACCATCGTCTCCGGTGATAATTGCAACCTGATCGAAACGAGGTATATCCTTCTGCGTCACAATTTGGGGCATTCTATTTACTATACGTATCCCAGGAACTCGCTCTCGTTCACGGACTTCTTGAAGTGGAATCCGGAAATAAATACTGCCTGCACGAGTGAGTTTCTCATCCCCAAGGTGGCAGATGTCTGACGGAGTCTTCTTCCAGACATTGGCTTAGGCTCGGTTCGTCTAAATTTCCGCGAAAGGGCTTACCTTCTCTGAAACACCCACAGGCATACTGCATCGCCGGGGCTCCCAAGACCTGCAATAAAATTTACGTGGGTATTCTAATTGACCTTGAGACTGTCTAACCATAACGGCTCCCCAGACTGTGGCGAGCGGTGACTTCTGCTCAAAGATTGAGTCTGCAAACTCCCTGACGGCTGCGCAGCTCACTGCGCTGAATCCGTGGCTCGATGCCAATTGCGGTATGCATTCCGCCGGTTAGTCGTTTCACCGCTGAGGCCATTTGACAGATCTGCAATTGGGTCAGGTTCTATGTGTGGGTTAAAGTCAAGCCATGTATTATTGGTGTCTATAGCCGTATCTCTATCAAAATTTCTTGGAGGCGGCGCCGAAACGCCAGTGAAAATGAGTCGCGCATGCCGGGCACAGCACAGTGGGGGACACGTTTTTATTTGGAATATTTCCGGAGACGGGTTTGGGGTAGAAGACACTGCAGGACGTGGTGATTATCCTCAAATTATCCTCTTCAGTTTGTTTGGCGAATTCGGGCCGATGCTTGGCTTTGTGTTGGCTCACGCACCGCCACCCGGAAATACCCGAAACGGTCTTGTTTTCACCACCCATGTCAGCCGCACATCCAAGTTGATCCACATGGACTCTCGTCGTCGACCATGTGAAGAACCACTTAGGCCGGCCCCACTGCGTTATCCCTGGCGCCTTCGCCGTTTCTGAGTGTGTCTCCCGTCACCTTGTCCGAGTCGTCACCAAAACTCGGGAGTCGTCGGATAATGAGTAGGTTGATAACTATAGCGCGACCGGCACCAATCAATAATTCCTGGACTCCACCACCATCATCTCCGAATCGGAACACGCCGTTAACCGCCCAGATACACCCTGTCGAGCCCAAAGTGCCACAGCGGTTCTGCGAGCTACACGAGCAATCCAGGAGAGATGAATGGCTGGGCACAGTCGGAAATCAAGTAGACAAAAACACAAATTCACTACATCTTCGAGCATCCAGCTCAGTTTTGCTCCTTGAGCTTCATTCTTCCGTCTACTTCCTTCAAGACCATATACCTCTCACTGGCGAGGACTACGGGCATATAGCTCTTCTGTGTCGCCGCCATTGTGCTCGTCTTCCACTTGCTCTCCACGCTGCTCGACTCTCTTAGTCAGCATTACACTGCCATCCCGTCATTCCATCATCACTGGCATTTTCAGTTTCGTGAGCGCAATTCAAGGGCACTTGTCTCGCCTACTCTGGCAACCATCGTCCAGATTGAGTGTGTGCATACATATCTCGAGAGCTGAAACACGCGACGTGAGTAGTCCAAATGATATTGTCGCCCGACGGCAGACGCGGCATATGAAGATATTAAATTGTCCGGATCCGAGTCGTCGCATCGCCCCAGCGCCTGCCAGCAATTTCTCATGGCACCAGAGTCCAAGGCTCAAGCTGGAATGGGTTGCCACATGGCGCGACAGCGCGACATGTTGAAATAATCATATCAATGTTGACCCACATAACTGGACGGCAACGACAATCTATTGTCAATATATACTCAGGCACTGGCGGCTTGCTATTGCGGAGGGTAATGGAAACTATGGACGCTTAGGAAGATTGTGCTTCAATTGGAACCATCGCCACAAGCTGACTCCCATAACCGACTCCTATAGCCGACTCCCCAATTCTTCCCTCCACCACCGGAAGATGATATAATTCCTCTTCGAGTTCCACACCTCCTAGTTGTCTTACACAGTGCCAGCCTCAGTGGTCTGCACGAGTCAAAAGTTCTGGCTGCACTAAGATTTCATCTCATTCCCTCTCCAACGGACAATATGTCACCTATCTGCGTCCACAACCCAGAGCAGAATGATCTAGGAAGAATTCGAATGACAAGCTCTCCTTACATCATGGACGGCTTGAGTCTCTGCAGGACAGTTCACTGACACAAACCTTCAATCTTAGGCTGCCAAAGCAATGGTGAACACGGGGACGCAACCCCACTTGCTCACGCCCCATGCCGTCGAAGTTGTATGTCAGATGAATGTCCTACATGGTCACAAGTTGTTCCTGTCTTGAGTTTGTTTCGAGGTGATCATTTTCTACTAATTGCTTCTCTGTGGATCGTTTAGTTCTACCGCGGCGCGTCGATTGATTGCGACCGTGAGCTCGGCTACGTGGTGACAGAGGAGTCCAGGGACCGTAGTGTACATTAGTGCCTGTACACTCAGATACTTCCTGGGCCCCGGCGTTCCTAAGCGGGACCGTGCCGTGTAATCCTACCTACCTACCTACCTGGGCTCTCAGTTCTTCAACATTGTCTGGAACCTTCTGTGACTTTCACCAAGCCAGAACGTTCCATCACGGCATGACGCTATCCTGACGAAGACGCCGATGGGGCTTGACGATATAAGTCGAAGGAGCGACTCACTCATAACGTCAATGTGGCGATTCGCAAGGGCATTTAAGCCTGCGCAACACCGGGTTCGCATCCATAATCACCTATCCCTCCCATTCACCACCAGATCTAAAAACATGTCGGATAAACCCATCACAGCGTACAAGGTGCGATTCCAGTCTGGCGTCTTGATATAGTCGTTAACCGTATCCAGGCCTCTGTGGAGCTGCCACCGCAGGAGCAAGAAATGCCAGGGCTAGATCAACATATGGCGATCCCTGCGGAGCATTCCAAGCTGGAGCTCTGGGACGACGAAGGAAAGCCATATCTCAAAGAGTACGTCGGGACAGAAAAGCTCAAGGGGAAGAAGGCTATCATCACTGGGGGCGATAGCGCAAGTCTCTTTTTCGCTCATTCTACACGCACCTAACCTGTCGTAGGGAATTGGTCGTACTGCGGCCATCTTTTTCGCCCGCGAAGGAGCCGATCTCACCATTGTGCATCTCCCGGAAGAAGAGAAGGAGTGAGTCGCCCTCAATTGACCTTCCGATGCGCTCTTAACTGTCTACAGTGCGAAGTCGCTGCAGGAAGAAATCAGGAAGACCACATCGAGCCAAATCCTGCTACTTCCAATCGATCTCATGCCAGCCGACGCGTCCAAGAAAGTCATCTCGGCGCACCTCGAGAAATTCGGCAAACTCGACATTCTGGTCAATAACGCTAGCAAGCAGATCATGTCCTCCGGTATCACAGATCTGAAGGTAAGTCGGCCGCCACTGTTGGCGTCGTGAGCCTCATCAATTCTGCGTAGGACGAGAACATCTTGAGCACATTCAAGTCGAATATCTTCCAGATGATGTATCTCACACGGGAAGCCGTTTCCCACATGAAGCGTGGCGCTGCCATCATCAACACAACTTCCGTCGTGGCTTATAAGGTTCGTTCGATGCAATTGAAACTTGCCCCTATCACATTCTCATCGCGTTATAGGGAGCTCCGAAGCTCTTGGACTATTCGGCCACGAAGGGCGCTATCGCGACCTTTACTCGAAGTCTAGCCATGGAGGTACTCCACCACAGCTCTGAACGATCTCCGCTGTGTACTCAATCATCTTCAGCTCGCACCCAAAGGGATCCGTGTCAACGCAGTTGGTGAGCACCGCTTCATATTTCTTATTGCTTCAGTCTGACCTTGAACTCCCAGCTCCCGGTCTTTTCTACACGCCTCTTCAGCCGGCTTCGCGGGACGCAGAACAGATGGAGGTTGGTACCCTTCGTTTGAACACGAGACCATAGATAGCTAACGGAAACCAGGGCTGGGGGCTCGGAGTTGTTCCCCTCCATGGCCGTGCAGGCTAGCCGGCTGAAATCGGCGAGGTGTATGTTCTTCTCGCGGGGCCAGGAGGTAATTAATACATCGGATTCATTCCACGTCGCTTACCTACGACTCATGTGTGCACAGGAAATTACATGACTGGCACAGTGATCCACGTGAATGGCACCACAGTCTGGGGGGATGATATATCATCTGTCGACAATCCCCCACCTGCCATGATACATCGCAGGTCCTCAATTGTAGACCTCACAAATGGGGACCGCCTCACATGCAGTACACGTACGTCAACTGTGATCAGTGATTGATTACAGGCGTCGTCGTCGTGCTACATGATGACCTCGCCCTTCCGCATTGGGAACACAGCCATCAAATGGCTCTCGGCGTCGTCTGCGACGACGAGCAAAAAAAAACCCCTTAAATCTTTGAAACAAATATTGGTTATAGCAACACTAGTTAGAATACATGTGACGAAAGATGGGACTTCATTACGGGGGGCGGAGAGCCGCAAAACGACGATTACTCCAAACGATGCACACTCGGTGTTGCACCCACAACACTCATAGCGCACCGCGGCAGCTGCGCCGGCTACAGGAACATGGCGGCGCGGCACGGCGCAGCGTGGGTGGGTGGGCGTCTGCGATAGGGATTTACGTGTCGCTGCCGCAGGCACGCACCCGCTCCCTCACGGCGGCCGCGACGGCGGTCCTGATAGTTGCTGAGGACACTAGCAGGCCCTGCCCGGACAGTTTGAGCCCCGGCGTCACGGTGCGCCCCGGCGTCACGGTGCGCAACGCTAGGAGGGCGAAACGGAGGCTGATCCGAGCGGGATGCCGTCGAGTAGGGCCTCAAAGCGAAGATGCGCGGGGGTGGGTACGTGCGCGCTTTGCGGTGCATGCTAGGTACAGGGCGTCCTGGGACATTGCATGAGCGCGCTGCGCTGCTGACTGCAGCGGCGTCGCCGGACCGCGCGTACGACACCGACCTGCGCTGGTCAGAAGTGGCGTGCTCGCGATGCGCCGGTGGCGAGCGTGGGCACGTACAGTTAGTACCAGGGAGTATTTTAGTCATTCAAGACGCACCTGGTAGCCTCTTGAAACCCCCTCTTATCCATAACGGATGCTCGTGCTCCGACATCCCAAAAATGTAGTATTTTTGAAGCCGGCAGTTGATGAAGACCAGAACGACGGTGGTAAAGGGAGCCAGGAGGTAGCAGCGCAGGCTGGGCAGCATCTCCGGTGTGATGGAGAAGAGTTCAGCGTCGGAACCGGGCCACGCAAAAATGACCCGTAACAAGAAAGCAGTTGTCTAGAAAGCGGTAGAAGGTGCACAAGATTATCGATGTAAAGCCTGGATCTGGGCTTGAGATCCATTCGGGGGTGAAACGGGGTGAAGGGAACGGGAAGCTGGACATCGTCGTGGTGAGGAAGAGAAAGAGTCACGCTGTTATGGCGTGACACATGCCCGTTTTGGCGACAACATTAATGTTCGTTTAGAGGCACCAGGGACTCACAAAGATTTTAAACACTACAGAGCAGTTTCTATTCATTGAAGGAAGACTTCTAGCGAAAAAACTAGGGGAAAAGAGGGTAGCATATTATCAGCGACAGAACAAATCGCGTCAATCAGAGCAATAACGGTGCGGAATTTGAACTCTGTCTACATGATCATGGTCAGGGAGTCTGAATATTCATGAAATTGTCAAATTTTACAGGCCGGAAGTCTGTGGTCGGAAAAGCGCACTGAAGTTATCGTTTAACAAGCGTCAACTCACGGTAAGATACCGTAGTATCACAGCCAACTTACGTTCATGTTACTTATTTTTTTTCAACTTTCAAATCCAAGTAACAGAAACATTCAAACCACAGTGTTCTACCCACTCTGATCATTCACGACCCTCCTAGAGTAACAGAGTGTTCTAAGGGATCTGATTTTCCTCCATAAATTCAGTAATAGACCATTCGGCCGCTTGCGGCAAAAATATCGGTTTGGCAAACATGATTCATGGGCGGATATCACACAGCAGACCCATATAGTGTAGGAAAAATGTGCAATACGGTTGAAATTTCGATGGGGGACGCCAACATCTATTTCCGGTCCAATGGGGTCACCTGGAATTTCCGCGCCTATGCCGCGCAAATCGCTGCGCGAATGGTTTGAACACCCTTCGAGATACTACAGGAGCTCTCGACCTTAGTGCAACAAAAAACGGAAGGAGCCCCAGCAGCAGCCGTGCTGCACGCGCTAGAATGCCCAAAGCGGCCGAATGGGGGGCTGTCGCAGCATGAGGCATGATTTGACCGTACTATGCGGCAGCGGGGATATTATCCAAGTCTCGTACGTCCCAGCCTACCCCGGAGAAGCACAGAAACAAGGGGGCAGCAGGAGAGATCAGAAATGACCGTACACCAAGATCACGGCTGTATCAGAGCGAATTTTGAAGTATTGACGCTGCCAGCCTGAGTCAAACACAGAAGCGGTGCCCAGTAAGAATTTCAAAGTCCTAGGCGTCCAGGTGGATTTCTATGCCCCAACCCGGGGCCAGTGAGCAGGGACGAGCAGCAGCAAGGGCGGCGCGGGGCCCGAAGATTCGAGCAGGATTGACGAGCGGAGATGAGGCTGGAATGTGGCGGTCGAGGCGCCGGCAATGGCAAGGCCGGTAACGGCCGCGACGGGACGGTGGCGGGACAAGCGCGAGCGGGCGGATGATGGGAGCGGCAAGGGATGTGATGCTAACATGAGTACACATTACACAATCGAGCCAAATCGCCGCTTGATGTGCGCGATGATCCACGCACCAGAGCGCCATGCGACGCCGGCAAAGAAGCGCCACGCAGCGTGGACGGGGCTACTGCAAAAGGCAACGGTTACACGTTGATATATCAACGCACGTCTACAACTGTAGAGAATGATGTATCATGGCAGGTGGGGCACTGCCCACCATATGATATATCAAAACCCCGTATACGCCTGTGAATGGAGGCGTTCATATCGGTGGCTCCTAGATGGATTGGGAGCTGAAAAGACCAAGAGGAATACCGCGACGGTTGAAATGTACAAGTAGTTGAAAATGAACACACGTATCGAGTTGAATCGAGATACTGTACTATTTCGACCGTTTGTTCACTGCATGTCACCCGTCACCAGCAAAGTTCACCGGATAAGGTCTTCATTCCTCGGCAATCAGGCGAAATTACCATAAATGGACGTCCGGCAATCGCCGGACCGAAATTTTTGACGTTTTTAGGCCGCTTTGGGCCTGAAAACCTGGCCGTCACCCGTCACTGGGTTCAAATTCATTCCTTTCAGGAGCCTCTGTCACCCGTCACTGAACAAACGGTCGAAATAGTACAGTAGGCCCTGGCACTTCTTTAGAGTAATCATGTCCAAAGTTCGGGCAAAAGCGCTCAAAGACGTGCTCGACCTATGGGAATTTCAGCCAGACTGAGACAGCCAAAGAAAACAACGACGAATTAATCATTGAGCTGAGTCCCCGACGGTAGCACCACATCACTACCGCATCATGATGTGACGATCGAGAGTGACATAAAGTGACACGCTTTTTTCCTCTTTCCCCCCTCGGTCACCTCGCTCGATGCAGTTCGAGCATTTACGCCAAGACCTTGCTCAGCTCGAGGAGCAATGCTACTATCCAGCTGGGGACCTGGATTGGGGGGCTCGTCGCGAATTACAAGAACGCATAACAGCTGCACGGCTCTTGCTCGGGGAAATCGTGTACCCAGTGCTCACCCTTCCGCCCGAAATTACCTCCGAAATTTTTGTTCAGGCCGTTAATCCCTTGCCCAATGCTTCGTCTCGGTCTGCGCCACTACTTTTCTTGCGAATTTGTCGACTATGGAGGGCAATCGCGCTTTCCACACCTTGTCTCTGGGCCCGCCTCAATCTCGGGTTTTGCCGTGACGAGCCCGCATCATCTGTACAGGCACTGGGAAACTTTGCCGAAAGCTGGCTCAGCCGTCCGTGCGATCTTCCGATATCCTTAGGATTCGAGTACCTTGGATCTGTGAACGAGGATCTTGTGACCCCGCTTCTCCGGGCACATGCGTCGCGTCTGCATCACGTTCACATCCGGATGTCTAGCGACGCTCTCTCTGGCCTCCAACGGATCGGGAAACTCCCGGCGCTGCGTTCGCTCTCCTTCGTGACGTACATTGAAAACCCTGCTCTGTTCCAGCAGGTGCAAACTTTCTGTGACGCACCCCGACTTCGCGAGGTGGCATTGGGATGCGGAATCACTCTGCAGAAGTTGCTCCTTCCCTGGAGACAAATTACGACTTTTAGCGGGGAGCGTTTCACCGTCACAGAGTGCCACCGTGTCCTCTGCGACTTACCGCTCCTCACAAAATGCACATTTACTTGGCTGGTGGCCCAGCGGAACGAAGATCCCGTCATCATCTCCCATCCCGTTCTCAAAGAACTCACACTTGAGGGAGACTACGCAGGCCTCCTCCGAGTCCTAGACCTCCCAACTTTGACCGACCTCTCCATCGAGCGTTATTCATCCCCTCCTCTCCCCAATTTCGAGTGGTTCCGCACTGTCCATGGGCTTACCTCGGTTAAGCTCGGTGTGAGCGCGGAATTTGCTCGCGCGTTCCTCCTCGGCCTGGACCGCACCAAGGATGCGGACCTGCTGCCGCACCTCGAGAGCCTGGAGGTCGCCAGCTTCGACCACACAGTGGACGAGCCAGTCATCATCGCCTTGCGGTCTCGTTCTCCTGGTTTCACGTCCAATAACGGCACGACGGCGTTGGGGTACCTACGACTCGTCGCTGTTCGCAGTTATGGCGAGGACCTTCCGTCGTGGGAGGAGATGGGTCTCATCGACTGGGATGCACTTTGTGATTTGTGGTACGATGGGATGGATGTCCACGTTGGCACCAAGCAAGACAATTATCTCTGGGAGTGGTGTGCGTGTTTTATGCATTCGGTATATCTGTGCACTCACCGATGTTTCCTTTTTTTAGAAAGGTGGACTGTTTGTTCGGTAGTATTTTTCCGAGCAGCTATGAGCGCTCTCGGTAAATCGATTTGAGTTTTCGACTTCCAGGGTCACATCGATATCCAGAAATTTTTCTTTTGGTGCGCTTCGAGACACTGCAGACTCCGAATAATTCCACCACACCGTCGCCGAGCAGCGTCCCGACACCCCGCAGACCAATTATAGTAGACTGAGGTAGCGGGGATCAGACAGACCCTTCTGTCTACTTCGATTTCCAATGTCCGATTGCAGGCTACGTTGCAGGACTAAACAGCACTGTTTCGTGGATGGGTATATTCTTACTGACTAATTCACAATAACAGCGAATCTGCATGCTTCTGACCCTACTGGGAAATGGCTTATATCCCTCCGCCGTTATGCTAGTCCAAATCAAAGGTTGTTCAATGCCTGAAGCCCGAGGACGCCGTAAGCAACGCTGATGTAAAGCCGCATTTGTCGCTCGGGATTGCCTTCCGTCCCCCAGTCGCTGCTGGTTCCGAAGAGTGTCAAGATGTTCGTCAACGTGTTAAGACGTCCTTTGCTATCCGTGGTAGATGCAGGGGAAGTCCGTTCAAGTTTGGCGAGTTTTTGGCGCTCTTCACGTTCATTCTTCACCGCAGCGAGCCCCTGCGCTTCATGTTTCTTGTCCTCCGTTGGCTTATAGAGCTGGAGATTAGCCTCAAAATGGGGTACTACTCTATCACTGAATTTTGCTTACATATAATACCTCTTCTGCCCAAGAGGTCTCAGATCGTTGGACCGTACACACTGATCAACTTCCGTAATCCGGTCACGTTTCTGCGTTCGTCAGCAGAAATCGTCAGCGTATTGGTCGAAATCGGACGCTGTTGAGGGAGGGAGTGGGTGGCTTTGAGTTCAAAAGGACCCCCACGTAGCATATCCTTGATACGAGAGCAAACTGCAGTGGCTACAGGCACTTTCGAGGGACCGGTAACAGCCGGCACTTCCATATTTGGGGGGAGGGAGGGAGGGTTGCCGTAAGTTGATGGGTGTGTACGATAACGCGATCTGAGACCTCTTGCTTCTGCCAGTGTCGGTTTGCCTTGGGTTTGCCTTTCTCTAATTCCAGAGTATACCAGATTTGATCGTTCTCTCTGACACTGATACAGCTAGTAAGTATCGTCCTGAAGTGAGCTACAGACTCACGTGATGGTTGTTCGGTCGTGACGTCCACGTCAAAGCCGTCTCCGCGATAATTCCAGGCATGTTCGGTGACTAGTGCCTCCCCCGGAGGTATCTTAGCCTCCTGCGGGACCCCTTGTGTATCATCCCGACTAAGTACTAGCCAATCAACTCGGCCACTTCTGAATGCCCGTTTCAATTCCATGGAGGTCAAAGCTATTGGATCGCTTGACGAAGCCATGTGTTGTACATAGGACAGTGTACGGTATCCACCAAGTATCCACCGGGAAGAGAATGCGTAAGGGACGACGAGTTGTGCTCTAAATTCCCAAGATTGCGGCCGTTATATACCCGCTGAGACTGTGGCGAGCATAAGTGAAGTGCGTGATGATGCAATCGACCCTGGACCTACACACACCGTGACTGCACGCCATCCACATTGACAGTCGATGTGGCTAGTCATCCACGGACGGCTGTGCCGTGACACATTCGGAGTGGCGCAGCTGAGTCAATTCTCGTGAATCACACAGATCCAGCGACTCGTCTGATTGTGCCACTTCAACCGCTGCTACATAGCAAGTGGTCCAGACGGTGACGAAAACAAGGGAGCCTCATTGTTCGGACTCGCCACTAGATATCGGAGTCATTAGCCACCTAGCCATTGACAGTCTAAGCTATACGCGGTGAATTTCTGATCAGCTTCTGTCAACCGTAAGTCAGAGTTAAACCGTGGGAATCGTTGGAATCGGAGCCGGCATGTGGCGTAGTGTGGCGTAGGATCTTTTTAAGTCCTAACACTCCGGAAAAAGGGAAAATTTGGGGTCCCTGAAGAGGTATCTTAAATGTTTAGTATCGGGAACAGTATTAGTACCAACAAAATTGCACCTGAAATGCAGAGTTCCTGGCCGTCTGAAGAGGTTTCTGAAATGATTAGTTTTCGAATCAGTAGCTGGTGATCCGATACTCACCGTTTCGGGCACCGTTTCCGTCCTCCAGAAACTGCTCCTGAAACTTTGAGTTTCAGGGAGCAGTTTATTGTCCACCAAAGACAATAGTTTCGGTCACAGTTTCGGATGTTGCCGAAACTATTGTTTTCAGTGGGCCGGGCCGGGCGGGCCGGCCGGTGTCGGGAGCCCGAAAAACAATAGTTTCGGTAACATCCGAAACTGTGACCGAAACTATTGGCTTTGGTGGACAATAAACTGCTCCCTGAAACTCAAAGTTTCAGGAGCAGTTTCTGTTAAGTCGAAATTGCACCTGATACGGAACGTTTTGGGTGGCCAAATACCATTCCCGAAATTTCCTGTTTCAGTAACCCTTCCAGTGCCCCAGATATGTTACATTTCTGTTACAGTTTTAGCCCTGCTTATATCGCTACCAATACTAAAAGTTTAAGATACATCTTCAGGGACCCCAAGTTTTACTTTTTTCCGGAGTGTAAGCGCACTTATCAACAACCGGTGTGCTTCTTTGGCTCAATGGCTCCTGGGATCCGATCTCGGCAGACGAACTGGAAGGGCGATCATCAGCGCCGCCGCAGCAGGGAGCACCAGAAGCTGCGCTTTGAAGTCGCCGTCACTCTTCGAAGCACGCACTTCGGAGGATGGCTGGGTCCTCGAGATCACAACAGCATCTTTACGAGTCTGTTAGCTGTAAGTAGAAGCGCCTTCAAACTTTTCTGTTCAAAATTAGTTATCCTTTCAACTCCGTTACTAAGTTACAGATCCGCCAAGCTCCAGTGGTTTCGCACATTGTTGCGAGTGGTTGTCTTGAACTCACTGTGAAACTCATTTCACCGTGAAGCTCATTTCAAGCTGGTGTCCTCAAGTTTCGCCCAAGATGCTCGGCGTTCCAGTTTGAACGCCTCATGTTCAGATCGGCAATCATCGGCCGAACACCGTAAATTGCTCCTGTTCCTAGACAACGAGGACGCCATGCGCCGACGGCGTGGAGGCCCTCCGTCCTTTTGTCCTTTCACAAAGCCTCCCTCTTCCCTACAGCCACAACCCAGCACCATTTCTGGTCCCGCCTGATTTCTAGTCCCGCCTGTGACCGCGACATCCTCCGAGTCCTCCTCCTGAGTCCTCCGTGACCTCGCACTGACTGAAACTCTCCCACTCACCTAACCTACGCCCGCTCGCCCGAACCGATGCATCTCGCCACCATACCCTCCTTGATGCTCCTCACACTCACCCTGACCGCCAACGCCACCTCGCCGATTTCCATCGGCTCTGATACCCCGGCATCCCCTTATACCCCGACCACAACCACAAATTCCGTTCCAGGTTTCTGGCAGCGCTGGTTCGCACTTCCAGACGTTAACTCCGCGAGGCATTCCTTGAGGTGTCACGGCCCACGCCGACGCGCTGTGCACCCGTAACTTTTGTGTACTTACGCCACGCACGATATATTGAGGAAGGTCCAAGGAATAACGTGCGTTGCGTGCTCGAGCCGCAAATTCCGCTAACGATTGATCAAGACCGATTCATAGATGTACACAATTTCAAGATATAGAACGAACATAGACGAATTCAAGTTCGAAGTCGATATCGCTCACCTGATGGCAACAGTCCTGGTGGCTGCGGGCAATCGCGCTGGGTGTTGACAATATATTTTGCGGGGAGTATGGTGGTTGCGATATAACTTCGTTTGCCCACTGCGTGGAAGAGGAGCTTTGATGAAACGATTCAAATCTTATGCGTATCTCACTGTTTGGTCCGCCATCGACCCCATCCTCCATTGGCGCGCGGTCCTTGGGGGAAAAGACGAACGACGCGGTACCGTACACGACCGGCGCTGTCATCCTATGTGAGGCGGACGTAGTTTTGTCTGACACCTTGATCATGAAGGTGGGTTGAGTTCAGGTGATTGCCTGGCTGGCGAGAATTAAATTCAGCCAAAGGCCAAGCTTAAGCACTAATGCGACCGCAAATATTAACCCTAACCTTTGCTACCTCCCGGGGTCAACCATTCCAAAAAAATGCAGGCCCAAATCATGCACCGGCAGGGAGTCGTCGAAACAACGTACCATAAACGACCGGCACCCATATTTTGCGGGAGGCGCACCGGGGTTGGTCTTCATTTTGGGGGGAGAGGTTGAGAAACTGCAATCATGCAGCGCAGGACGCGTCTGCCTACTTGTGCGAGAATTTGGAAATCGTGCTGCACCGGTCCAGACGGCAGGGAGTTCGACCATAGTAGAGGCTCGAGGTTAGTTGGAGATAAACGTGAAAGGTTGTACGGTGCGCAATGCAAAAGGTAGAGCTGTTGCATTTTCTAGCAATGCACCGGCCAACCAAAGGTGCGCATATTTTGTGTGAGGCGCACCTAGTTTCGTCTCGAGTTTGAGGCCTGTATCCATGCAACAAGACTTACAGATGCGCGAAGTCATGGATCATTGGCGCTGAGATCTCAACTAGGTAGTGTACCCGTTTGGTACCCGTGCGGCATGCAAAAATAATCTTTCCCTCATCGAGCAATGCATCGGCGGGGAGTCGAACCCCAGATCGCTCAATCTAAGTAGCGACCACAGGACAATCAAACGACGCGTGTACTGTGCACAACCGATGCCGATACCGTCTGTGAGGTGTACATCGTTCTGTTTCAAGTTGTGGGACCTGCATTAATATTCATGGTCCCGGGGGCCGGAATGGACTGGAAAACCTACTGATGCCAGAATTCAGGAATTGTTCTGCGCCGGCCGCACGCGTCTGATGAAGTCGCGCAATCCGCAGATCTAAAAGAAGAAAAAAATGACATGTCCGAAGCCGTGGGGAAATCGAACCTCTTGCTGTAAACACATCAGGAGCATTAGGCAAGAAAAAGGATAAAAGACCACTCACTTAGTGCACCGGCGGGGTGGAGTCGAACCCCACTGCTGGGTCGTCGTTGTACTTATCTCATGGCCCCACCCATACAAACGACGTGTGTACCGTAATGCGTTCAATACTTACTTGGAGCAAAGCTTGCCTGAGCTTGTGTCAGCGCAATTCCGAATTCCGAATTTCGGACTCGCCGACGATCAAGATTTGGATCAAGTCGCCCGTTTGGCGCGTTCTCAGGGCGGGTTGGAGCATGAACGGGGACATGAGCACTCAGGCAGCCTTGGTGTCGTAGTGCCACTACTGGTGCCAGTGGTGAGAAGCAAAGGGTACACCGCCACCGGATGATCCGCCTGCTGATCATGCATGACGCATCACGGCTGATGCCAGGCTGTCCAAAGGCTGTCGCTCCTTGCCCACCACAAGCCACCATGTTCTCCTTCCGCACACAACCAGCCGTCTCGAGAAAATCCCAGCCGCCTCGCCGTCGAGGAGGAGTGCAGGGTGTATGCCGGCCCCAATTTTAATTTTCGCGTCCACTCGAGGAAGTCTGGGACTGTCTGGGAGCTGATTTCATGGGGCGGGGACCTAGGACGAATCACTCATCCCAGCGCCTGCTTCTCCACTTCACTCGCCCAATTTTCAAGTGAGCTTGGGGTAAATTGGGGGGGAAGCTGACTGTGTGGCGGTAGGCCAATCTCAGCAACGCTGAAGCGCTGCTCCTTCTCGCCGCTGAGCGTGTTCAGCAACGACATCCGGCTGGGCGACAGTCTGGGAGAGCGCGGCGTTCGGGTGAAGGCGTGGGAGTGCGCTGGCGGGGCGTATGTCGCGATCGGTGCGTCCTCTTGCTTACTCAAAGAAGGGACGCTCATCCACGCGCACAGGCTTTACAGCGACTTTGCGTCGCTCGACCCTTCCTCTACTTGATTCCCTGGCTTCCCTCAGCGTGTGGACTTTCCTTCCCTGGTACCTCTCGCCGCCCTGCCCTAGTTCGCTCTCTCTCCCCGGCCGCGACCACATATTATGCTACTAATCAATCTACCTCTAATTCTATGCCCTCCGACCAAACACGGGCTCTGTATTGGTGTTATCTGTTCATACGTGCGTTGGCCGGGACTTGCACCGTTCTGGATTTAGTCCATTTCATCGTTTCATCCACCCTCCGAATCTGACATCCTCAACAACAGCAATGCTTCCTGAAGTCGACTCAACCCGCGCTTTCAACGGCGCGACTTACGAGGGTTAAAACAGGAGCTTTTATGCACCGGAAGTGCATGGAACACCCCCCTGAGCAGTAACTCGCAAGGACGAAGAACTCAAGGGTGAGACGGGGTTCGATCCCCGCCGGTGCATATGGTCACAATCGCACCCTTTTTTGGTCTCTTCTGTGAGGCTCATCCAGGGGCTGGTGTCGTTGGCTCGATTTGTGCGGGTGTGTGGGCCATCCAACCGCGTTACTCTGTTGATTCCCTGGCGTCCCTCAGCGTGTGGACTTTCCGTCCCTGGTACCTCTCGCCGCCCTGCCCTCGTTCGCTCTCTCTCCCCGGACGCGCGCACAAATTATGCTACTAATCGATCAACCTCTAATTCTATGCCATCCAACCAATCACGGGCTCTGTATACACACTCTCGTCATTCAGTCCGGATGCCATATCCAACCGCAGGTGTGGTTCCAAACCTGCGGAAGATCAAGTCGATCGGAGGGTTATACATTTTTATGATGAACAACGGTGAGATTCTCGTCGTGATTCGAGTTGAAGGAGAAAGTGTCTTCACGGACTGCGACTGGACGGTGAACACGGCATGCAACCACACGCGCCGCGTAAAGAACTAAAGAACTCGCAACCACTGTCAAGTCAAAATGAAACTGGATTTGTGGGGTTAAGACGCAGAAAGGAAGAGGGAATGCTAGGATACTCATTGGCCCTCGTACGGTCGCGGAGTAGATAGTACTAGTGAGCAATATATGAAAAATCTGGGGAGCCCAGAGTCGAACAAGGTCCATTCGCAGATGCCTTCACATTGATGCAACAAACAATTCCACAGTGAATGTGCACCGTGCGGGACGGTACATTTCTTTATGCAATCATTTTAGTTGGGGTAGAAAACGATGGAGAACTTGCGTGGTACCTTCTCCGAGACAAAGCGCTACGCCCCCTCGCCCTCGAGCGCCAGACTCTCCGCCTTCATGCGCTCAAGAATGTCCCAGGGTGGAAGGCCGTAGATTGCGGGGAGTTCCTGGTCGAGTCGATAGTAAGCGTGAAGTTAAGAGAGGCGGAAGGGACAAGGTAATGAAAAGCAACGGCAGTAGAAACGAGAGTGAATATGCGGCGCGCCAATGTTTGCGCCCTACAGCCTGGCCACGCCACTGACCAAAAAGAAAGAGGACCGACAGGAAGAAACAGGGACCACCCGTCAAGGAGGCCGTTATCCGTTCGTCCGGAGACCGTTCGATCCCTCGCGGCGTGCACAAGCCGTTCCACACAGGAATGAAAGCAGGAGCGAAATAGAAAACATACCTCCCAAAGCTTCTTCCGCGCCGTCCGATGGTATTCCTCGCTCTGCTCGAGGCAGTAGGCGCATATCTAGGGGAAAGTGCGATCAGCATCGTTCGGCGTGTACGTCACAGGAAAAAAGGAAGGGCGGAAGGTAGATGCCACGAGCAAAGATAGAAAAGATATGGAAAGCGCATGCGGAAGATCGAAGAGGGGAAGACAAAAGAAAGCAAGAGGAGTGTATGGAAGGAAGGGAGCAGAGGAGGGAGCGAGACGAAAAAAGCATGAGAAAAGTACGCACCCTGCCCTCGAAAGGCGTCCAGTCTTTGTAGCTCCCCAGCGGGTCGCTGATATTCCAGCTGCCCACGTCGACGAGGTAGGAGGCTCGGTAGGCCGAGCAGCTGTGTGCGCGATTTTTACGAGCATCAGTGAGGACGATTGATTTTAGGGATTAATTCAAGGTTCGCCGTCGACAACGATTGGTTCAGCAGTTGGATGTAGAATGAAGTCAAAAGAAAAAAGTAAAGAAAACACGAATGAGCTTCTATACGGCATGACCGGAAGGAAAACGCACCCAGCAAGCGCGGTACATCCCTCCGTGAACGGGATGCGCAGAAAGGGAAGTACGGGCGGACAAGCGAGGCGTTGCTGGAACGAATCGTTAGCGTGAGGGTTCGGAATTCACATGCAGTAACGGTCGGTGTCAGCGTTCGGAAATCAGGTAGACATACCTTCGTATAACTAATAACAACCGTCTCCTGGTCGGGCACGCTCAGGCGTGCGTAGCTCGGCGCGGCGAGGATCTCGCGCATGTCTGAGTAGCAGAGGAAATAGAAGGCTGTTGGGAGGATCCTGGGTGGGGTGAGGGTATGAGTGAGTGGGTGAGGAAGGACTGGAAAGGGGAAGGAATAAAGGGTAAAGTGAAGTGGGGGCGGAAGATGAAGCGTTTGGTTTTTTTTCGTGTCCCGACTAAGTACCGGCCAAAAGGAAACGAGGAAAAAGGATCGCAAGGAAGCAAGCCAAGAAAACATACCAGGTCGCCCCCACCTCGCTCGCACAGTGGATCGTGCGCAGCGAGTCGTCGAGTCCGTCAGAAGAGAAAGTTTCTGCGCCGGAAACCTGGCGGGCATGTTAGTTTGAGGCGTTTGACACTGAAAGCAATATGGTGGGGGGAGGTATTGAAGAAGCATGGTAAGGATAGTAGATCGTTATAACGGGGAAGAAAAGGAACGGCGAAAGAATAATGACAGGAAAAATAAGGAGCAAAAAGAACGAGAAGGATGAGTACGAGGACAATGGAACGAAGGGAGAGTGGGTGATGGGAGACGAAGGGGATGCGAGCACAGCAACGATAGAGCGAGTATGGGTGGACGATGGCAAGGAATAGAGGGAGGAAGGAAAAATAAAGGGAGAAGGCCACAAAACGAACCTCGTATACCGCCAGACTCGTCGGATAACCCGTATCGAGATGCTGCAGTGCCCGCCGGCGCAAGTACTGCACATCATATTTGTGCGAGAGGCGCAGGATGCCGATTATGGTTGCGAGGTCCGTTTTGTTGGGCGGGGGCTCAAAGAATCTGGATCGGCGTCACATTAATATCTTTGCTGTGTATTATATAGTCTGGGCCAGAACACACACCCCGAATCGAATATCGCTCGCAAGAAAACCGTAACGTCCGCCGCGGTATCGTGCAGCCGCACCACCGGACAGCCGTCAATCAGCCCGTCTTCGTCCTCTCCCGCGTCACCCTCTACCCCCTCCACACCCTCCATGTCTCCCAGGTGCATCCCGCTCCCCCCGCTAGCGGTTCTGCGCGAGGGGCGAGGGGGGACCGGAAAAGATAACATATCGCGGAATACACTTGAACGTGCCGCGAGCACACCCTTGCTGACTCTAAACAAACTCGACTCCGCGCGCAGGATGAGATTGTCGTCTTCAAACCAGAGGGAGGCCACGCGTGTCAGCGTGACCGCGGATGGGGTGTGTTGCATCGATTGCTTGTTGTTCAACAGCACTAGTCCTGAATTCGTTGTAAAAACGGGCTCCGACTCGCGGGGAGAGATAGAGAGATTAGAGGGATGGTGGTGGTGGTAGAAGAGAAGGCGTGTCACAGTGACATCACGGGATGCGGTCACAGTGATCAGTAACGCAGCCCGGCCGATGTTGAAACGAAACCGAAACCGTCCTCCAACATTATCGAAAACCGCTGCAAAACTGAAAAAAAGTCAACAGAAGTTCAACACGCTATGCTTTGCTTCAACACCGCGTGGGCCCGCTCGGTGCATTCATATCAACGAAGAAAAAAGCCCCGGAGGCTGGCGATTGACCGACAATGATTTTGGGCCGAGCTTGTGGGTCCGAGACTGAGGATTGAGCGAGGACAATATCGATCATTGGTGAGTCATGAGATGCATGAGATCTCCAAATCCTTGTTTGGCTGATGCGTGCCCGCAAGACGCGACGCGACTGGGCACGTGAGATCGAGACTGATCGCACGCCCTTTCCTGCCACGATGACTCGGAGCTTGCTAGACCTTGTCGCAAACTACATCCTAACTCCACGCAAACCTGGACTATGGATTGGGCTTCGAGCAATCTTCCCTTGTCCATCCGCAGAGTCACATATCCACAGCATTCGAAAATTTCGAACTGGTCGGCTTGAATCCGCTCGAAGAAAACTTCTCGCCGTTTCGATGACCTCCTCGCCACGCACGACATCCTTCTCCACTTGTTTCCTCTGGAGCTCGTGTACATTATCCTGGAACTTGCGGATTGTCGGGTGCGCACAAAGTCTGTGCGGGCAGTACGCCCACGTCGCGGCAGCGCGATCGCCCGATAACAATGCATCGCTATTATGCTACCTTCTGACCCCTCCTGTTCTGCAACTGGATGGCTACATGAACAACGGTGAGGCCATCCACCTGCGAATCTCAAGCATTGAATTCAAGACGTCCAGCCACGACGAAGGCTGGTGTAGTGAAGCGGGGCTTCAGGGTGAAGATCATTAGTGTTCATACCTTTCAGCAGCCTGAATGCGATACGCAGGCACCTACGCCGGACATAGCTGGTTTGAAACAGCCATAATGCGGCCAAGCCAAGCCCCCGATGCAGACGCCTGGACTACCCTCGCCGAGGATGGCGCCGTGAAACTAGATCCCAAAATCCAGTACGACCCTGCGCTCGAGGGTCCGCTCCCCGGTCCCGACGGTAAAACGCGCTGGATGGTACAGCGGAACTTTTGTGCGCACCGGGAATTTCGGGAACACTTCGTGACATGGGGCTCACGCACCGTGCCCCCCGAGAGCGACAGCGGCGCGGGGGATGGGGATGGCCCGGGGTTCGTGACGCAGCTTAGGGCCGGAGATCGGGTCGCGGTTGTTGTAAGAGCACAGGTACGTCGCGGCTCTGAGGCGCGGCACCATTCTGATCATCGTGGGCAGTTTCCTGGATGGACTAATACCGTTGAAAGGGTCGAGATTTCTGTGTCGTATAGTCTCGCCTGACGAGTAGGTCGACCACGTATAAGTTCGTTACCTGCTTCATTTTCATCAGCTCAAACTCACATAAGTACTCAACCTCCTCTGCGTCGGACAACCTCGGAAACACAGCGGCATTCAAATCCCCGCGCAGTTGATTTTGCATCCACGGAAAACTAACATGGCCATGGCCACACGGACAGTACCCTGGACCATTTTTTGGCCGTCACAAGGACGCTGCTAGCCGTGGACAGGAATTCAAACAAATTCCCTTAGCCGCCTGGTTTCACAAAGAAGCCCAGTTGAGTTCCCGCTCCGGAGCTATCGCAACTTATAGTTGGAGAAGAAAATGTGCTATGATAAAATGGCCCGGAATTAAACCCCCGTTGCCTCTTCGGTATGTTTCCACAACCTTCTCATCGCGTCGGGCGACCCAAAATACCCCCTCTGCAGTCCCATATCATCTCCCCTGTCGTTTGTGCGCGCAGCGCCGGCCCCGGCCTTGAAAAGCGCGTACAACTGGTGCTCGCCCGCGGCCTCAACGGAGTACGTGAAGGGCAAGAGAAACGGCATCAGCACCGCGCTCGCTACGTTTAGCAGACTCGAATCCGAGGACTTGAGGAGGTTGGTGCGCACGCCGCCGGGATAGGAATGAATGAAGGTGAGACCAGGGTGACGGGCTGCAAAGTCCTGCGCTTATGTTAATTGAAGACACAAATTTGAATGATGTGGATACGCACATTGACCATAAGGTCGTTGTAAGTAGTGGCGGACGCCGCCGCGTTCCCGAGACCATAATTCTTCTTGAGCCCGAGATCCTCCAAGTCGATTTTCCCACCGCCGTGAGCAGCGGATAGGACGCTCATAACCTTTACGTCCTCCCCAACCTTCTGCGCGGCCTCCAGAGCAGGCATTAGATCCCGAATGAATCGCCACCGGCCGTAATAATGGACTGCCAACTTGCGGTCGATCCCTTCCTCCGTCTCATTCCGCCCGCTTGTCGTCATCACGCCCGGCGTCAACGCAAGGAAATTGATCCTGGGTATGCGCGCGCTCAGCTCTCCCGCCACTCGCCGAACGTTGCTCATCAGCGTGATGTCGCACTGAACGAACTCGTGTTTCACGCCGGGCGCGGGGTTGGTGGGTTTGGGGAAGGTGGCAATGATGGCTTCGGCGGCGGCGCGGTTGCGACCCACGAGTACGATGTGCGCGTTTCCCTTGGTGTGTCGCGCAAACGCCTCGGCCATTCCCTGCCCAATACCGGAGGTCCCGCCGACGAAAATGGCGACAGGGGTGTAGGACGGGGAGAACGAGGCGTTAAAGGCGCGAACAACGGAGAGAGAAGGCATGCGGATGAGGCTGCTGTAGAACAGGAAAGAGATTATAGGCACAGAGATGGACGCAAGAAGGAAGGAGAATTTCATGTGGCGTGCCGTCTCGGAACGCGTACTTTGAAGGCGGATGTTGCCGCTAATTGAATCATGCCGATGTGCCGGCGGTAACCCGGCGGCTGTGCACACCGCCGGAACAACGTACACGTAAGTACTAGTAGACCTCGCCGAGGATGTTGAATCTGTACAGGTCTGACAGAGTTGAACTTGAAACGAGTCTGTGCAGCTCGCGGTGTCGGAAAAACCCAATTTACCTGATCAGGCCCTGACGATGCCTGACGCTCTGATCAGGTCATATCAGGTTCTGGTCAGGGTTCCCTATGAGGGCTGTCAGACATTGTCAGCCATGGTCAGGTTTCAAAGGAAGGGTTATCATATATAATGATGTGGTATCAGACTGGGCGGCGAAGCGCATAACTGAGAAATTCACATTGTATTTAGTACTTGTCAGCGCGCAAAAACATGTCCGCGTCTACGGTATCCACCAGGAAATATGTGTTCTCCTGCCCACTCTGGTTCACTGGCGTCAACAAGGCCCCGCGAATCACATAGTCCATCAGAAGGAATGAGTATTGCCTTTCCTCCTCGCGCACCTGGCACCCAGCCCATTTGGTCTTTGGCTTCCACTTGCTCTGGCAAAAAGTGTGCACCACCGCGACGTCGAACTGCCGACCGGATTGCAATGTGCAACGCAACAATGCATACAGCCGAGCAAATGCCATGTGGGGGGAGTCAGAGTTGAACAGCACGGTGTCAAACCGTGCGTGACCATGGAAGCTTCGGTTGCAACGAAGAATATCGCGACAACCCCGCCAGTTCTCAAGAGACTGATAATTGACATGAAGGCACTTGAATGGGCGAATCTGTTGAGGGGTAAGATTACGTGCAGATTCGGTGATTTTGAACTTGCCTGAATCTGTTGTTCGTAGCTAACTCGTTCGTCAGGGAACTCCTGCGCCACAAAGTCACGAAGCATAAGATCGAACCCTTGGACTCTCAGTCCATTCGAGTTCAAATACTCCCCGATGGTCGCAGAACTGTACAATCGACCGGGCGCTCCAAACCTCCAAGACGCCGAATTTATCCGGCTTGTTTTGGGAGTCTCATCGAGTTCAGCTTCGTCTTCTAGCTCGTCCGCCGCGCGTTGTTGGTCATACTTGTCAATGGCCATTCGAATTCCCGCAATGGATTCTTGGGTTTCGTCTATCCGATTCATCTACAGAGCGTCAGAATTTCTGCGAGTGCATAACATAATTCTTGAACTAGCCTGAGTCGCAACGTTTTTGAAGTTTGTTTGTTTGTACGCTTCAGCCGCCTCTTGCTGAAATCCCTCACCCGGTCGAGTGGATCCATGGTTGGTTGTTCCCTTGCTGAGAATATCTTCAACGATGTGACTTTTGGCGTGCTGCTTGAAGAATTTGAAGTTTTTGCCATATTGCTCAGACACGCGCTGAATAAATGATCATGTCCAGCAAAGCTCCGGTACCAGATGTTAAACGCACCGATGACCAGTACTCGTAGTCGGAAATAAACTTCTTGAGACGCTCCAACCGGCTGACAGGCATGCAGTCCATTCCTGTTATCATCCGCAAGCACAGGTGTGCGCGGATACAATGGACAAGGGCGCTATTGCCTGGGAGAAGCTGGACCACGCATGGCAATAAGGACTGCTGACTTGTCAGCCAACAGCGTTCAGGTTGGAACCACGCCCTACCTTTTCAATGTCATAATAACTCTGACCGTCGGTAAAGTGGACGGTGGTGACTTGATTGAAGTGTTTCAGTCCCGGCCATCGCGCAAACTCGCGCATACTGCAATCCATAATGAGTAATATGTCTCTGGTGGATAGGGTGAAATAAGAACTTCTTCGCGAAGGTACCCTTCCCACAAATCTCCTCGAGTACGTCCAATAACAAAAGCCACAAGTGATGCCCAAAGAGACCTCCATCGTCCGAGTGCAAGGTGTCGTATGCATACGCGGCATACGGATTTGAGAAGCGAAACCCCCATAGAAAATGCTGGGACATTCTTAGACAAGCGTTGGGAAACAGTAGTTCAACACACCTTGATGTCGTGCAGTCCATGCCTCTTCAGTATATCCTCCTTCTCCGCTTTGGTGGTCGCACGGCGAGCTTTCTGGACAACAGCCTTCATGGTCTCCACGGTGCGAGCCACAAATGTCTGCACGAGCTTATCGAGGTCGTGCTTGGGGACTAAACACTTGGGACATGGATAGTTCGCGAGGGCGGCACGGCATACATTGAAATACGCCGCTTCCTTCCCGTCGAGGGAACATATGAGGATTCCAGGATGAAAGATGCGCACCAGGCTGTCCCAGCATCTGATCGCCTCCCCTGCCCAAGAACGCGACTTGAGACTAGAGAATATCACCGCAAGGACCTTCTGGTAGACCTCCATCTTGAATTTCGCAAACGCGAGCGTCTCGTTAGTCTTGCGATCCGAAGGATCCTCGAGGTCCGGAATCTAGATTGAAAAGTTAGAATAAATAGCAACCGAAATCGTCGAGAGCGACCTACCTCAGTCATATATCCAACGAGAACACCACCTCCGTTCCCGGAAGCGTTTCTAATATTGCCCGGCAAAAATGCGGCGCGTAAAACCATTGGGTGCATTGTTATGCGCTTTGTGACCAGACCTGCGTCCAGCCAAAAATGCAGAGGAAGGACGCAATGCGGAAAGGGGTCGGCGTCGGGTAGTTGAGACTGGTCGGTTATCAGTCGAGCCATTCTTCTCAGCTTGAATAAACTTACGTCGTACTCGTCCCATGTGTTGGCGGTGTTGGGCTCATCAATGACTCGCTCGCGGAAGGTTACTTCCTCAGCTCCCTCGCAGTAATATTTGCGGACCGAATTGAACATCATGTGAGGACCCAAGCTGTCGTCTTCGAGGAGGCGAGCGATCCAGTCCCAAGGGTCCCGATATTCGAAAGAAATGTCGTGCTTCTTGCCCTTGTATGAAGCAGAGACGGTCGCTTTTTTGAACTAGTTCCGGAGGTGTTAGGAAAATCATCACATGCGGGATACGGACACGAGCTCACCCTAACGCCGTACTTTCTCGCGGAAGCCAGTACATCTTGCATTTCTTTGTGATTTTTTAGCGTGACGCGACTCCCGCCGCCGTTAGCAATCCAGTCGGATGAAGCTCCCCGGAGCAGATTGTCCGTTAAGGGCTTGGATAGAAGACCCTTCACCGCAATTTCAGTGGCTTCAAAATCCGCCCTCGATCGAAACGGGAACCACGGTTTACGGCCATACTCATCCTCTCCCAGAGATTGGGACTCAGATGGGCCAGAATTCGACCGGTACGCCTCCGCCGAGGCAGAATCAATGGGGACAATGACCGCCATACGGTCTGTGGAATGACGATGTGGCACAATGAGAAGGTAGCTCCCAGGGAGCAGTGGACCAATAAATGTTCGATGGGGCTCGTCACGCGAAGATGGCTCGTCACTGGAAGGAGGGTCGACGTCCATCGGACTTGGGGGCGGCGATAATGAATGGCGTGTCGGAGGTTCGAGCTGAAGCACAGATGTTCAGAAAGTCAGGCGGATTTTGAATAAGGATACTGACAGAAGCCTCCAGCTGCCCTTGAGTTTGTTGGAGAGCAGGTTCCTCGATCTCCTGGCCTGGTCGGTGGATGTCTTTGCAGAAGCGCTGGTGCCTATCAAAGCCGCGGATGTTGCGATTCACTTGACAGTATTTGCATCGTCGCACGGTAAGCTTCTCCTTGGTGGGTTTAGCAGCAGCTTTTCGTTTCCCCCTGGCCATGGCGGAATGGTGTAACTGCAAGTGCTGAACTTCAAGTCGGGCGTGACCGTGTTCTAACGTATGACGCAACAGAATACATCATATTTCCGGCCCCACAAGATACACAAATAAACGACGACGCGCTTGCACTCACCTCACCCTTTGAACTTTCACAATGCCCCCTACATCTAGACCCGCAAAACGTCGCATCGAAGATTCCTCTGATGAAGACGAAGTTACCGCAGTCAGCGACAAGGAAAACTTGGACGATATGACATTTACCCAATTGAAAGAGGTACGTTGGCGCGACCACGTTGTCTGATTGATACATTGAGGTCTGCAGGCGTACCGCAACGCTCAGCTGGAGAAAAATGAAGCTGAGAAGCGTGCGCGGCGTGCCTTAGGCGACATCACGAACGATGACAACAGCGGCAATGCTGCAAAGCGACGGAAGAAAGCAAAGAAGCACGCCAAAAAGAAGCACACCAAACGTCGGCGTCTGGAAGCGCAGTCCGAAGACGATACCGACTCGAGAGACACAAGCGATAGCTCTGAAAGCGAAGACGACGACACAGACCGCGCGAAGGAGGTGGCCTCGTTCGGACGGCACTGCGTCATCGAGAGGGCGCTGTGGATTGAATCCGACACGTTCGAGACCGCCATTGACGCGGCTTATGACGAGAAGACGCGTTTTGACGGCGGTAAGGCCCAAGGCCAGCTTCGCGACATCCTGGCCGTCATACCCGGGCGCTATAGGGGAAAGGAGATGCGTGCGGGGTGGTTTAAGCATGCGGTGAGTCGAGGTAGTTCTTTCTGGGGCCAGTACCAATGCGCGTGAGTGCAATACTTGTGCCAATTGACACGGGGATAACTGACGCACCCCTAGCTCTACGTCGCGCTCATCCGCGGTTCTACTGCCGCCGCCCAGATGCTAAAACCCGAGGACGATGCTCCTCTCCCACAGACGGACACGATGGAGCGCATCCACCACATCGAGCACGCCATAGCCGGTGCCATTGCGGCATCCTGTACTTTGGTAAGTCGAGCAGCAAGGGAAAGAGTCGATTGCTGACAATTGCAGACCATCTGGGGCAAATCCGAAGACGCGCACCTAAAGAAGCGTGGGGTGACCACAAACATCGATTACGCCGCTCGTTTCGAAGAGTACCTGGAGATCTTGACGACGGGTCTCCGCACGAAGGTCCCCAGTATCCTTCACGTCTTCTCAGAGTGGGACCGAATCGTCTTCCCGAACGCTGAGGTGAGCGCTGTCGACCCCGCGTCCCGGGCCGGAAAGAGCGACGGATTCAAGCGCGCCATGGAGGCCATGAGAGCAGAGGAGCCGGTCGACGATGGAGGCGAGCCGCAGGACGCGGAGGACGAGCAGCCATGTGGCCCTTGAGCGTGTCGCGTTGGGTAAAGCTACGACTTTTGTATGTGCATGTTTATCAATACCATTCGACGCGGCTTCCATTTGGCTTCCATCCAACTTCCATCGCGATTTTGGTGTTTCTACGCTCGCCGCTCAGGCCTCTACTTATTTTCCTGGGATTGAGTCGCGGTGGACCCTGACTGATCATGCCATATCAGGTCTGATCAGGCAGAAAAAGGAACCCATATCTGCTGTCTAGCCTTGGTGCCATACAATGCGCGCTTGGCCGAATGGTTAAAGTCCTTACATTGTCTTTAGTTTAGTTTACTCGTCCTATGTTCAAACCCTAGAAGTCGTACAAATTGAAATCTTGTCCACTAACACCTACTAAGCCCTTCAGAATCACTACTCCTTCCAAAGTCCCGGGTAAGAAAAAGTCAACGGTGATTCAATAATTTTTCTCATTTTCACTCTTTCCCCTGCCTGCTCTGATCAGGCAGTGTCAGGCTGATCAGGCAGTGTCATGCTGATCAGGGTGCGTCAGCCTGATCAGGTTTTGAAAACATTATAATGCCTGGTTCGACCATTATCACCCGGTCTAAAACCTGACGACCTGATCCAACCTGATATGACCAGATCACCTCTGGTCATACAATTTCGATTTTTCCGACAGGGGGAAGAGATCGCGCTGCGCCAAGCTGAGCATTATCTCTTGAACTGAATTGAATCATTATGGTGGGTTCGGGCTTCGGAGACCAGATCCAGAAAGGGAGACTCTAAAACGAGGTTGACAGGAAGGGACCAAGAAGCGCCAAGATTGGGGAAACATCTCGAGCTTCTCAGTAACTACTGGGATGACTGCTCCCCTCAAAATCCGAATATCTGCAATTTTTTTGTTGAATATCTGTGTTACATGGAGAGCGCTGGCCGGAATTTCAAGCGTTATATTAGCTCGGGATACAACTTGGATTCGCCAGCCGAGATGTTCCTGATATGATAATGCGGTACAACAAGCGAGGTACAAGCTGATTTTGTTGTAGCGTCTGTTTATAAGAGACTAGATATGCGGAGGATGGATCAAGTTCAACTCTGCAACTTGGAAGCGCCGCAGTTCGAGAGCCTCCGATCACGCGGATGTGGAGCGTCCCACGAAGATCCACGGATGAATGTGGTAGCGTTGTCAAGCGCTTATCGTTATTTCAACTTTCAACGGTATAAAGGCGGCGACAGGCTACCCGTCCCACATTCTTGATTAAGAATGGGCTTACACGCACCGGTTGTGGATGGACCACAATCTTCGAAATTTTGCGCTTGAGGGTGAAACGGGGTTCGATTCCCCGCTGGTGCAATGTACGGATTTTCGACGTTTTTCTGTCTTCTCCTTCGACCCAGGGCCCCAGACGGTATATTTTGGCTGTTCAATGGCTGGAACGGTAGTTACCAAAGGGGTGAGACGGTCTGGTTCGATTCCCTGTGCGTCCACTGACCTCTGCTTCGAGCCAAATGAAGATGCTTCGAACCAAATGAAAGAACTGCGGTATCTGAGGAGGTTTGTAAGATTGGTGTAAAGCACCGGACGTGAACTTACCACGCACCCAAGCAGTTCAAATACGGAAGGTGAAAGGGATTCGATTCCTCGCTGGTGCCTATGCGTTGCAGATTGAATTCGCGTCGGCCGTATGCTTATCCCCATCATGGTGCAACCCACACAAGTATACCTTGAGCACTTGATTGCTAGGGTTGGATCTCGAGTTCATGCGTAGCACGGTGTCGGAATGCAAGAACGTGGCGTTGGCAGATGGAAAAAAATCAAGTTCTTTTTTTATCCCTGCCAAACGGGTACGAGTCTGCGCTAGGCACGACCGATCCAGAGAACGAGGAGGATGGTTACATCGCAGAGTTTTTCCGGTCTCAGGGCAAGCAGCCCCATCGAGCTGTTCTGCTGGAGGAGGAGTTGAGGAGGAGATGGAGGAGGAGGACAAAGGCGACGCGTGATTGCCGCCGGTCCGGCAAAAACGATTTTAAATCCGAGCACAGCCTCAGGCTTCTTTCACTCAACCACCATGGCGTTCAGCGGGGAGCTGGAATTTGTCTATGAGGATGGTTTTCCACCCAATGCGACACGTCGTCGTGCATGCGACGTATGCAGACGCACCAAACGCAAGTGACGAACTCACCCTGCACGCGCTTGCTGATTCCTAGTCGCATCGCACATACAGGACGATGTACGACCATTACCGCCTCTTGTTGGTCTCGTAATATTGAACGAATTTAGGTGACGGCACCGCCTTGTGTGGCCATTGCGAAAAAATCAATGCCACTTGCACATATATGGAACCCATCGAACGTCGGGTAAATGTCCTTTCTATCTATGTAGCACGGATCGGGGTTCTCATCCGTCGCCTCCTAGCCCCGTCCTGCGAAAAACAAGCACGAGAAGGAGCCAAATCTAAACTCACAACATGTCGAAGATCTGATTCGCCGCCTGGAAAGTGCTCAGGAATGTCTTCGACAACGCGAGGGGACGCAGTCAGCCTTCCAGGTGGATATAGCAATCAGCAGACTAACGAAGCCGTTCACTCGGTCCCATCCCGACGACTCTGCATTTCTGGACATTGCGGATAGTCTCCGTGCCCTGTCCCTCGATGGTGTGGCTGCAGACCTAGGCTTCCAAGGCAAGTCGAGTGTCGCCATGCTGGTCAGGCTCGCCCTATCGGCCAAATCTACCCCACCCAAGATAAGGCATGCATGCTCCTCCCCACAACGCCCTGCAACCCCAAATGCAAGGCCGTGGACCCTCAAATCGGTATGTCTCTGCTTCCTTCGCCGAGAGGCAAAGTTCTGATTTGTCCTCACGTAGTGGGAAACTCCAACGGTGTCACCTGCGCGCGCTTTAATCTTCCCAGATGTCTACCTCATGGAGACACTAGTGTCCCTGTATTTCTCTAACGTCAACTCTTTTCTTCCCCTTCTACAGCGCGGCATGATTCAGGACGGTATAAATCACCGCATGCACCTCCACCAGTACGGATTTGCATCGATGCTGCTGCTGGTCTGCGCTTTGGGCTCCCTCTACCTATTCGATGTATCCGCCCAGGACCGACAAACACTTGCGTGGAAGTGGTACGATCAGGTCGAACTGTGCGGCCATTCGCTGCGGCAACAACCAACGCTATACGATCTGCAGTCCTACTGTGTCCGTGACCCCTCTCCTGGTTAAACGACATTTACGATTGTGCAACAGCTCGCTGCTCGATTCCTCCATTGCGCTTCTAATCCACGCTTTGCCTGGACGATTGTGGGTTTTGGCTTGCGACTGGGGGAGGATATCGGCGCACATCGCAAGAGTGAGCCTCCAATCAGCGTCGAAAAGGAGCTCGAGAAGCGGGCCATGTGGTATTTGCCGGCTAGCCATAAATACCTAATTGAACGAACTTAGTATCACATTAGGATTCTTGGGGTATTCGATAGCGAACTGGGCGCACTCCTGGGTCGCGGGCGGCCGATCAACGAACGCGAGTAGGCATACTACGTCAACTCAACCTTCACAAGCTCAACGTCAATTTGTCTTCAGTGTCGACATCCTGCTCCCTTGCAAGCTCTATGACGAGGCAGACGAGGGGCCAGTGGAGTTCTTCGTCAAGCTCATCACGCTGCACCGTCTTCTGCAATTTACCCTCAGCACCGTCGTACGTGTACGCGATTCCGATTCCGCCTCGGTCGCTCATCTCCCACTGTAGTACGCCACTACTTCACAGAAACATGGAATAGGGCTGAAAGACCCCGACGTCAGGGCCGTTTCTGCTGAGCTAGAGACTGCGCTTGACGAGTGGGTCAATAGTCTCCCTCCACACCGTGCGTCTGCCACCCATGCCACTCGTAACAGTCATTTATTCGTCTGATGTGTGGTCAGTGAACTGGGACCCCGAAAACCAATCCGACTACGCCGCGGTATTGTTTTGCGTGTACCACCACACGCGTATCCTCATCCACCGTTCTGCTTTGGCTCCGCCCACCAAAGCACCCCTGGTACGTTCCGCCTTCTCAATCTATATATGCACCTCCAAGCCTTTTCTCGACTGTCTCTTGCGTCTCACTCATCTTTCTGGCAGGACCTCGCATCACCCGCAATTGCAACCTGCACCGCCGCTGAAGCATGCATTCGCGTCGCGGACGCACAACGGCGCAACCACCCAGGGCAACCGCTGTTGTTTAGCCAAACCGCTGTGTTCACGGCGGGGATGGTGCTAATGTTTATCGCCGACACTCAGTGCAATGCCGAAGACAATGCCACCGCAGAAACGCTGGGCATGGCACAGGTCCGCATGGCGATCGATGTCCTACAGGCTCAGGAGCAGTGCTGGCCGTCCGCCGCATTCTTCGCGTAATCCTCGACCTTGTGCCGTATTTACAAGGCGGCTGACTCGTGGGTCTTTAGGACGGTGCTGGAGCGGCTGGTTCGACGGGAGGAAATTCCAGATGAGGATGCCGACGATGCTGAGAATGAGGATGAAGATACTTGGCCCGAAGACGAGTGGCAGAGCACAATCCCCTCAGACCTCGAGACGTGGATATCGACACCCATGCCGTTTGAGGGCCGGTGCGAGGATACACTCATGCCGCCAATCTTCGCGGGCGATGAAACCATCGCTGTGGGAGGGCGAAGGCCCATAAGTCTGACGAATGTAAAATTGTAGATGTACTGGAAGTTAGCATCAGTGATGCAGCTGTGTGCCCAGATGTTCTTCCTCTGAAACCACCACCAACATCCTGTGAACGGCATCCAGCCTGTCGTACCGTTCCTCGCTTCGGCTGCACTTGAAGTTTTGGATCGGTCTTTCTTGGGGCTGCAAGCGCGGCTGTCGCTTGTTAAATTTAGTTTCTCACCCGGTGAATCGGAATTATCCAAGACTCCCACCAATTGCTTCGAGATGCTCAAAGACGTTCCGGGATGGATGGCACCCAGTTCGGCCTAAGCAGGAGCTTAAGAGTGAGAGGGATTCGATGCGAATGCCAAAGCCGCCGCAATCAACGCAGATTCGCGGACGCAAAATCCAGAGTAAGTATGCATACCATAGCGAACTGAAACTGGACGAAATGGAAACACATTCATTGTGGCAAGAAAAAAATTACGAACATTGATACTGTTAAATGGAGGGTCCGCATTCGTACGAAAAGAATCCCTCGTACTACTACGTAGTCCTCGGAATTACAAATGTCCGTCAGCAGCTCTTCCGAGAACTCAGGTCCGCGACGAGGAAACCACCAGAGAGATACACCAGGGAATGGTCGACACCCATGGGCAGGCGCGAGGTCAACAACTCGCGATAATACGCGTCTGTGAATTGAAGACAGGAAGTGAAGCTAATAAAATTCAGTTGAGGAACCAGTGTCGCGGCGCCAAGTTTGTGGGTAAGACCTTGGAGGAGGTTGTCATTAATCACGACTCCGTGCTCCTCGTTGCCAAGGTTGTCGTAGATGCTCAGCATCTCGAGCCCTGGAAGCACCGTCAGACAGCCCAAGACGCCTTCATCTGTGATTATTGCCTCGATTTCGAGGGAGGTGAGATTGCTGTGGAAGGAAGAGCGGTCAGCGAGTCCCAGGAACTGCTCTGAGTCCCAGACGGGCGGCGAGCCAGAATCGACAGCGGGACGAGGCAGAAGTGCGAGCGATTGGAGGGAGGGGATGTGAGCGATTCGAAAATTGGTAGTTTGATTCCAGACTGACGTATCCAACACAATCGTGGACCACAATTTACTTGAAGTTGAATTTAGGCGCCCTCGTGGCGACCGTGTGCCAAAGTGACGATAAGGGCGAGTCAGGGGCCAGCATTTTAAGATCATTATGCTGAACGCACCTGTGACAACTGGACCAGATGCCGGTAAGACAGGCGATCCACCTCCTCCTGGGGCGTTGAAGAATCTGAGAGATTGAATCCGTTTTATAACGTGAATGGGGAACACATATCGAAGATCTCGACCCACAGCTCCGTAGGCATCCGTCGGATTGGGGACGATACACTGCGGGGGACGATACACTGCGGCATCCATCATAGTACGCTGCTAGGGTAGCACGCTCAGATAATAGCCTCGGTAGCAGGGTTTGAAGTTTTTCTATTTCTCTGTCGTACCACGCGGGTTCTGTGGGTTCTTTGAAACGAGTCAAACCAAACGACCCAAAAACGACCCCAAGGTCTCGTCAGGTCGCGTCGGGTACGGACGCACTGGAGCGCAGAATATCCACAAGTTCCATGCTTTTCGCAGCGGTTGGGGTGACACAAGACGGTAAGCCGTTGCCACAGGCCGCGCAGATGGAGTCCAGGCTCATGGTGGTAAGGTAGGAGAATCTGACGTTGAACTAGCAGAGACCAAAAGTGTTGAGTCCATTCCTCCAAACTTAGCTCAGCCACAAGTCGATGTTCATTCTGAAATCTGAGAAACCAAAACCCTTTAAAAGCTATTTATGATGGTCCAATATATTTAATCTGTGGGATGTCATGTACTCCATATTCCGTTCAAGACGGCGGGAGATGCGTGCCGTAGATCATGGAGCCCATGTCTGTGATCGCGGCGGCGCGGGTCGAATTTCGTTGGAATGATGTGTTCAATTCGTGGGCAAAATGTCTTCTCTTTCAATCATTTCTCCAAGCTCTTCGATACGACCCAAACATAAAACAGACCCAAGAAAATTGAACCTTACCCCGCAAATGCCGGCAACCGCCGGGGCTCGTGATCAATCACGCGATGTTGTGACAGCGTGACGGCAATTCTCTGCATAAATACCACCGCGCTCCGCCCGCCTGGTGTCCCGCGCCCATCCCATCATGTCCGGCGCCCATCCCACCATGTCCGGCGACGCCCCACTGCATTTCGACGATGAATACCGCATCGCCCAGGATGCCGCTGCGAAGGACATGACCCGCAGTGCCAAGGTGCGTGTCTCTTGCCGAGGATGTGGCTTTCTAATCATGCCCATCGGTCTTCTTCGCGGCTTTTCTACTTCTTTTTCCACGGTTTTCGGTGCGGTTTATCTATAGGCGGCGACGGAGAAGGAGCACCAGATGTCTCTGTGGCAGGGACTGCGGCTTTACCCCAAGGCTATTGCGTGGAGCGTCCTTATCTCGACGTGCATCTGCATGGAGGGATACGATGTCTGTCTGCTCTCGAATTTCTGTGAGTCTCCTTGTTTCATTGGTCCAATAGGTCAATTTTACTTGACATCTAACGCAGACGCCTTCCCGCAATTCAACGCAAAATACGGGCAGCAGCTGCCCGACGGGACCTTCCAGGTACCCGCGCCGTGGCAAGCGGGGCTTTCAAATGGCGCCAACGTCGGCGAGATTTTTGGTCTCTTCCTCAACGGCTGGGTGTCCGAGCGCTTCGGATACCGATACACCGTAATGGGGTGCCTCATCCTGCTCATCGGGTTCCAGACCATCTTCTTCACGGCGAAGAACGTGGTGGATCTGCAGGTTGCGGAGATTCTCTGCGGGATTCCGTGGGGAGTGTTTCAGACGCGTGCGTTGTGCATCTCAACATTGAGCCTTGAGTGCTGACGAAGGGCAGTAACGATCACATACGCCTCCGAGGTGTGCCCCGTCGCTCTGCGCGGGTACCTCACGACATATGTCAATTTCTGCTGGGGGCTCGGGCAGGTGCGCTATACTCCCCCTCTTACGTACTATCCTCTCTCAAGTCAATTTGCAGGTAATTGGAATCGGCGTCATAAAATCTATGCTGCCGCGCACCGACGAATGGGCCTACCGCATCCCCTACGCCCTGCAATGGATGTGGCCCGTCCCCCTCTTCGTCGGCATCGCCCTCGCGCCGGAGTCCCCTTGGTGGCTCGTCCGTCGCGGGCGCATCGACGACGCCAAGCGTGCGTTGTTGCGGCTCACGTCGAAGGTTAGCTTGGAGTTTGAGAACGAGGGCGTGGGGGAGAACCATGGCAAGGGGTTCGAGGCGCGGCAGGGCGAGGAGAAACGCGACGCGGATGGGAAGAAGGAGGGCAAGGAGGGCTTCGACGCGGACGAGACGGTGGCGATGATGCGGCACACGACGATGTTGGAAGAGCGTCTGACGAAGGGAGCGACGTATTGGGATTGTTTCAGGGGGACGGATTTGAGGAGGACAGAGGTGTGTTTATCTGCTCCTCTATCATCTGGTCCTGTGTTACTAATCTGGGTAGATCGTGTGCATGGTCTGGGCGATGCAAAACCTTGCGGGGAATTCGTTCACTGGGTATTCGACGTACGTTTCGCCTACTCCTCCCCCTCACATGCACACATCGTCCTTGCTTACACCACACCCAGCTACTTCCTCGAACAAGCCGGCCTCGCGCCAGCAAAATCATACGACTTCGCCCTGGGCCAGTACAGCATCAACTGCGTTGGCGTGTTCGGCGCGTGGTTCTTGATGTCGCGCGGCGGTACGTCTTTCTATCTGTACCCCCGCCTCCCTTCCGCTCATGATGGGACATGATGTAGTCGGCCGCCGCTCGCTCTACCTCTACGGACTCATGGGGCTCTGCACGATTTTGATGTGCTTGGGCTTTCTCGGTTTGGCGCCGGCGAAGCATCGGGATAGTGTGCGTCTTTATCCTTTCTCTATATCTAGCGCTCGACGCTCTGCGACGTTTGCGCGATACCGCGCAGCGGCGTTTCTCTCTACCTACGCTTTCTGACTCCAATTTCCACACAGGCTGCCCTCGCGACAGGCGCTCTCATGCTCGTTTGGGCGGGCATCTACCAGTGCACCGTCGGCACCGTTGCGTACTCACTTGTCGGGGAGCTTAGCACGCGCAGGCTGTCGATCAAGTCGGTCGTGTTGGGACGGAACTTGTAGTATGTTCTTTCTCCGCTTTATATGTGCAGTGTACTTACTGAATCGCAACCCCTTAGCAACGTCGTAGGCATCATATGCTCGGTCCTCACACCGTACATGCTCAACCCGGGCTCGTGGAACTGGGGCAACTACGCGGGCTTCTTCTGGGGCGGGATCTGCTTCCTCTGTATCATCTACACGTATTATCGTGTGCCCGAAGTGCGTTGTACCATTTTCTTTCTCACCTTTCTCCCTACCATTGTGTTGTGCTGACCTGGCTTGTTGCAGCCCCAAGGCCGCTCTTTCGCGGAACTCGACCTCCTCTTCGAGAAGGGCATCAGCGCGCGCAACTTTGCGAGCACACGTGTGGATGTGTTTGATGATGTGAATAGCGTGGAGGAGCGGGGTGATGAGAAGATGTAGGAGTAACGCTGGCCGCCATCCTCGACCTTGCACTGCATTTCGCGTCGCGGAAAAGATCGAGGAAGACCGAAAACGGGGGGAAGCGGGAAGGCGGAGAGACGAACGAAATCTAATGAAGGAACGGGGGTGCCGCTCTACATACTTACTTAGTACGAATCTAAACATCTATCGCAATGACGTTAACGACTCGAGTTTATTGCTTGACAAAATTGTGACAAAACGTCAACGAGACATGTATATGCGCGCTGGCGGGAGGCAAGTGAATATCATCATTTGCGTTTCATGCTTTCGCAACCAGCGGGGTCATAATCCACAGAATACAGATAAACAGGAGCTCTCTCTCAACGATTCCTCCACATACACTGGAGGCTGTTGATTCTAGAAGCCCCGGTTGGTACTTTGCGCTCGATGTTCCGGTGTCGCCCCAACTTCCATCAATGAGAACATAATCATTATTACTATGCCTGCTAAAAACGCGAGAAAAAGTAGGGTCGAGCTGGGGCCGAGCCAAAAACATCGTAGTCTGCGCATGTCCATATCAGGGCCCGTACAATTGAATAAAATCGACACTCAAAATCGACACTCACCTAGATTATCAACGGCATCCGGATCCGTATCACCCCACGCAGGCAAGGGCCACGCGCCTCTGGGTGTGGTAATGCGCAGGCTCAAGCCGCCGCGCACAAATGACTGAAAAGCTGAAAGCACCTCCCCTCGCGGGAGCTCCACGCGTACGCGCTCGTGAGCATGTCGGGGGCGAATGTGCAACTCGGCATGCAGGAGTGTGGGCCGCGCGCACAGGACGGCGAGGAATGACGTGTATGCGTCTGCCGGCGCGTTTGCTTCGTCCGTGACGATGAGCGTGTGCATGTGAGGGAGGTACCTCGTTTCCTGCAGGAGCGTGTATATTATGAAGGCCGGTGCTGGCAAGGAGAGGAGCAGCTGCAGGGTTGGGGTACGATGGGCAGCGAGGAAGCAGGCTGTGTATACGGCTTCGTCTTCAGCAACAGGCCTCAGGGCGAGGTGGGTGAGCTGGCATGTGGAGCGGACGAGGAACGCATCCAGGTGTGTCGGTGTGGCATTATACACTTCGAGTTCGAGGTGCTTGAGTGTAGGGATGGTGAGGACGTCGAGCAGCTGCGGACTACCACGGAATAGTAAAGATTGTAGAGGTGGAGCCGCCATCGGCTGTAGTGTGGGGGGCTGAGTATATGGGAGGTAGGCGCCAAGATGGCGGAGACAAGGAAAGCGCTCGAATAAACGAGTAAGCGCGTCGAATCGAGTCATCCGTGATTCACCAACATGCAGGGAGACCAGCGTACTCGGCGAATTGGACGGACACCGCCATGTGGAATCCAAGGCCTGCAGGTTTGGGGACTGCGTGATTAAATTGAGAGATGGGGATGCATATGGCGCCCATCGGTCCGTGCCCTGGGCTCGGACGATTAGGCTCCGGAGCAGCGGAAATGGGCCGATTGCGGTTTTATTGAGATGCAGCCAGGCTTTGCGGCTCATCCGCAGCTCCAATCGGCCGTACTGAGCCGCATGCGCGGCAATAGTATTCAGAAGGTTTTCTGGCATGTCCTCGCCCCATTCTTGGCATACTATTGTCAGAGATACCGAGTGCCCAGCAGCGCGGGTGAACCACAAGTCGAGGAGGGCACATGTGTGATCCTGGACCGGCTCGGCCTCTGGGACGCCGAAGAGCATCGCAACGCCATCGTAAAGATTGCCTGTAGGTATTTCAAGGTATATCGACCGCCAGAGTTCCGGCAATGCGAGAGCGATTGCTCGCCAATATCCACAGATCTGAGCCAGATGCAGGGGTGCGAGTTTACGGCCAGGTCGCACACGTCTGTGTAGAGGGAGGCATAGGAGAAAGATATCCGAGATCAATTCGTATGGGAGCGTGAGCGCCAGCCCGGATTCTTCGCTCACCGACATGAAGGTTGGTGCAAGCAAAGCTGGTGACGCGTCACGACGGCCCGGACGACTCCGAGTCACCGGGTACCAATTTTACGGCAGACTCCTGGGTTCAACCTTCTTCAAAGGTCAAACAACGGCGAGCTGCCCCAGACTTGTGTACGATTCAAAGCGACCCTCGGCTGGCATGACTGACCATTGAAGGCTACCGACTAATGAAGCTAGTCTCTTCAACTCTCTTATAAACAGACGCTCCAACAAAAATGTGCTCGTAGGTACCTCGCTTGTTATAATGAAACATCTTCAGCCAGTGTAGGTATCTTCCAAATATCGGTCGGCATACAATTCAGTGTAGGCAAAGCCCACTATCCAAGAAATTCATACAAGGAATTTTGATGACTGACGGCAAAGACCACGGCTAGAGATACGATCTGAGCACCCCCCAAAAACAAGCAAGAGGGAAAGTGATGCTCAAGGATTCGCTCGGTCGACGCGTGACTACACGGCCGCATTTTTTTATTTATTTCTCGCTCTATTTTTGTCCGATCGCTCTGAAAGAACTACGCGCTAAACACAAGTTACAGTTCTCTTCATGGCGCACCACTGCACAACTATGTACGGGTAATTCCACACACAGATATTGAAAGTGCCCAGATACATACATCCAACAAAAAAAAACCCCTCTTCCCCTCAGGATGAATGAACGAACGGCTACAGATACAGCATGCGATAAAATATAGTACCGGTACATATTGAATAGCGTCGATGACAATAGCCCGTTGCTGATGCAAGACTGGGCAGCCGCGGTAGCATGAGCGGCGGTGTATACAAACGTAACTCAGACCAGCTCCGCGTGGTTGAGGTGTTCGCGAAGGATACCGTCGCGGACTGGGCACAATGAATTAGGCAGCCAGACTGATGTTGCGAGAGTCACGTACCGGTGTTGAGTGTTGCGGCCGTCGCCTTCGTGTCCTGAATCGGTCCGTGAGTAAGGGCGGGATGAGGTAACAATAGGGAGGCATACCGTGACAGACGTTGCGTATAGATACGTGCTGCGTGGCGGCCCCGCTGTGTGCGCACGAATGATATCCTTGAACTTGTCCTTCAAATCTAGAACCATTGTGTCAGAAGGATGTGTGTGCTTCGCAGCTGCGAAATCAAGACGCACACTTCACGACGGCGGAGACTTCGTTTGGGCGATTCCCGAAGCTGACCAAATGCTGGTTGACCTGGATACCACTCTGCAGTTTCCTGTCCCGCAAGGAGGTTCAGGCTCCCGCGGAGGAGTTCGGAGGAAAGTTATCGTACCGCTTTAGAAGATCACATTTATTCAGGAAGACGACGAGCGTGGTTTTCTTGAGGAGGGGGGACGACACGATGGCGCGCCATAGATGCAGCGTATCCTCAAGCCGGTTGACCGTGGGGTCCTCGGCGAGGCGTTCGTCGAAACACGAGATGGCTGGAGGAGGCATGAGACATCTCCGTTCGAAGGGTGTCGCCCTAAGACTTACGAGCGACTATACAAAGAGCACATGCCAAGGTCAACGACGTGCTGATGTGTGATGCGGGAAGGGACGTACGGAATATAATTGCGTCAATGGCGTCAAAGTAAGGCAGCCACGCATGGCGCTGCATTGGCATCAACATTGCAGGTGAACGCGATAGCCTTGGGGAACAAACGTACCATGGAGCGGCTTCCGCCGACGTCGTAGATGACCCACTCAGAACCAAAGGAATTGTCTGGAAGCCTCGTAAGCATCACCTTCGAAACAATTCTGATAGGGAAAAGGAAGAAGATGTGTATCAACAGACTGTGACCGTCCACAGCCGTGGATGCGCTGACGAGATCGCAACTCATGTCGCACTCACTTTGTTCCAGCATGATGCGCCATTCTTGCACCCCCAGGGTTCGAAGCCGCGCGCGCACGACGTCGGTGTCCGAGGGAACATAGTCCCTGGAAGTGATTCGCGCCGTGTCCGATAGAAAGCTGGGAAAAAGATCCAGTACTCGTGAGGTGCACGCATGTCGAGATGGAAGAGAAACGCACAATCCAGGCGTGTCTTCAACACGCATGCCCGTGGTGTGGAGTAGGGCGCGGACGTCGGGGTCCGCCCACAAGGCGATAATATCATCGCGGACGGTGGCTAGTATCTCCGTGGGCTCGTCGATGGCCATGGGCTCGTTAAAGTCCGCCGACTTTTTCGTGCTATGAATCGGCAAGCCGAGAGCGTCGATCCACCCGCGCACGCCGAACTCTCGAGATGGCGTGCGGACGGGACCCTCCTCCGGGAGCACGTTCATCGTGCCGTCGGAACCGTTGGCAAATGTAAACTCGGGGTCGGCGGCGCCGAGTCGGCGACGGAGATCCTCACCCACCTCGCGCAGCGGAGACAGACGAAGATTGAGGAGCCTATGGCTTTGGGTCAGCACGACGGTGTGCTCCAGGGTGTCAGAGGTGGAATCCATGGAAGCGCGGCCATACGACGAGGCGCTGTCGGTGGGCGAGTCCATGGCAGCAAGCCGGGCTTGCAGAACGTCAAGAATAGTGATAACATTCTGGATGAGATTGAGCTGTATTACGGCGCGCCAGGAGCGCAGCTCGGCCTTCCACTGCGAGGGCGCGTACTTGAGACGAAAGTCTGTGCATTGTGAGCGCGAAAGACAACGATCCCATGAGACGAGGACATACTCTTCAGCACTGTACTCTTTCCGCTCTCGCTCTGCCCAAGCAGCAGCAATTTGACTTCCCGTTTAGCCCGCTTCTTCCTCTCTGCGCGTTCCTTGCGTAGGTCATCATCGATCTGGTCGCTGATGCGCTTCTGCTCTTGCTCCAGTGCGACACGTTGCTGCCGCTCCGCTGGCGTTTCATTTGGCGGCGGCCGTAATACGACTGAGAACGGATCGATATCGTGCGTGCGGGCGACCATTGTCGTCGGAAGGTGCAAGGTTGAGAGCATCTGGAGTGCGAACGGGCGATAAGAAGGCCGCCGGATACAACAGCGAGAAAGGAGACGAGCGGGAGGTAAAAGAGATCATCGAGGGAACAGCTGGCCGTCTTTGTAGTTCCATTTGGGAGGCCGATTCTCATGTGCGCATCAATCACCGTCGCCATGCAATGCTGGCTTTACATAGGGGGTCAATCTGGTCCCGCAATGGTTTCATGAACGGCAAAAGAACAGAAAAGAACCGGGCGTACAATCAGAGAAGGTTGTCTCTTCTTAATGCATCATAATTGAATCAGAATTATTCCCAACCATCGGCGGGGATGATATCAGTGATCCCCGCGGTATCGGATTTGAAGGGATTCTGAGTTGCGCGAAAGTCGACTGGACAGTGGAGATGGTGTTAGGCGAATTTGAACCATCCAGCTTCAAGGTACAAATTTCATTTGCAGTCGCTGCTTTCCTCCAGATTGCGCTCGGCTGCAGACAGAATCAGTATATGATGGACGGGATAAAATGAACCTCATGCTACAGTTCATGGATGTGCGCTGATGCGCTCCCGTTAAACACAGGCCTATGAGGAAGTGTTGCGGTTCACAGGGGCATCATGCACCTGCTCAGAGTCAATGACGGGGGTTTGAATATCCACACATCGGAAGTTGCATTCAGCGGTAATCGCATCATGGCGACTGGAATCCGTTCGAGAGAGCGAGAGAATGAGACGCAACAAATGATATCTGTCATGCGCGCTCCAGGTAAGAGAACCATGAAAGGGAGGGCATTCTTTCACTCGAGATCATAGGACGCATCTTCGTTGCAACGCCCCCCATCACCGACTTGTCGGGTAAAAAATTCTCCGCCCTCCTTTTTTGGGCGGGTGATTTACAGAAAATGAAGCCGCCAAGAACGTTCCTATGAGGGACTGAGTCTTATCCTGAGCCGGCGGTCGAAAGGAGGATAGTCAAACCCCATTCGAGAGTCGCGATCGGGAATCATGGAGGATGGGATGTCAGGAATGGGGAGCGCGACGATGAACGGGTGTTGCGCGACTGGATAGTGTTGGCACGCGCCGTAGCCACTCTTCTATATACACAAATCAGTAGGCAGCCACCACTTCCAGGTCCATTATCCGCGGCATGGATTTGGCGAGCACCCTCTGGCGTTCATTTCGACCCTGCGGGAGCAACTTCGCCACGGCCCGCAGTGCGTCCGGAAGTTCTGCAGTTTCGAACCACATGGGGAATATCCTTTCCTTGGTGGTTTCGCCCTCGCTCACGAAAACGCGATGTAGGGCCAATTTTCCCCCACTTGCGCTGCTCCGTTCCTCCAAAAGCCCTGATCGCGGGTCCCCGTTAAGGGGCATGGTCATAGCCGTCCCGGTCTCGGGGTCCACGACATAGGCCAAGCTCGTGGTAAGCTTCAGGGAGGGATGGGTGGGGAGCGCTGTGACCAGTCGACTGAACACATCAGCCCGATTGTGCAGCAAGTCAGCGTGGGCAATTTCTCGAAGAAAGGCGATGTCTCGGCGGCTCAATCGTTCCTCTGAAGAACCCCGTCAGATCGCAATGCAGAGGCAGAGGAGAAAAAACGACGAGCCCATGTGGATGCGACGGAATGTGCTGCAGGTCTGTCTGTGTCCTGCTCTCCAATCAATGTACTGGCATTCGCGCGAGCAGTAGTAGAAGTCGAGGCAACCGGAGCATCGTTTGAATCTGTGTTTGTCGTGGAATTTGTCGCACTGTGATCATGTAAGCACGCACGTCCCTGTCAGAAGCATGGAGGGAGGACCTCCATATTGGCGCAAGCCTTGAAGGCTATGCGGTTCCCCGAGTCGAAGAGTCCCAGTGATTCAATGCGGCCGGCCACCACCACCTTGAACAACACCCAGTTTGGATGTAACGCGCAGCGTTGGAAGGCCCGAGCGTCCACAAGTTTCCGGACCGCCTCCATGGCACGGGGCATGTGGACGAGTACACTGTGATAAACCAAGCACATCGGGATGAGGCAGGTTAAGGAGAACTCCAGATGAGGATAGTACAAAGCTCCGTCGCGGGTCGCAGACAATACAATAGCAAGGAGCAGCCCCCCCTTGATTGCCTCCCGCATGTGTGGGTAGCCTGGCGGGAGGAGACAGAAGTCGGTGATCAGGGAGAATAATTGATTGAGCAGTGGCGGCGTAATCTGACAATCCCTCTGCCTCCTAGCGTTGAGTGCGCAGATAGCCATCGTCAGCACGCGGACTAGTCCGTGGAAAATCAGCGCAACCTCGTATGGAGAAGCTGATCCCTTGAGTGTCGTCGTACTGCGGATAAAAGAGGAGGCAGCAAACAAGCGGGCAATCCCCGCCTGGTCGGCGAGAGAGACTTCGTTGTCCTCCAGCGCATACTTGATGTACCGCACGACCGTGAACGCAAGATCGTCGCTAGTGCCGCCTGCACCCTCGAAATACTCGCCAATGGCCGAGGCCGGGCAACTGCCGTTGTCATAGGTGAAGAAATTGGCGACATTTTCCAGACCGGGGCCGTTGTTGCTGTCCAGAAATATTACCCAAGCGCGCGCGATAACGATGCAAACCCCGGGAGTCGTGGATACAAGCTTCCCGTCCCAATGATCCTGAATCGTGCAGATTAACGACGCGAAGGCGAAGTACAAATCCGTCGCGGGCAAGCTTTGGATATGAACGACGTATGTGTGAAGGAATTTGATCCAGGCCCAGACTCGCGTCCAGATATCGGCGTATGTCGATGAATCCGGTGCTGGCAACCAGACGAGGACACCGATTGAGTACAGAGCACTCAAAATCTCCGGGATACGCGCCGAGACTTCCAGCGCCGCTGGGGTGGGAATTCGTGCGGGATCAAGAACCGCATAGAACACAGCCCATAGACAAATATTTTGGGAGTCAGGGAGGGACTGGTCTCGAACGAAGTCTGCGAGTAGAAGTACATCGGATTCTGAGCTCTGCGCGGCGGATGTCGCGATCCTCTTCAGGACGATTGTTTGAGTGGGGGAATTTATCATAGTTTGAAGAGAGTCATACCTTGAGCCTAAGAGGCAACTTTTGTAGACGGTCGAGACGAAGGGAGGGGTGAATGCTGGAGGACATGAAGGTAAGAGGCAAGAATTTGTGTTGGCACGTGTTGTTCTGATCGATTGCCGAGTTGTTGCCGTGCCGAGTTGTTGCCGAAGCGGCGGGGAATATTTTATGAACGCAGAAAATCGGTTAGGCAGCTAGTGTTGCATTTCGAGATCGGGACCCACTTGACAACATGATTATTATCCGCAAGATTCTACTTTTTCCCCAAAACGATGACTATCAGATTGTTCAAAGAACTCACTCAGGTTGACTCGGACCGGAACTTGAAGAATTCGGATAGTAGTTATGATACAGCACATTCCAAAGCATTCTTGTCCCCATGTCAGTATGCAACGACTATGTCTAGTCCAATTAACTCTCGTACACCTGCCTCGATAGCTGCCTGGCGCGCATCGCCTGGCGGAGGAAGCGACTCCGCGAGTGATTTTATGCCTTCAGACAGTTGCGTGTCCGCAAATCGTAAATGAAACTTCCTGGATACCGGCTCCGGACCATTCGCCACAGTAATCCGATGCAGTACCAGCTCCCCCCCTCTACTGTTGAGGCTCTGAGGGACCCGATAATCGAAATCTTCCCAGTCCAAGGCCGGAATAACTTCGATCCAGGCATGCTGCCCACCACTATAGTCAGACTTCACACAAACCGGCACGGTTGGGTTGTCGGCAAGCGCAATGACTGTCTGGGTGATTATATAGGATCGGTTACGCAAGAAGTCAGCCAGGGCAAGTTCGCGGATGAATGCCAGATCTCGACGGCCCAGGGTTTCCTCTGCGCAAATATGAACATTTACTGTACAGCGTATGGAAGGAAGGGTTCACGAACTCATGCGCAAGGAATGGAATATGATGCACTTCTGTCTGTGACCGGCGTTCCAGTCAAGGGACTGGCACTCTCGCGAACAATAATGAGAATCAAGACATCCCGAGCATCGTTTGAATGTGCGCCGGTCATGAATGTGGACACACTGTGATGTTTGTCAGTGAGGCAACCAGTGCGAACAGCCAAGACACGCCTCCAAGTTGTCGCACGCCTTGAGAGCAATGCGGCGGCCATCGTCAAAAAGCGCCAAAAATCTAATTCGTTCATCCACGAATTCTCGGAATGTCAACCACGCCTGATAGAGGTCGGATTCTTGAAAGGCACGAGTATTTACATGATCCCGAACTTCATCCATGGCCTTGGGCATGCACACCAGCGCACTGTGATAAACCAGACCCCGAGGAATCAAGTCGGTCAGAAAAACCTGCAACTCGCCGGTGTCCTTTTGACTACTTGGAAATGATAGAATGGCACGAAGAAGGCCTGCGCGCAGAGCCTCGATAAGTGGTAGCTGGCCTGCCTTACAAAACTGTCCCAGCAGGGACAGCAGCTTGCCAACTACCATTCGCATACCTGGGTCCACAGTAATCACGGCACTGAGGGTACAGACGGCTTCGGTCAGCACGCTCACCAGGCCGTCTGCAGCTAGCACCGGAAAGTAAAGGACACCGGGCAGGTGTGTCGTCGGGTTTCGCGACGTCCAGAAGGAAAGTCCCCCAGCAACGATCGCAAGGGCCCTCTTCTCGAGCGGGCCTCGGGTCTTGTCGAGGGCGTACTTCATGTGCTGTACAATAGTCGCTCCGAGATCGTAGGGTGTGCCACCCGCGCCCTCAATATATCCGCCCAACCAACTAGTATCGGGGCCGTGTCTGGTGTCAAGCCCCAGGAAACCGCAGACAGCGTCCCACCCATCGCTATCGTCGCTCTCAAGGAAGAGAACCCAAGAACGCGCGACAACAGCACGAACGCCCGGAGTCATGAGTATGAGTTTCTTGTCCCACTCTCTTGCCATATGATTCATGACCCTCATGGCGGTGAGATATATGCTCTCCGGCGATGGCGACTTTCGAAACGGAAGATGAACGAGGTATACGTGCGCAAATTGGATCCAGGGCCACACTCGGGCCCATATATCTCGATATGTGTCGGGATGGGGTTTTGACATGCAGGCGAGGAGTTTGAGAGACATCAGGGCACTTGCAGTGTTCTCCGAATGCAAGCCCTGAGCCATAATTTCCTCCAGCACCGCCTCGTCAGGGATCCGCGCCGCGTCGAGTATGGCGTAGAATACCGGTAGGAGAGTTATCAAGTCGGAATGTGTCATCACCCCCTTCTGGTGCATTTGCATTAGCAGTACTACGTCCGGCGCCGAGCTCTGGGCAGCAGACGCCGCGATCCTCTACGAAACCATTATTTAAGAGGCTCCGCCAATGGCTGCTGGCAGACTGCTGTACCTTGAGTTTGTGAGGCAGCTTTTCTAACCGTCGCAGATGCAAAGAGGGATGCATGTAGCGTAGGTCGACGGTGGATGCCACTGGTGGTGGTGACGGTTTGGGAAGAGACGATTGTCACGCGCAATCTGATTGTGACACGTAACGTGATGAGAACAGCGAATTTCAACTTGAACCAATTTTCGCGTCATTGCATTGCAGTTTCGGTTCGGGAAACTAAGACAAAAACAGTCCCCCTGTCTTGTCCTGCAATCATGGATGGAGATTTAACATTCTGGACTTTTGGTGGTAATGCCGGGCATCTCGGCTATGTTCGTTCTAAGCTAATTTTGACCGCTCGCATTTTGAACACTCGATCATAGTTGCTGTAGGTATCACAAATACATGCTCCCGCCGGAAGTTCAGACCTACGGTGAGATAATGTTCACTGCGAGATTGACATTCATTGCACTTGTTTCTTTTTTGGTTGAGCGTGTAGCCATGATTCTCTGGTTTTTACCTCAACCGGGAGCAAAAATCCCGTTGCCAGATTCAGAGTTTGGACGCGACTCGCAGGTGCTCGGTTCAACCCATTGCAGACGAGGTGAGCTGAGAGCTCTCTGACTGGATTTCCATCCCCGGAGTGAGTTAGAGAAGCCAAAAGACGCTCCTCACTTTGATTACATTTCGAAAGTAATGTTCAATCCCAGACAAGCAAGGTCTTCGTCGACGGCGCCGGAGCTCCTGGCTTCCTAGCGTCCAACAAATCTGCAACTGTTGCTGTTCCGCAAGGGCTTTAAATTGTATGAACATGTACAACTCCGTCTTCACCGTACCCAAGCTTCTGAGACTGCCCTCATGCTCAACTTGGTACCGATGCAATTATTTGATTGAGGCGTGAACTTGCGCAGCACCATTGACAGGAAAGTTGAGCGCATCTGCGATAACCCGTCGATCCCATTTTTCTTTCCCCCTTCCCTTTCCCTTTCGTTTCGCTATTGCCTTCCCCCCTTCCACTTCCATCCTCCTAACCGCCCGCGTCTACGGACACGCCGCCCCCGCACACGGGATAATATCCCCCCCGCTCACAGTCTCCGGACTCATCTGCCAGGGCGTCGTGGCATTCTGCGCGCCGAGGTTCACGGGCGGGGGGAGCGACGCGGTGGTGAGGGAGGTGTTGAGGCCGGGGCGGAGGAGGACGGGGCCGCCGCCGGCGCCGTGGGCGTGGAGGTTGGGCGCGGCGAAGGGAGTGTAGAGGGTCGAGGCTGGGGGGCGAAAAGCATGGTGAGTGAGTGCGTGGAGGAGATGGAGAGAGGAAAGGAGAAGTAAAAACGTAAAAGGGCGGGAAGCGAGGAGGGAATACGGAAAGGGTAAGGAAGGGGGCGCAGAGGTAGAAGGAAACTCAGGAAGGAAATCAGTGTAGAGCTGGGAGGAAAGCGGGTGACGGGCAGGGAAGTGAAGGCAAGGGATAGGGGGAACGGAAAGGTGGAAAGACAAGGGCAGGAGAAAAAAAGCGAAGAAACGCACTAAGAGGTCCAGGCGCGACGGCGCTGAGGTTAAACCTCGGGACCTGGTCCGCGGGGACGTGCACGTTCTTGTAGCCCGTCTTGGCCGCGACGAAGTCGAATACATTGGACACCGTTCTGTAACCCACAACAACACAATTATGTCAGCGTTCATTTTCCCTTTGATCAGCGGCAAAAGGAGTTTAAAGCGCAGTGTGGACGAGCGGAGGAAAAAAGGAAAGAAGGAAAGAAGGAAAGAAGGGAGAAGGCAAAACGCACGCATTCGTATCCTGCCGCCCCAGACTCTTGAGCCCCCAGTTGGCCTGCACGGTGCTGAGGCTGGAGTAGTGCGTGTAGAGCGTGTCGTCCGTCGTGCCGCGCAGGTGGGCTGGGACGGCGTTGCCTGAGCGGAGGGCGTAGTTAGTGGTTGGTTAAGCATCACAAGCAAGGGCAAAAATGTTTAAGGAGGGTGGGAGTTGGGCAAGACGCGGAGGTTCAGGGGCGAGACGCGGAGGTTCAGGGTAGAACGCGCAGGGAGGAGTAGAACGCGGAGGGTAGTGGCAAACCGCGGAGGAAGGAGGCAAAACGCGGAGTAAAGAGCAAAAAAGAACCGCACACACCAAGCGCCACCGCGAACACGCGATTCTGCACCGCGTGGTTCTCGTTCTCGTCGAACGTGACGAGCACGAGCGTGTCGGGCCCGTTCACGCGCGGGTCGTCGAGGAGGGGCACGAGCCAGTAGGAGAGGAAGGACGCGGCGAAGTCGATGGTGGTGTCGTGTGCGTCGTTGACCTGAGCGAGGGTAATTAGGTGCGTTACAAGATGGTACTGAGAGGGAGGTGGAAAAACGACAAGGGGAAGGAAACGGAACGAGGGGAGGAACGGACAGGTAGGGGAAGGAGAGGTGGAGGGAAGGAGAACCAGGGAAGGGAATTGATAAAATGAGGGAAGGGATGATTAGGGGAGAGGTGGAGCATGGAATGAGGGAACATGCAAGGAAGACAAAAGAAGAGATATCCCGAGAGAAAGGAACGAGGGAGATGAAGGACGCGCAAAGGTGAAGGGAAGCACAAGCATAACAAGCAGCGCATGTGTAAGAGCGGGACGCACGATATTCGGCGTAACAAACACCCACTGCGGCAGCGTCCCATTCACCACGTCGTTCGCAAAGTCGTTGAACGTGCGCAGGCGGGCCGCGCGCTGCGGGTCCTGCGAGACGGCGTCGTAGATCGTGAGCGGGCTGTGCTTGCGCTGGTAGAAGGGGTAGGTGCCGCTGCCGGAGGCGTAGTTCGGGGCGGAGTAGCTGGGGTGGATGGGTTGTGATTAGCATGTGATGTGGGATGGTACGGAGGGCAAGGCGGGCAAATTGGGGGGAGGGGCAAAGAGGATTCGGAAAGGGAAGGGCAGAGGGGAAATCGAAGAGGGAAGGCAAGGGAAAGAGACAGAAGAAAGAACAACCACGCACGCAACCCCATAAAACCCATCCGCAGGCATGCTCTCCTGGTACGTCGCCCACGACACGCCCTTGTCCTCCAGCAGATCGACGACGGTGGAGATGTTCGCCGGGACGTGGTACATGTTGTCGTCGTGCATGCCGAAGAAGTCGCCGCCGATTGCTGCGACGTCTAGCGCCACGAAAATCCAACATCAGTGCATGTAATGTAAGAAAAACAGGGTAGCAGAGGGGACGCACAGTTCGGCTCGGACGGGTGCGTGACGGAGTTGTAGTTCGTCAGGACGAGGCCCTGCGCCGCGAGGCTCTCGAACACGGGCGTCGACGCCGCCGTCTAATCGCCCAACCCCACCCATCCTATTCTCAGCACACATCCACACCTCACGACACACAAAAGCGCACCTCAAAGTCGGTGTTCTCAAACCACACATGGACGATGCGCCCGAACGCCTTGCCCGCGCGCCGCACGGGGTCGTTGAGCGTATTGTTGCTGAACGCGGTGTAGTTGGCGGTCTGCACGAGCGGGCCGGTGGAGGGCGGGACGAAGGCTTGCGCGGTGGCTGCGGAGGCGAGGCGCACGGAGGACGCGAGGAGGAGGAGGAGGCTCATGGGCGGTGGGGTGAAGAGACAAGAAGCGAGGTGGTTTGGGCGGGGCTAGGGCATCGCGGTCGCAGCGCTGGCTAAAGGAGCGACTGCGATTGGCTCGATAAGTGGTCAGGCGGAGGTCAAGCCGAGGGTGCATCACGACGAGCACGTTGAACACCGTTTGATGGATCATCAGAGATTGTGTGTCCCGCCAATCTGACGAAATTGCCACTGCACATGCTGGGACTTTTGAGGCAACAGAATATCTTGGAGCCCTGGTCTGGTATGTATGTCGTCTATCTTTCCCTGCAACAAAGTCGGACCCGTACGGGCTTGGTTCAATTTAGGCTTGGTAAATTATTTCACGTTTACTTCGTCTATGCGTTGGCACTACTTGCAATAAGAATGGCTGAGAGCTGTTGAAAATGAGCCAAAGGTGCTGGATCCCAAGAGACTGCAATCGAACCAACGAACATCGACTCCCAAGGGTTGAAACCGGCATCCCGGCCCCGGCGATCAACCCGGTGCATCACCGGCAATCCAGCACCTTCTTCTCCTTCCGCCAACTCACCCATTCGACCCATGCCCGACCCATGGCCCGACCCCGACCTCGACCTCGACGAGCACGCCCATCTCATGGCCCCGCTCGACGACCAGCTCTTTCCCGCGGATAGGGCGGACCGGTGGACACGTCGCCCACGGCGGCGACAGCGCGTCGAAGCCATCTCGACTCTCGTCCTCCTCTTCGTGCCGTTCTTGTTTCTTCTTTGGATGACTTCGTGGAGTATGGACGATGCGCACGACAATCCTGGGACTGGGACTGGGACTGGGACTGCTGCTGGTGCGGGCGGCGAAGGAGCGGAGGAGGGTGACACGCGAGACACGTTCGTGCTAGATCCGAACTTCGACGTGCGGGCGGCGCCGCGGACGCGCGTGTACCGCTGGACCGTCTCTTCCCTCACCCTCACAACCCGCGACCCCAACAATACGAATCCGAACCGGACGCGCGTCGTGGTGAACGGCCGTTCGCCGGGCCCGCTGATACAGGCGAATGTGCACGATCGGATATTGGTGCGTTCTTGTATTCTGCCGTGCATATTCGGTTTCATTGAAATTTGTTGAATGTCGGATACGTAGGTCTACGTGACCAACGGGCTGCGAGATGAGGGCACGTACGTCCATTCTTTATCCTTCTTCTCCTCATCTGTCCCTGAGATTTTGAATTCCCAGCTCGATCCACTGGTCTGTCCTCCCTCCCCCGCTCCTCCCTCTTCCCTTCTATCTCCCCAAGCAATCCGTTAATTCTCACCACGCATCGCACGCAGGCACGCCCTCCCCCAACCCCACACCCCCTTCTTCGACGGCACGCCCGGCATCGCGCAGTGCCCCATCCCGTCCGGTGCGACGCTGGCGTATAATTTCACGCTGGGCGGGTGGAGTGGGACGAGCTGGTGGCAGTGCGTGTTCTTTCTCTTTTGTCGTATTTCCTTTTTTTTTGGTTGTTTTTCGTCTGTTGTTCGGTCGTTTTGTTTTGGTTCTTTTGTAGTTTTGTGGCTTTCCTGATAGCTTATGAGCTCTCCCTTTCGTTTCTTGCAGTGGACACAACAACATGCAACACACGTGCGTCCTCTCCTCCTCCTCCCTCCCCTCCCTCTTCCCTCTTCCCTCCCTTCTCCTCTTCCTCCACTAATCCCTCCTTATAATACCTCTTAACACAACACAGCGACGGCCTCTTCGGCCCCCTCGTCATCCACCACCCGTCCGAATACCAATCGAAAGCCACGTATGCGGCGGAACACGTACTGACGCTGTCGGACGTGTACGACGCGCAAGCGGGGGCGCAGGGGTTGTTGGAGGGGTATCTTACAGTGCGTTCTGTTCTTTCTTTTTTATTTTGCTTCCTTGGTTTGCGGGGGATGGTCGTCCGTGCCGCGGGTTTGTTTTGAGGCGTCGCTGGAGTGGAGATTCTTCGATCGACACCTTCGTTTTCTTTCGATTCTTCATCCTCGCCCGGTTTCCTCACCAGCGAATCGAACTCAGCTGCTTTCGCTTTAGTCAAACCCAACAGAAACAGCCCCCGAGCCCGTCCCCGACCGCGCCGCCATCAACGGGCGTGGCGGGGGTGCGCATCCCGGAACGAGCGAGCCGGGAGAGGAGGATGCGGAGGAGGATGGGTATTTCGAGGTGCGGGTTGAGAAGGGGACGAGGTACGGATCTTCGCTTGCTTTCTGAATTATTACATCCCGTCCATGGCCATACTTCCAACCGCCCTTCCCTTCCCTCCTTCTCCGTCCAAATTAACTCCTTGCTCTACTTGTCTGCTGATTTACCGATTTGCTAACTCGCTTTGTGCAGCACGCGCCTCCGCCTCATCCACGCCGGCACCTTCGCGCCCCTGCGCGTCTCCATCGACGCGCACGTCCTCACGCTCGTCGAGGCCGATGGGAGCCGCGTCGCGCCGGTGGGGGTAAGGGATTTGGTGCTGCAGCCGGCGCAGCGGTATAGTGTGGTTGTTGAGCGCAGCTCGGGTTCAGGGGAGGGAAGGGAGGAAAGGGAGGAAAGGGGAGAAAGGGAGGGGGAGGGGGACGCGTTTTGGGTGCGCGCGCGGATGGTGGAGGAGGGGTTTGCGTATCTGAAGTGCGTCTTCTCTCCTCCTCCTTTCCTTTCTTTATCGCATCCTCGAACAAGTAACTGACAGAATGTTTTTTTTCAGCCCCGCGATGCGCCCCGAGGCGCGCGCAATCCTGCGGTACGCCGACAGCTCCGCACCCTCGACTGCGCTACCCACGACAAGTCCCGGGCCGTCGAAGGGAGACGAGACGGCGTGGTATGCGTTGCCTGATTTCGACGAGTGGGCGTTGAGGCCTGCTGCGGCTGCGACTGATGACGCTACGCCGAAGCCGAGTGGAACTGCGAATGTGAAGGATGGGCACGCGCTCGGACGCACCAGCGCCACTGCGAGCTTACCTACACGGGAAAGCAGGAGTACGATCCCCTGGGACGCAACCACCCCCGTCCTCCCCATCCCCTTCATCTTCTCCATCCAGCGAACGCACGCGCTCAACTGGCGCTCCTTCATCAACGGGACGAGCTGGGAGGTGCCGCCGCCCGGGGAGGCGGCGCTCGTGAGGGATACGGCGGGGGTGTTTGGGTTTGGTTTGGGGAATAGCAATGGTGACGGCGGTGGAGGCAATAGGGGTGTGGAGGAGAGGAAGGGGAGAGAGGTGGGGAAGGTGGGGAAGGCGAGGAAGGTGGAGGCGGGGGTGAAGGTGTGGCCTGGGTGCGTTTCGTTCCTTCGTTCGGCGGGCGATGCTGAATGCTGATTTAAATCGGTTCGCATCGAAGGGACCAGCTCATCGCGACGATCCCGCACGGCCAGACCGTTGACTTTGTGATTACGAATCTGGATGATGGAGGTCGGTGTTTTCCCCTCACTCTCGTTCGCATCCCATCTGACTGGATGTAGAACACCCATTTCACTTGTACGTCCCGTCATGAATCTCCGCTCTTCCTTCTTCCTTCTGCCCGCTAAGCTACATATCAACACCAGACACGGATACGCTGTACGTCCCCTTGCCTCCATTTTTCATCCTTGGCTGATTGTGATGCGTGCAGCCTTGGCTGCTCGGAAGCGGGCGCGGCCGATTTAAGCCTGCGAAGGCCCAGCTGGAGTTGGAGAACCCACTACGGTGCATAAGCCTACTTTTGGTTCCCGGATAACCAGCCTGACTTATCCGCATTTTTTCGTTAACAGTCGAGACACATTCACGGTCCCCGCGCGCGGATGGGCTGTCGTGCGCATCGTCGCTGATAATCCGGGATATTGGGCTTGTGCGTCATTCTCGCTATCCTCTTGTCCCTGTTAATTTCTTGGCTCACTTTCGTTTACTTTTTACACGCAGTTCACTGCCACATCGCATGTATGCACAATCCCTTCCTCTTATCCCAAATAATTAATGAAGGGTTACAGGGCACATGATGGGCGGCGGGCTGTTCCAGATCGCGGTTCCGCCTGCTGAGGGGGAACTGGCGCCGGTACTCCCGGAGGCGATTGAGGAGCAGTGTAGGACGTGGGCGGAATGATACTAATACGTACCGGTAGAGGGCGCGACTAATTCGGGACGAGGGAGGAACACAGGTGTATTGTATCTCCAGACTGCTTTTGTTTTGGTTCTTTTGTAGTTTTGTGGGTTTCCTGATAGCTTATGAGCTCACCCTTTCGTTTTATGCAGCGGACACAACAACATGCAACACACGTGCGTCCCTCTTCTCCTCCTCCCTCCCCTCTCTCCCCCTCCACTCACTCCTCCCTCCTCCCTCCACCAAAACTCACTCTTTCCTTTTACACCCAATCATGCAGCGACGGCCTCTTCGGCCCCCTCGTCATCCACCACCCGTCCGAATACCAGTTGAAAGCCACGTATGCAGCGGAACACGTACTGACGCTGTCGGACGTGTACGACGCGGGAGCGGGGGCGCAGGGGTTGTTGGAGGGATATCTTACTGTGCGTTTTTCTTTCGATTTTTTTTTTGCTTGGGTGCGCGGGCTCGGTTGTCCGTTGGCGTGTTGATCCTTCTGTGTATCACTTCCTGGCACGGTCAATCACTAATATGGTAGATATGAGTGCGCCTATTTTGAACTTGAATATATTCGATCATCTTGCACGTGCAACCAAGGGCCCCCGTCCTCGCCCTCTCGCTAAGTCGCCCGTCGCCAAGTCTCCTCCCGTCGCCCTTTTCGTCTTGCTTTATGGTTTTCTCTTCGTGCACGGACCTCAAAAATATTTGCAAGTCACGAGCGAAAAACCAGTTTTGAGGCTCGCTGGATGCCGTTCTGCGGGTACTTTCGAGGGCGTAGGAATTTACTGACTACTGACTACTTTTGAGGCTTATTAGGGTTACTACTGACTACTTTTGAGGCCTATTAGGGTCAGAACCCATACTTTTTGAACGCACTGAGGCTACGAAAGGGATAGACTCACCTTTCATCTTGCGCCTGCTAGCGTTACAAGACGCTGGAAGAAGAAAATAAGCTGAAAGGTGTGCATTCAAACCAATTGAGACGTACCTTGCTGTTCCGAGTCCACAGAACGCGCCGCAGGCGGAGAAAAAGCAAAATTAGGCTGCAGAGGTCGTCAGAAACGGTGGGTTTAAACTGGACTCACCTACGCCGGACTGGCTCTGGCACCGAAAAAATCCAGGTGAGCACTCCAAATCATCGTCGGAGGGAAAGGCTGAACGCACCTAAGTATCTTCACGTACCCAGCGCCCGCGGCGCAAAAAAAATGCGCCATCTATCCGCAGATCTCCCCGCCAGCTGATTCAACTAAACGCACCTCGCGAGGCCACTGCGCGCCTGCGGCCGCGAAAAATGCGGATTTTATCTGTAAGGTGCGTCAGATTCAACGCGTACAAGGAGCTGAGAAGGGGAGAGGAAGGGATGGGAAAATGGGGATGGAGACGCACCGTGGCGCCGCAGGCGGATTTTTCGGATTTAGAGGCGTGCAGATGGCGCGCTCGCGTGATGCCAAAAAATCGGATTTCAACTTGCGGGACATCTACGGTGGAAAACTTAGAACGGGCTGAGTAATGGGCGAACGAATGAAGACGTACCTTGCACCACAATCCCTGGGCTCGACTCCGGCGCCGCTGCGCGGCGACTCCGCAAAGAATTGAACAGCCGCACGCGGTGAATTGAAGGTGGAGCCGCCGCGTGCCTGCCGGCGGCCAAAACCTTTCGAAAAATCTTCTCAAAACTTAGTCAAATTAGGCTCAAATTGACAACGAAACGAGGACGTACCGTGCAGCAACCCCTCGCTCGCGGGACGCCCAAAGCTCAAATTTCGAAGTCGGCGCTCCGCGGCACCCTGACAACACCAGCGGACTGCTGCAGACGGCGGATTGAAGGTGGAGCCGCCGCGTGCCTGCCGGCGGCCAAAAGGTTTTGGAAAACAAGCGAAAAGGTGCGTCAAAAGCGCATCAAAATGGAACTGAAACGAGGACGTACCGTGCACGAAAACCCCGCTCGCGGGAAGCCCAAGAAACGAATTTCGAAGTCGGCGCCGCTGCGCGGCGCCTCTGCGGCACCCTAACAACACCAGCAGACTGCTGCAGACGGCGGATTGAAGGTCGAGCCGCCGCGTGCCTGCCGGCGGCCAAAAAACTTTGAAAAAGGGGCTGAAAAATCGCGTCAGAGATGCATCGAAATTAAATTCAAGTGGGGAGGAGGGCTTACCAGCGTCGAAATGCCTCTCGCGGGACGGCGATACATCGTCTCGGCGCTATGGACGTGCAAAGGGAAATGGGGAGAGGAGGAGGAAGGGAGATGGTGGTGGTGGTGAGAGAGAAGGAAGGAAGAAGGAGTGAAGGGTGGGTGGTGGTTCGTATCCAGGTACGTACGTACGTACGTTGGCAGCGTGGAATTGCTCCGAGTCAGACAAATGAAATGTTTCAGGGATGTAGATCCTCGCTGGGAAGATGATGCGCGAGCGTCGGAGACATTCAGACCCCCGCTCATTGAGCCTTGCAATGCGCTGGGGATACAGTGTAAGTAAATGTATTCACCATTGAACATGTACCGTAGTATTACGTTCAAATCGATAGTCACGCGTCACGCACCCCCCTATCGATATCGAAATTTGGTCGATGTCACGCGTCACCCAGGCCGATATCGAATTGGTCTGGCGGTTCAAAAAATGACGCTAAAGTGTGAAAATAATTGTAGGTGTGCTTGTGCAGCTTTCCAGTCATCAGAAAGAGAAAATACGGACTCTTCCTTCATTTTTCGTGTCTAAAAAGTGTTTAGACCAGGTTTCGGGTTCAAAGTGAGTTCAAACTGGGGGAAAAAAGCTTGGTAATAAAAATATTCAAGAGCTATCATAATTCTAAACACTATGTTCCAGAACTCTGCTGGCAGTAATCACTCGCAAACCCCGGGCTTTTGCACCAATTATCGAAATTTTCGACCCTGTCACGCACCTGAGACGCGATTATCGAAATATCGAATAGGTAAAATAAGTCACGCGTCACGCGTAGGTTCGATTTGAACGTAATACTACGGTATCCAAACAGGAAGAGGGATAACAAAAGGCTTGAGCAGTGCGCTCCCGCGCGGAGTTTCACCCCATCAAAATGTCAACACAACCCAAGCGACGGTCTGCTGCGGGATTTGCTTACCGCCGGTGGGAGTCAGCTCAGGGTGGGAGGAAATTCCGCATTGGTTCCACACTCCACGGCCCTTGCGCAGCGCGGAGTTGTTGCGATGTTGGTAAGTGGTGCCATGCTGCCGGCGCGTCATATGGCCCTCAGATCTAGGCCCACCAATGGCGTCTTCGCGTGGTGGTTATCTCGTGCATAGCTCCGCCATCCACCTGCACTTGGGGTTCGAGTTCATGTGCAGGTTTTTATTTCGCCGAAGCTCGCATTTTTTTTGCCCTTCTCCGCCATCGGCCGCGCACGCAGCGCCGTAATTCGGCTCTAATCTCACCCGCATTGTGCCCCTATCTTGCAATTTTTTCGCTCAAAAAATTCGCTCCAACTGAATATTTTTGAGCGTCGGAAAGCCGGACCGGACTGAACACTTTCGTCCATATATGGGAATTTTGGGTTGAGAACCCACCAAAACCGATTTTTGAGCGCCGTCGAACAAGAGATAGAATACTCTTGGCGTGGGAATGTGATCTGCTGCAACTCTAGAGTGTTCTCGGCCCAATTTGGGGACCGGCTCATGCTCACCAGGGCATGGAATCGTGTTTGCGTTCAATTTCCGTTGTTATTATTCTTGCACTGCGGGTACGTGTCCAATCATTTCAAAGTATCACGTGACTACTCTAGGCTACCCCGAGACCAGATCCGCAGAGTTCTGGAGCGCACGGAGCCTCGGGGACGCCGCAGCACGCAAAATGGTGTTTCCCATGCATTCCGCTCCCCGGAGTTCAGGGAGCGCATGGAAGCTATTCTTATCACGGAGCAATCTTTTTCCGTGATGTATTTGATTGTGCAGGGTCTGGGCGCTGCGTTACAGCGGGGATTCGTTGCCTTGTCAATATTTTGGCTGAACTCACTTTTCAAAAAGACTTCCCCTTGCTTGCCCTTGTGCGGACACGTATCCTACCAATGGTCTGCATACTAGGGATCGAATTTTCAGATGTCAATTCGCGCTGTAGCTCGCACCAGAGGGAAAACTCTTCCCAGGCACCTGCAACATCTCCGGTTTCGGAGTTACATCCACACTCTTCCGCTCCACCGGTAACGCGGGAGCGCTCGCTTATACCTGGCTCAGTCAGCAGCGCTCCCACGCCACGGCTCACCGATGGGATATAAACTGCCGCACTCGCAGCCTATCCGTACGTCGCTCACTTTTCTCCCACTTTTCCCCTCCTCTCCTCTCCATCCTTGCTCGCTCTGCCCCAGCGACATGTCGGCATCACCGCATTCAATCTCTCGGGATCGTATACCCCCCTTGTCTTGACTCTCCCTCCCGGCGCCGCGCTTCTGTGTCGGTTTGAGGGCGACTCCGGCATTCGCCGGTGCCATCAAGCCGTCTCGGCAATGCTTTCGCACGGCCACGTCTTCTTCTCTTCTTCATCGACCACCACCACCTTTCAGCCCGCGGGTCAGCCAGGGTAAGCAGAGTGTATCTTACTCATCGGGCCTGCTCTGATGCCTTATTTCAGGCTCTTTCTACCGTATCTGGGCCGTCTATCCGGGTGGGGAGTTGCGAAGTTGTGGGGTGGGTTTTGGTTCGCAAGGTACGTACGTCGCAGCTTTTTATTCTGGATTCATTGCTCATGCTTTTTCAAGTCCTCTGCAATTCAATTCGCCGCTTCCCTTCTCTCTGTTAAAATCTGATCCTCAAGATCTTCGTCTGCAAACTCGTAGCGGCCTTTGACTTTACTTCGCCTCTCCTCGAGATTCTCTTCAAAATCTACTTATACTCTGTGCGATTTCAAGTCCCTTGTGTTCTCGTCTCAATACATGGCTCTCGTTTCGCACTATGGCTCCTCAAATCTGCTTCAAAACTCACATTCTGACTCGCATGTCGCCAATCTTGACTCTGCTTCCCTTTGGACGCCTCAAGCTTCTTTTCAAAGCTACTTATTCTCTGCACGACTTCCCTTCCTCTTGATGTTGACTCGATCTCTTGCTCTGTATTCGCACTCTGGGGCTCCTCAAATTCGCTTCAAAGACGCTCACCTTTGGCTTGCAACGTCGGCAGCATCGCATCGCTTTTCTGCCAACATCAACCTTACACCTCGGGTTAATCTTGTTTATCCTTCTCTTCTGAGCTCCTGTTCAAACGCGTCAATCTACTGGAACACCTTATTTAAAGGTCCTGCCATCGCAACTTGGCTGTTTTTGCAACTACATCGCGCCTTGCATTCCGTCTACCCCGGGTAAGTCAATATCTTCAACGCGGCCTCATTACTTACCATCAGACTGATCTTCAGGTCCGTTTCTTCCCGGTGACGTTGAATCTATCCGCACATTTCCTTGGACTGACTTCGTTTCATTAGATTCCCATTTCGCTTGCGTTGCGTGGACTTTCAACAGTCCAGAGGTAAGATTCCGTTGACTGCCGTTTTAGTTTGACTGATCGTTTCAAAGATGTGGTCCCATATATTCGATTTCGCTTCAAGACCTACTTACCCTTGCAGCACGTCGCATTAGTCTGTCTCCGGGTAAGTAATTGTTTTCAACGCGGCTTCATTACCTACTCACGATTGGACTGAGTTCAGGTCCTTGTCTTTCCAGCTCGAGCGGGTAGCGTTGGTTTTAATGTGCCTATACATTTCTCTGGACTGACTTCGCGTCCTTTCTCCTTAGGCTCAATGGATTGCATTCGGTTTGCGGCGTCGTTCTCACCGTTGATTCGGCGCAGTTTGACTGACGGGTTCACAGGTATTTTGAGTTGTAGTACTGATTCCAGCCCGTCGAATCTCTTTGGACTGACTTCTTTTCCGTATTTAGATCCACATTTGGCGTTGTTGCGTCGCGTCGACTTAGAGAGGTCTCGAGGTAAGGCTCTTGCCTTCATTCGACGCAGTTTGACCAACGGTTCAAAGATACTTACTCAACGTTGGAGCACTGACAAAGTTCCAGCGCGTCTCGTCGAATCAATTAACAAAGCAATTCAGTTCAGTCTAGGTTTCGTCTCACCACTCACTCCCCACCTACTTTACATCCAAGGTACGTCTTGCTTCACCTTGGTTTGGTTTCGTTCGACGCGTTAGTCCGCTGACTCGCACTCACCGTAGATTTTCTTGAGATTTTGGGGATCGGATAGGGCAGTTTTGTATGTTTGTTGCGGGCCCGGCGCGTCGGTTGGGGTGAGGAAAGTGGGAGAGGGAGAGATTGAGTTGAGGCGGAGATTGAGAGAAGGGATTGCGTTGAAGGTGAGCCGCAACTTTACTCTAATCTAATGTTCGCTCACCCTTACATCCGTACACAGTTTACATCCTTACATCCTTACATCTTTACATCCGCTACTCGTTCCATTCCATTCCATCCTTACCTCCGTTCCATTCCCACTCCCTCGTTCCACCCGCACTTTCATCTGCTGTTCAACCTCGATTCAACGATTATGACACCCACTCACGCCCATTCCCTGGATTCGTACACTCCGACCCGACCACTCACTCACTGACATTGATTGTCTGTTCTAGATACCCGTTGGTGAGCTCTTGGGGATTCTCGGGCTCCTCGGCGACAAGTTATCGACGCCGTTTGGATTTTGAATTCCGAAAGGTACATACGTGATTCCTTCTCGGATTTGCGTGCGACTTGATGTTAACGCGTCTATGTCATCTCGACTTCGAGTTTGTGGGCACAGAGATTGGGAATTCCGTTGAATGAACAAAAGAGCTGGCGTGGATCGGATTGAAAGGAAAAATCACCAGCAAGTGCAACATTCGTGCGTTGAGCCAGTTACTGACTCTTGGTTTCAGTCTTGGTACGTATCCATTCCGTTCAATGTACGTCCGCGCTGAGCTGTATTTCGACAGGATTGAATGCAAGGCATCGAGCGATTCAAAAGCGAGGTGGGTGCAGTTGGGTTGGACTTTACTGATACACTCGCAGTTTGAAGTAAGTGGGGAAGGGAGTTGTATTGGGAGCGGCGTAGGTACACGTAGATTTGGACGTAGGTACGGACGTACGTACATACACAAAGAGGTGCGGCAGTGGCAGCCAAGCACCGCGCGCCGTGTCGACGCTGCGCACACGGGTAAGGCGCCGAGCGCGGGCGGGACGGAGCGCGGAGTGAGAGCGCAAGCACGCACGATGGAGCGCCGTAACAGCGCGGGACGTCGAAGCTGCCAGCGGACGATGGAAGGGAGCGAATGGGAGCGGCAGGAGAAGGGCGAGGAAAAGAAAGGAGCGCGAGCGGTACATAGCTCGCTCCAAGGATAAGAAAGCAGAAGAGCTGCACGGAAGGGGGAGGGCGGGAGCGAGGAAACCACGACACCCAATACGCCGTCGTCGGAGCGCATCGTATCTTGCACCCAACTGCAAGTGCACGCAGCCCGGGGGTGAATGGGTTAGCATGTGATGAACGCTGCAGAACGGCATGGAACTTGAAGGGAAGGAGGAGGGAGAGGAGGGAGGAGGGAGAGTTGAGAGGGAAGGGAAAACGGGAAATCGAAGAGGGAAGGCAAGGAGGGGAGAGAAGAAGGAACAACCACGCACGCAACCCCATAAAACCCATCCTCAGGCATGCTCTCCTGGTACGTCGCCCACGACACGCCCTTGTCCTCCAGCAGATCGACGACGGTGGAGATGTTCGCCGGGACGTGGTACATGTTGTCGTCGTGCATGCCGAAGAAGTCGCCGCCGATCGCTGCGACGTCTAGCGCCACGAAAAATCAGAATCAGAATCAGCGCATGGCATGTAAGTAATGTAGGGTAGCAGAGGAGACGCACAGTTCGGCTCGGACGGGTGCGTGACGGAGTTGTAGTTCGTCAGGACGAGGCCCTGCGCCGCGAGGCTCTCGAACACGGGCGTCGACGCCGCCGTCTAATCGCCCAACCCACCCATCCTCTTCTCAGCACACATCCAAACCTCACGACACGGAAGAACAACGCACCTCAAAGTCAGTATTCTCAAACCACACATGGACGATGCGCCCGAACGCCTTGCCCCGGCGCCGCACGGGGTCGTTGAGCGTATTGTTGCTGAACGCGGTGTAGTTGGCGGTCTGCACGAGCGGGCCGGTGGAGGGCGGGACGAAGGCTTGCGCGGTGGCTGCGGAGGCGAGATGCGCGGAGGACGCGAGGAGGAGGAGGAGGAGGCTCATGGAGGCGGTGGGGTGAAGAGGTAAGACCCAAGAGTCGGACAAGCGAGGTGGTTTGAGGGCATCGTGGTCGCAGGTCCGCTGGCTAAAGGAGCGACTGCGATTGGCTCGATAAGTGGTCAGGCGGAGGGGGTGCATCACGACGACGCGTTGAACAACACCGTTTGATGGATCATCAGAGATTGTCTGTCCCGTCAATCTCGCCAATGCAATGCCAATCGACCTGTTGAAGGAGTAAAAGATCTCGGACGTTGTGGCGTATGCATACTTACCTTAGTACAAGCTGCAACGAAGTTGGACCCACTCCTTTTCCTCCATGCACAGTCGACTGGCCGTACGGGCTTGGTTCAATTTAGGCTTGGTAAATTATTTCACGTTTACTTTGCCTATGCGTTGGCACTACTTGCAAGAAGAATGGCTGAGAGCTGTTGAAACTGAGCCAAAGGTGCCGGATCCCAAGAGACTGCGTTTGAATCAACAAATAAAGATGAACATCGACTCCCAAGGGTTGAAACCGGCATCTCGGCCCCGGCGATCAATCGGCGTATCACCGGCAATCCAGCACCTTCTTCTGCTTCCGCCAACTCACCCATTCGACCCATGCCCGACCCATGGCCCGACGCCGACCCCACCGCCGACGAACACGCCCATCTCATGGCGCCGCTCGACGACCGCTCCTCTCCCGCGGATAGGGCAGACCGGTGGACACGTCGCCCGCGGCGGCGACAGCGCGTCTCAGCCATCTCAGCGCTCGTCCTGCTCCTTATGCCGTTCTTGTTTTTGCTTTGGATGACTTCGTGGAGGATGGACGATGCGCACGAAAATCCTGGGACTGGGACTGGTTCTGCTGCTGGTGCGGGCGGCGAAGGAGCGGAGGGATATACGCGAGACACGTTCGCGCTAGATCCGAACTTCGACGTGCGGGCGGCGCCGCGGACGCGCGTGTACCGCTGGACCGTCTCTTCCCTCACAACCCTCGCCCCCAACAATACGGATCCGAACCAAACGCGCGTCGTGGTGAACGGCCGTTCGCCGGGCCCGTTGGTACAGGCGAATGTGCACGATCGGATATTGGTGCGTTCTTGTATTCTGCCGTGCATATTCGGTTTCATTGAAATTTGTTGAATGTCGGATACGTAGGTCTACGTGACCAACGGGCTGCGAGATGAGGGCACGTACGTCCATTCTTTATCCTTCTTCTCCTCATCTGTCCCTGAGATTTTGAATTCCCAGCTCGATCCACTGGTCTGTCCTCCCTCCCCCGCTCCTCCCTCTTCCCTTCTATCTCCCCAAGCAATCCGTTAATTCTCACCACGCATCGCACGCAGGCACGCCCTCCCCCAACCCCACACCCCCTTCTTCGACGGCACGCCCGGCATCGCGCAGTGCCCCATCCCGTCCGGTGCGACGCTGGCGTATAATTTCACGCTGGGCGGGTGGAGTGGGACGAGCTGGTGGCAGTGCGTGTTCTTTCTCTTTTGTCGTATTTCCTTTTTTTTTGGTTGTTTTTCGTCTGTTGTTCGGTCGTTTTGTTTTGGTTCTTTTGTAGTTTTGTGGCTTTCCTGATAGCTTATGAGCTCTCCCTTTCGTTTCTTGCAGTGGACACAACAACATGCAACACACGTGCGTCCTCTCCTCCTCCTCCCTCCCCTCCCTCTTCCCTCTTCCCTCCCTTCTCCTCTTCCTCCACTAATCCCTCCTTATAATACCTCTTAACACAACACAGCGACGGCCTCTTCGGCCCCCTCGTCATCCACCACCCGTCCGAATACCAATCGAAAGCCACGTATGCGGCGGAACACGTACTGACGCTGTCGGACGTGTACGACGCGCAAGCGGGGGCGCAGGGGTTGTTGGAGGGGTATCTTACAGTGCGTTCTGTTCTTTCTTTTTTATTTTGCTTCCTTGGTTTGCGGGGGATGGTCGTCCGTGCCGCGGGTTTGTTTTGAGGCGTCGCTGGAGTGGAGATTCTTCGATCGACACCTTCGTTTTCTTTCGATTCTTCATCCTCGCCCGGTTTCCTCACCAGCGAATCGAACTCAGCTGCTTTCGCTTTAGTCAAACCCAACAGAAACAGCCCCCGAGCCCGTCCCCGACCGCGCCGCCATCAACGGGCGTGGCGGGGGTGCGCATCCCGGAACGAGCGAGCCGGGAGAGGAGGATGCGGAGGAGGATGGGTATTTCGAGGTGCGGGTTGAGAAGGGGACGAGGTACGGATCTTCGCTTGCTTTCTGAATTATTACATCCCGTCCATGGCCATACTTCCAACCGCCCTTCCCTTCCCTCCTTCTCCGTCCAAATTAACTCCTTGCTCTACTTGTCTGCTGATTTACCGATTTGCTAACTCGCTTTGTGCAGCACGCGCCTCCGCCTCATCCACGCCGGCACCTTCGCGCCCCTGCGCGTCTCCATCGACGCGCACGTCCTCACGCTCGTCGAGGCCGATGGGAGCCGCGTCGCGCCGGTGGGGGTAAGGGATTTGGTGCTGCAGCCGGCGCAGCGGTATAGTGTGGTTGTTGAGCGCAGCTCGGGTTCAGGGGAGGGAAGGGAGGAAAGGGAGGAAAGGGGAGAAAGGGAGGGGGAGGGGGACGCGTTTTGGGTGCGCGCGCGGATGGTGGAGGAGGGGTTTGCGTATCTGAAGTGCGTCTTCTCTCCTCCTCCTTTCCTTTCTTTATCGCATCCTCGAACAAGTAACTGACAGAATGTTTTTTTTCAGCCCCGCGATGCGCCCCGAGGCGCGCGCAATCCTGCGGTACGCCGACAGCTCCGCACCCTCGACTGCGCTACCCACGACAAGTCCCGGGCCGTCGAAGGGAGACGAGACGGCGTGGTATGCGTTGCCTGATTTCGACGAGTGGGCGTTGAGGCCTGCTGCGGCTGCGACTGATGACGCTACGCCGAAGCCGAGTGGAACTGCGAATGTGAAGGATGGGCACGCGCTCGGACGCACCAGCGCCACTGCGAGCTTACCTACACGGGAAAGCAGGAGTACGATCCCCTGGGACGCAACCACCCCCGTCCTCCCCATCCCCTTCATCTTCTCCATCCAGCGAACGCACGCGCTCAACTGGCGCTCCTTCATCAACGGGACGAGCTGGGAGGTGCCGCCGCCCGGGGAGGCGGCGCTCGTGAGGGATACGGCGGGGGTGTTTGGGTTTGGTTTGGGGAATAGCAATGGTGACGGCGGTGGAGGCAATAGGGGTGTGGAGGAGAGGAAGGGGAGAGAGGTGGGGAAGGTGGGGAAGGCGAGGAAGGTGGAGGCGGGGGTGAAGGTGTGGCCTGGGTGCGTTTCGTTCCTTCGTTCGGCGGGCGATGCTGAATGCTGATTTAAATCGGTTCGCATCGAAGGGACCAGCTCATCGCGACGATCCCGCACGGCCAGACCGTTGACTTTGTGATTACGAATCTGGATGATGGAGGTCGGTGTTTTCCCCTCACTCTCGTTCGCATCCCATCTGACTGGATGTAGAACACCCATTTCACTTGTACGTCCCGTCATGAATCTCCGCTCTTCCTTCTTCCTTCTGCCCGCTAAGCTACATATCAACACCAGACACGGATACGCTGTACGTCCCCTTGCCTCCATTTTTCATCCTTGGCTGATTGTGATGCGTGCAGCCTTGGCTGCTCGGAAGCGGGCGCGGCCGATTTAAGCCTGCGAAGGCCCAGCTGGAGTTGGAGAACCCACTACGGTGCATAAGCCTACTTTTGGTTCCCGGATAACCAGCCTGACTTATCCGCATTTTTTCGTTAACAGTCGAGACACATTCACGGTCCCCGCGCGCGGATGGGCTGTCGTGCGCATCGTCGCTGATAATCCGGGATATTGGGCTTGTGCGTCATTCTCGCTATCCTCTTGTCCCTGTTAATTTCTTGGCTCACTTTCGTTTACTTTTTACACGCAGTTCACTGCCACATCGCATGTATGCACAATCCCTTCCTCTTATCCCAAATAATTAATGAAGGGTTACAGGGCACATGATGGGCGGCGGGCTGTTCCAGATCGCGGTTCCGCCTGCTGAGGGGGAACTGGCGCCGGTACTCCCGGAGGCGATTGAGGAGCAGTGTAGGACGTGGGCGGAATGATACTAATACGTACCGGTAGAGGGCGCGACTAATTCGGGACGAGGGAGGAACACAGGTGTATTGTATCTCCAGACTGCTTCAACCCGGACGCAACCCGGACGTCTTCAAATTCCCAGTGAACATGGCTTGGCATTCAACCCAAATTCATTGTTCAGCCAGGTTCAGCCTCAGTCAGGGAATTGGTCCGACTGTTCCGGTCACAGCGTGTCACACATCAGCAATTCGGAGCACGTGGCATGTTGCCTCCTGGAATAAACGACCACACACAAAAACCACACTCCTTCCAGAATCGACATGCACCCGTCTCTTAGGCTTGACAGACTCGAGAGGCTGCCGGCGTCGATCAAGGTAACCAATATAGAAGCCTGTGCCAGACACTGACCTGGATCTTTCCATAGGATGCCGCGAAATTAGCTGCGCAAGGATCTGATCCCGCCGTCCGAGTGCTCATAGGTGTTATTGAAAACAAAGGCATACCAGAATCGCAGATGATACTTCTGCTGCCAGCGTTCTATACTGCGCTAGATCCAAAGCGAATACCCTCCATCGCGGCGCTGGACACAACCATTTCGGCACGCAGCCCGCCCATTGCGAGCGCTATCCTCTCCCTTGGCGCCTTGGTTTACCTCCCAAAACCCGAGCCCGCAGTCCATGCTGCTGTCTGGTCCAGCGCCTGGGCCTGGATCGAGTTCTTGCACACATACAAGCTGCATCTTACAGACTTGCCGGTGGAGGAGCAGCTGTATTTCAGCTTTATGGTAATCATCTCCGATATCCAGGCAGAGTGGAACGAGGAAATTGTCTCATCAAGTCCTGGCCTCCGCGCTGTGGTCGCCCGCGCTTGGGTAATCTTCCTCGAGCGTTCGAATGCTGTCGGGATCAGCAATACGTGCCATGTGCTGATCCGGGACAAAACGCTTGTCGGCACGCCATGGTTGGACGAGTACATCGACGGCGCGGGTGGTACAGTTGACAGCCTGGCAGAGACTGTACTCCGGCACATCAACACCGCGATTACGGACGAAGTACCGCTCGGTGAGACGGGGATCTTTATGCTTCTGGCTGTGGGGACTTTCCTCCTCAAGGCTACTTGCAGCCCGCCATCCCCGGAGACTCCCTTTGAAGCCGCCCTTCTTACCCATGGGGTGATCAGCGCACTAACAAAAGCCATCTGCACCCTAAATGCCGTGGTAACAACCCATTCCATGGGGGTCGTTACTCGAGTTGCTACTCTCCCTTGTGGGGCAACGCTCCATGACTCCTCCGGGGTATCCCTGGATCGCCGAAGCTCTCCAAGCTGGGCTGCTTCGGGCCATTGCGTCGTCCACCATAATAAGCTCGGACGACGTACAGTGGCGGCAAAAAGAAATGGGTCTTGCCGTTTGGGCTCAATTCTGAGCTGAATCGCCCCAAATGAAAGGCTGCTATACACTATTCTCGATTTCATGACAATTGACACGGTTTGAACCATACGGTGGCTGTGCCATTTCGCAGAAACACGATAAATGCGGATTTCCAAGGAAATCAACATTTGCAAATCACATTGCATGTTAAAATGGTGAATACAGCATGAAAGTGCTCGTAAAGAAGACCTTATTATTATGTTATTTGACCTAAGTTGCTAATGATTTGAGCTCGCAACATGGCCCGCAAGTTGGTAGATTTTCGGGGTTTAGGCCCATTTTAGGCCATCTACACCAGAAATGCCGGGATTTCAGGAGGCATTCCGAGCTCAAATCACCAGCAACTTGGGTGAAATAAAATGGTACTGAGGTCTCCTTTACAAGTACTTTCATGCTGTATTCACCATTTTTCCATGCAGTATAATTTGCATATCTTGATTTCTTTGAAAAAACTCATTTATTTTATTCCAACGTAATGGCACAGGCAGCATGTAGTTCAAACTGCACTAAACATCATGAAATTGAGGATAGTGTATGGCTGCATCTTATTTGGAGTGATTCGGCCCAGAAATGAGTCCAAACAACAAAACCCATTTCTTTCTGCCGCCACTGTACAACGGCAGCTGCGACGTTTCTTGACGTCTGCGATCCCCGAGGCTCTGGTCTATCGCAGTGCACTGGCGCAGATGCCCAAGGCCCTGGATGATGTGCAAAAACTTGTGCATACTCAGACTTTCAGAAACTCTGAACTCTATCAGCCCTGGTTAGCATTTCTAGAGCTTGCTAATGACCGCCTCAAGTTCTTGCCACTTTTCGTATCGGAAGGCTTCGTGGCATACAAAGGCTGTGACAATATACCGGTCCGTGCTCTTGCTTTCCAACATTGTACGTTTGCGAGGCTTATGGGCTGCGCAGTGCAGCGTAATTCACGAGAAACACAAGTTGAAGCGATGTTCCGGTTGTCTGGAATTCTATTACTGTTCACCAGAGTGTCAATCCCTTGACTGGATTGCCGGACACAGACTGATGTGTGCGACATACCGTGCCTTCCGGATACGTCTGTGGACTTTCTACTACCTCGTAGAACGATTTCTGATGGGGTGCGATCAGGAGATGCCCTCGACACTCGGAACCTATCCTTCCTTCGCGAATTTGCGCACGCGGACTTCCTGCGCAATCGTTCAGGAATACTTCTCCAAACCTTGGGCGCGATATCAGCTACCGGTGAATCAGGCATGCCCCTGATGACAACGATGAACTACACTATGGGACACGTCATGACAGAAGTCAACCCGCTCCAGATGTTACATCCGGACCCCCGCTTGGAAGACCTGGTGACTCGAATGCGCGCCAGCAACGGGAAACTGGCCCTGCTCCATGTCATCGTCAACGAGGGTGCAGCGACGACGAGGAGGATATTCCGTTTGCGATTTGCAGACGCGCGGCTTTCCGACGGAGTGAAAGCACTCGCGAGTTTTCTCCCTCAAGGGAGGGATGCGCGTGAGGCTGCGCTCGAGGCGGGTGTAGAGGAATTATTGAAGATACAGCTAGTCACCGCGACTTGATCGCAATCCAAGTCTTGAACTTTAGCTTGAACGGCGCGCTTCGTGACGCAAGGGAGGCCACCATTTGATATTCGTCCGTACATCGACACGTTTTTATTGTTTCTCGCTCGAACTGTGCTCATGCAGGAACTCTCCTTGTTTACGCACCAACCCCAACGGTGGGGTTGCAGACGAAGTACAATCCTGCTCACTGAGCGCTCAAAACTGGACAAAGAGCGGACGCAACAAAGGCTGAGTGATGTTGCTGGTCTGTGACTCTGCTCAGACGAATTTTCAGCGCCTATGGGTCGGCCAATGGCGACTTTTGTGCACCTTTGTGCAAGCAATTTCTCGGGCCCCATCCATGTCCTCCAAGCTCTGCTTACTACCGCGGTCACTAATCTGCGAAAACCAAGTGAATCAGATGAAAAATGATTAAATAAGTATCGGCTACTGCCAAGGTCATTGCAAAATAGCTTGTCAGGTTGTTGTCAGGTGCTTGCTGTTGTTTAGCTGTTGCTTGAGCAGTGTGACTCGGGCAAAAGGTGACGTGACCACCTTGCCGAATTTTCCATTGACCTCGACTTGACCTCGACGACGCGGCAGCGCCTTTGCTCCTTGCTCCCACTTTCCACCTCAAGCTTGCACATAGTGACTCTCTGTGGATTGCTCACCCCTTGAGCAACGCTTCCCACCACAATTCGGACAGACATCACAGGACGGCCGATTGAGAACCGATCGCACGCTGGACAATAGAGGCCGGTCAAAATGTCCTCCAACGACGACGACGACGCTCAGGAATTTCCGGGAAAGAAAGGACGCGTCCAGCGCGCATGCGATGTTTGCCGACGCAGGAAAAGTGCGTTGCTTTTTTTTCCCCTTCGATTTGCGTCCATAATCGCGTCAATTTCACCGTCTTTTGGCTTACCTTTGGCTGTCAGCTCGATGTACGCCTTGTTCTTGCAAGAGCCTTTCTTTTGATTGAGATCAGGTATATCACAGGTGATGGATGGCATATGCCCGGGGACAAGTGCTCGACATGTATCGAAGCAAACGTCAGGTGCACGTACTATGAAGCCAGAGCAGTGCGTCCGTATCACCCGTCATTCCAGATTGCTCATCATATCAATAGAAACGTCTACCGCAGCGGGGGTATGATACCTGTGTTCTGCGCTTACTCGGTGGGCACTGACAGACACGAACAGGTATGTCGAGTCCCTCGAGAAGCGACTCGCGGAAGCGGAAGCGCTAGTGCACCAACTCAGAGCAAGGCGAAGAGGAGAATGCGGGGGCATCACTCTCATGGTCCTCCAGACGGCTACAATATTGGACTTGGAAGCCGGTATGTAGTCCTCCGATGGCAAGCTCAGTTATTGACGGTCGACAGTGGGAGACCACCGCGCACCGCACGAATATGTACACCTTCCCATCCGAGGCCCGCATGGGCGAGCTTGTCGGGCTATATTTCACGCATCAGAACATGTATGTGCCACTGCTGCACCGGCCAACATTCGAGCGCAATATCGCAGAAGGGTTATATCTGACGTACATGCCTTTTGTGTTCTTCCTCGTTGAACGATACTGAGCCTATGTCCCTGCGCAGGAATGACGGCTTTGCGGCCACAGTCTTGCTTGTTTGTGCTATAGGATCGCGGTGGAGCGCAGACCCGAGCGTCACTGGCGTGGATCTTGCTTGTGGGTGGGAATGGTTCGACCAGGTGTGTTAGGTCGTTTCATTCGCAAGAGGCTGCGTGCTGATATTGTTTACTATCCATGTCTCGCTCGTTGGGAACCACTTATTTGGGCAGGCGTCGCTGTACGATTTGCAGTATTATAGTGTATGTTTTCCCCTTTGCCCCTCAGTTTGATTTCTTTACGAGTGCGCCTATACTATTTGGACTGACGCACCCACCCCTAGCTCGCCGCGCAATTCCTTGATGGCTCTTCCGCGCCCCAGGCATGTTGGAACCTTGTTGGTCTCGGATTGAGGGCTGCTCAAGTTCGTGTGTTTGGCATTGCGCCATACCTTGAACTGACCCAATTGCGACAGCACATCGGTTGTCACCGACGCACCGCGCGGATCGAAGTGCCATCTGTTGAACGCGAGCTCTATAAACGGGCGTTCTGGGTGCTTGTGTACCAGGATCGTGCCATGAGCTCAACATGGGGCGTATATGTGCGATACAGTATGAAGAGTGAGTGGTCTAACAGCACCAGATCTACCTACATGCACTGACACGTTTTTGACCGCAGCTTTGACATTGATCTCCCCGTTGAATGCGATGACGAATATTGGGAGCACCCAACGCACCCTTTTCAACAGCCGGCCAATATACCCTCTCGTGTTGCATTTTTCAATACTCTGATACGATTGCAACACATCTTGGCGTGGAGTCTCAAGATATTGGTACGTTGGTTTATTGCGAGACGATACCGTTCAGAATCCTGAAATACGTACTAGTATGGGCTCAATAAAGTACGTGTTCTGTTCATGGTCGAAGACGGATGGGAGGCGAACGCTGTCGCGGAACTCGACTCGGCGTTGAACTATTGGTACGATAATGTCCCGGAACATCGTGCGCACACCCAAACTCTTCCCATAAATATCCCCCTGCTCATGCTGGGCCAGTGCGCTGGGACTCCGCCCGCGAGAATCCGACTTTCTTCGACCAGTCCGTCGCGCTGCATTGCGGATACTACCACCTCCAGATCCTCATTCACCGGCCCTTCATCCCGATGCTCCGCAAGTCCGAGTCAGCAGTCGGATTGTCTCCCCTCTCTTGTTTGGCGATCTGCACAAACGCGGCACGGTCGATCGCTAATATGGTAGATATACAAAGGCGGCGCAAGGACAGTGTCCCAATTGTGATCAATTTGGTGCGCATTTTTCTGCATAATGAAATCGCAGATTGATGCTTTTTCTTCTTCGATAGCCCGCAGTTTTCACCTCGGGCATCATACTCTTGCTGAATGTGTGGAGCGGCAAGCGGACGGGGTTAGTGTCGGATACCAACCGTGACATGGTGAACGTGCACAAGTGCATGGAGGTGATGCGTTTTTACGAGAATCGGTCAGCAGTCCGATACGTTTCACTTCCGAGACTGATCTCTGGGCGTAGATGGCAAAGTGCGGGCTCGTTGTGGTGCCGATCTTGCAAAAATCTATGTCTACGATAAACATGTTGATTCTATCGCAGGGATGTCCTGGCTGAACTGGCCTCTGTCGGTCGACTTGCAATTCCGAACGCGCCCTCGAAGCGGACCGAATCGGAAAAACAGTCAGGCATCGGGTCCCCATGGTCGACTTGCAATTCCGAACGCGCCCTCGAAGCGGACCGAATCGGAAAAACAGTCAGGCATCGGGTCCCCATCGACCGCAAACACAAACACATCGCAAGGTTCGCACGCCCCCGGTCAGGCATTCCCCGGATCCGTCCATCAACCTCGGTTACGCGCGCCGTACGCAACAGTGCCTCAAGCTGCGTCTTTTGCGGGCGCAATTGGCAGGGCCTCCGGGACTTTGGCGCCAAGTACGTTTGCGCCGACACCTGTAACAGAATCTGTAAATGCGCGGAAGGCGCAATACCTCAGTCTCCCGCTATGTGGGATCAAAAGACTAGCATTAAATACCTGTAAATGCGCGGAAGGCGCAATACTACAAAATAGGTAAGGTATGATAAGAAATGTAAGTAAAGGACTCACCCTCAGTCTCCCGCTATGTGGGATCAAAAGACTGAGGGCGTCGAGATGGAATGTGGGGTTTATATGTAAAGTACACGTACACCGTCTCACGGTGTCAATTCTTATCAAGGGTATCGATGGGCCGGAGGCCGGGGCGCAGCCTGGGAGAATTCATTTCCTGACACCCCCACTCGACCCAGGCCGTAGTCCCATTGAGAGACAGAACTTGAGGTGTTTGTCATGTGGTAGAGCCTTGGTAAAAATGTCTGCTACCATTTCCTCTGTCGGGTACCAGAGAACAACACATTCACCGTGGCGAACTAAGTCGTCTCGCACAAAGTGGTATTTGCGCTGTATGTGTTGAGTTCGCGCACGATACTGTGGGTCTTGAGACAGGATGATTGCTGCTCGGTTGTCACACCGCAATTCAGTGGGGTCGTGTTGTCTATGTCCGAGCTCATCAAAGAAGGAGCGCAACCACGCCAAATGTTGTCCAGCATTTGCGAGTCCAATGTACTCGCTCTCGGTTGAGGATAATGCCACCATGGACTGTCTGCGGCTTGACCAGCCGATTGCTCCACGACTAGCAATAAAAACATAACCTGAGGTTGAACGAGATGTATCTCGATCACCATTCCAGTTAGCATCACTGTAGCCGTAGAAATTCATGTCCATGCTCAGATCGGCCCCATCATAGTGTAAGGCCAAATCCCGTGTGCCCTTGAGATATCGAAGCAGACGTTTAGCAGCAGCCCAGTGAATGCCTTTGGGATTTGCACTGAAGCGTCCTAGGACTCCAACAGTATGCGCAATATCAGGGCGAGTACCCAGCATTGCATACATGCAGGATCCAACCACACTTTGGTATGACACAACAGGTCCATCTGCAGCGAGAGCCATTTGTGGCATTGTCTCATCACTTTCAGGGTCAAAAGCACTGAGGTCAGTGCCTGTTGCCATCGGCGTGAAAACCGGCTTGCAATCTGACATGCCGTAGCGAGCAAGAACCTTATCAATGTATTGATGTTGGTTGAGAGCTATTGTGTGCTTTTTACGGTCACGGACAATCTCGATGCCAAGTAGATACTTAGCTGTCCCCAGGTCTCGCATTTTGAAGCTGGAGGAGAGCATTCCCTTAATTTTCTGGGAGAACTCCTTGGAAGTGGCAGCAAGAAGAAGGTCGTCCACATAGACTACAACGAAACATGTTTGTTTGCCCTCTTTGTAAACATAGAGGCAAGTTTCGGAGTTCAGTCGATGAAACCCTAGTTTCAGAAGTTTGGCATCAAGTGTCCGATTCCAAGTTCTTCCTGCCTGCTTCAGTCCATATAAGGATCGCTTCAGACGCCAGCAATGACCATCAGGGATTTCTACGGGGCTTGGAGGCATCAAGTAGATTTCCTCTTCAAGTTCCCCGTTGAGATAAGCTGTGGAAACATCCATTTGCTCAAGCTCGAGGTTGTACTTTGCAGCAAGGGCACATATGATGCGAACAGACTCCAGGTTAGCGGTAGGAGCAAAGACCTCTTTATAGTCAATGCCTTCCTTCTGAGTGTCTCCTCGAGCAACAATCCGAACCTTGTACCGAGCTATCTGACCTTTTTCATTGGTCTTGACTTTTGGTACAATTTTGGACTTGATAGGTTTAACACCCTCAGGAATTGGAACAACATCGTAGACATCATTCTCCTGGAATCCTGCAAGCTCTTCGTTTAGTCCAGCAACCCAATCATCAGCATTGGGACCATTCATGGCTGCATCCCAGCTGACAGGATCAAGTGGGTGTTGCTGCGCAGACAGTGCTTCGGCAATGACTTCATCAAGGCTGGCGAGGAGAACAGCTTCTGCAGGATCATCAAGTTCGGGTTCGGGTGAGGATGGCACATCATCTTGTGCTTCCCTCCGTGCGGCAGTCTCAGCTTCACGTTGAGCTTTTGACTGTGATTGTGGCCCTTGTGCAACCCGCTCATATTCAGCATTTGGATTTTTTGCTTGGACACGAGTGCGAGTGCTTCTTCTGGAGGGTTCAGATCTGACACCAGCAACTTTTCGAAGTGGCGGATTCCCTCTCTCAGAAGGGTGTGCAACAGATGGGGCTTCATCTGGCAATGGCAATGGATCAGCCTGAGGTGGACTGTCCATTGGTGGAGGAACAGATATTGGAGTAGCCCCCACTGAACCTGGATCAGGTTGTAGTGGAATGTCTGTGTCATCATCGGCATCATAATAGGAGGTAGCTCGAGGCAATAGACTCTGAGAGACTCTCTCGAAATGTTCCCGAGAAGTAACTTCTGGCTCCAGTGGAGGTTGTACCATAATAGACGATGGATCATCGTCATTGAATCGAACATGTCTCGAGGTGATGATGTTTCCGTAGGTACCATCCTCATTTATCACGAGCAAGTCATAGGCTTTACTTCCTTCGTGGTATCCGACGAAGACACAGCGTTTAGCCTTGTTTCCGAATTTCTGTCTGTGGCGCTTCTCCTTTGGAATCAAGGGATATGCGCGGCATCCAAATCGGTGCAAGTGATTTATGTCCGCTGGTCGATCATATAGTATCTCGTGAGGAATGCGATAACCCTGTGAGGATGTGGGAGTTCGATTTATTGTGTAAGCGGCTGCAAGGAGAGCCAATTTCCAGAATTTGCGAGGTAGCCGGGAATCAATGAGCATAGTTGTAGCCCGAGTAACGAGAGTTTGATTCATTCTCTCAGCTACACCATTTTGTTCAGGTGTATATGGTGCTGTTACCTCATGTATGATTCCTAGCCGTTTGAATTCAGCCTCCATTTCCTTGGATGTGAACTCTCCTCCTCCGTCAGTCCGGAAGAATCGAGTCCAGCCTTCACCGAACTCCCAATTTGCAATGTGAGCCCTGAAGTGGGCTTCAGTGTCTTTTCGCCATTGTTTTATGCGGCTATAGACTTCAGACTTTTTCTTTGCAAATAGGACCCACACATTAGATGCGGAATGATCGACAAGTACAACCCAGTAGCGATATCCGCCAGGGGCTTCTGGTGTCACTGGCCCTCCAACATCACTCGAGATAATATCCAAAGGACCACGAGCTTTGGTTCGGCTCTTGGAAAACGGTAGTTTCTTCATTTTCCCAATAACACAAGCTTCACAGAACTTTGGTATGCCTGTCAAAGAAGTAATCTCTCCGAGCCGTCCTTTGCTCACAGAATTCTGAAGCAGTTGGAAATTTGTGTGTCCCGATATTTTGTGGAGGTGATTGATGTCCATTGCAAACAAAGCATGTGGATCCTGACTCAGTGGAGTGCAATCCATGTGATAGAGACCTTTCTTTTGTTTGGCCTCAATCATGCGCTTCCCTTTGGGATCTCGAATGATACATCCGTCACCCTGGAAAATGCACTGATATCCTGCTTTAGCTATCTGCTGGACAGACACAAGTGTAAGCCCGAAGGATGGGACATGCAATGCTCGCCGTAGAGACAGTTCAGTCATTCCTTGCTTTGTTTTGCAAGAGAACCGTAATGTCCCAATGCCAATTGCATCACAATATGTGTCATTCCCAAGGCGGACTTTCCTGGGAGGGTTTAAAACCTCATAAGTCCCAGTCTCAAACCAGTCCACATTAGGGCTCATTACTCGGGATGCACCAGAATCCAGTACAATGATCAGTTTTGAGGCACTTGAGTCACTCGAGATATAAGCAGACATAGCAGCATAGGATTTGGGAGATACGGAAGCTACATGGGCACTATCGCTATCTTCGGAGTCTGAGTCCGTGGAAGCGGCTGTGGGATTTGCCTTTGAAGTACGCTTTTTGCCCTTTGCCTTTGCCTTTGATTGGGATTTCGACTTCCCTTTGTTGGACTCCTGGATTAAGTTCTTCAAGTGGTAACAATCATCGCTTGTATGGGTCTTATTCTTCCCATGAACAACACAATTTTTGTCAACACTGCTAGAGGATGAGTTGGCCTTGGCAGTGAGAGCAGAGTCATCGCCCGCCGGCTCAGGGGGCTTCCCAACAGTGAGGAGACGAGCACGGACATTGTCCCAAGTCATGGCTGTTCCAAGGGACGAGGCAATATTCCCTCTGATTCCAGTCCAATAAAGGTCATCCGGAAGTGTGCTGAGTAGAATGAGGGGTTGGAGCTCTGCAGGAAAAGGATACTTCAACCGTGTAAGACGGTCAAAGTAGCCCTTGATAATGCCGATGTGGGTTTCGATCTTAGACCGAGGGATGAGTTCTCCATCACTCTCCGGCATAAGTTTGGTGCGGAAGAGAGCAGAGAAAACACCCATAGCGCTATCAGCACGATTCTCCTCCTCAAAACGTGTCCGCAGTTTTGCCCAGAGAGTCCCAGCACTTGTTTCATCAACATACTCCATGCATAGCTCAGGGGAAAGGAATTTAGTGATGATTCCTAAGGCCCGACTGTTACGCTCTGCAGGGGTGTCTTTGAATGAAACCCCAGGTGTAGAACCAGACACAGTAGTAGTAGTGCCACCAGCCGGAGGAGTCACAGTCACCGTGATAAGAGAACTAGTAACTGCAGTAGCAGCAGTGGTAGCGTCAGCCGCAGTTGCTGCCTGGATGACAGATTCCAGAAGAGTGTAGACACCTTCCCGGCGCAGTTCCATGATAGTGCCCATACGGTAGAGACCCCAGTCATCAGCCCCAGAAAGCTGTGTAGCCGTGGGTGCAGACATGTTGACACCTGTAGAAGTCCGAGGGAATATCGGCAGAAGGTCGGGTGATTGATGCGAAGCAGTGCTCGCGTCGTAATGCTTCTAACTCCGTAAGAGCGAGCGTGTGAGTCTTGATTCTTTGAGGTCCGTCCGAGAGAAGCAACGCTCCGGGGCCCGTAACCTAACAGAATCTGTAAATGCGCGGAAGGCGCAATACCTCAGTCTCCCGCTATGTGGGATCAAAAGACTAGCATTAAATACCTGTAAATGCGCGGAAGGCGCAATACTACAAAATAGGTAAGGTATGATAAGAAATGTAAGTAAAGGACTCACCCTCAGTCTCCCGCTATGTGGGATCAAAAGACTGAGGGCGTCGAGATGGAATGTGGGGTTTATATGTAAAGTACACGTACACCGTCTCACGGTGTCAATTCTTATCAAGGGTATCGATGGGCCGGAGGCCGGGGCGCAGCCTGGGAGAATTCATTTCCTGACAACCTGCTCCAGAGACGTGGTTCCCAGCAGACGGCCCGTATGCTCAGATGGACCCAACGCAGGCGAGTCGCGAGCTGGCAGATATGATGAACCTGATTGACAACGATACGATGGCGATGTGGACGAATGCGCCGATGGGAACTTTGGAGTGCGTTTTTCCTTCATCATTGGTGTTGATGCTCATGGCTCCCAGGGTCGATGATTGGGGGAATTATTTCTCTAGTTTCGGTGAGCTTACACAGGAGACAGACGTTGGGACCAACGACAATCTGGACTTTTGAACCGTCCCCGGTCATCAAGGATGCGTCCAATGACGTCGTCATGTACAATACCATTAACTTATACACTCTCGTCGTTCTCTCGGAAAGTTGCCGGCAGGAACAAGTTTCTAGACGTGAAAGAACTGTCGGTGCGTGGCTTTACTGGCCATATATAGTAGGACAACGCGAAGACGGGACAACACAAAGACTGAGCCAAACAATCGCAGCTCGTCCACGGCTTACATGTAATCTAAAATCTGACAGATTCTGACTTTCTGACAATCAAACGCGCCGCTGAATAAGCATCCACCTTTTCGGTCGTCAGAACCGCTGCGTCTGACCCAATGTTGCTAAGTCAAGCCAGCCCGTATAAATACAGACGCTTTGGCTGCCTACCACCATCCATGAACACCATGTCCAAGCCCGCCATCGTCATCATCCCCGGCTCCTTCTGCCTTGTCTCCTTTACGATCCCGTCATCGCGGGCTTGAAAGCTACCCTGTCCACGGCGTCGAGTTGGAAACCGTCGGCCGCCGCGACAAGGCACCAACTATGTACGACGACGCCGCGGCGGTTGCATCTGTTGTGTCCCGCCTGACGGACGGAGGCAAGGACGTCGTACTCGTTCCGCACTCATACGGCGGGCTCGTCGCGTGCGAGGCGTCGAAGGGACTGGCAAAAACTGTGCGGGAACGGGAGGGTAAATTGGGCGGTATAGTGCGCATTGTGTTCACTACCGCGGTGGTCGGCGCTGAAGGGCAATCTCTGAACGACGTCTTTGGGGATGACGCGGCAGGGCTTGATTTCCTTAGGGTTGAGGTGCGTTGCCGCCTTTCTAGAAGAATGTGATGCTGATGACCTGTATGAAGGGCGAGTACATGGCGATGGAGCCCGTTGGTAGCGCTGCGGTCAACTTCTCCGACTTGCCTGCTGAGGAAGGAATTGCGTGGGCTTCCAAAATGCCAAACCATGCAACGGCGAGTTTCGCAGACAAATTGACGTACGCGGCGTACTCGTACTTGTTCTGCGAGGAGGATAAGTGCATACCCCCGAAGTTGCAGAACAAGATCATCGCGAAGATGGAGGCTGAGATGGGGGGAAGAAAGGTGGCACGGCATTCGCTTAAAACTTCGCACTGTCCGATGGCGAGTCAGCCTGGGAAGCTTGTAGCCGTCATCAAGGAAGCTATCGATGATAAGGCGTAGAGCACTGCGCGGATTTCGTGTCAGGCTTCCCTAGGAGCGCATAGGAACAACCAGGGTTGTAATTCTGAAGTCCACAAGTGGTGCATGAGCTCCTTTTCATGGATCACGGCACAGAGATTGATGACATTGTCCCGCATGCTCCACCAAAAGAAAGCGCTGCATCCACAAGGGATCCTGAACTTTCCCGGCGTGACGCTATCTACCTACCACCTGGTGCGCCTTGGAGTTCCGTGCCTCGTGAGTAGGGCTGCCGCCCGTGCCCGCCACGGGCACGGCCGTGGAATCGACGGGTTGGCCACGGCACGGGCCGTGGGCTGCACGGCCCGTCGAGCTGCTGTTGAAGAGCTGTACGGGACGGGACGGTCTACGGGACGGCCGTAACGGGCACACGGGTAGCGTATTATGTGCTTTGCCTCTTTTATGGCGTCGATTTGGTCTGCTGATATTGTTGCTTTGTTCCGAAGGGTTGCAGCTTGAAGTTGAAGGTGTAGCCAGGGGAAAAAAAGTTCACACCGCGACGAAGGGGATTGAATTCCATTGACAGCTGGTGATCGGGGTGGTGATCGGGGTGAAGATACATCTCTTAGCTTTCTATATTCGTCGGTGAGGGCTCCGAGCAATTGCTGACTTCAAAAAACCGCGAAGAACTGAATCAAACTTACATCAGAGGCGGCGATCAATACCGGCAACTGCCGACATGGCTACGATTCTACTGAACTGGACTGAACCATGGGTTGAACTGGAGGAGATTTGGTCCAATTGATATCCAGTTCAGTCCAGAAGCGTAAGACCCCTTCGTTTTTGCCAAATTCATGCGCTCAAGGGCAACACAAAAATGAACCCGTGCGACGGCCGTGACGGCCGTTTTCAACGGCCCGTGCATGGTCGAACCCGTGCCGTAACCGTGCCGTCGGGCAACATTAAGAAATACTCGACGGGACGGGCACGGCAGCCGTGGCACGGGTGCCGTAGAACCGTGGGCACGGTAACGGGCGGCAGCCCTACTCGTGAGTTCTCACCTGTCCGGTGCCAATATTGCATAGGTTGAACCATTGGACGTAAGTACGTGTTCGGTGGCCTCCTCTCGTCCAGACCGTTTGCTGAACCGCGCAGCTCTCGCACAACTCTCTCATTCACGAACATGCCGCGGTTCGCATTACGTTCGGCTTCTCAATTTGGCGCTTTATCGGATGATCAACACTATTCCGAGTCATTCACGATTTTTTCTAGTATCGGACGCCCATGTGAGAACCAGCCACGAGCCTCGTGCATTTTTCCACTCAGATGTGTCCATCTTTTGCACGGTATCCAATGTCCAACTCACACAGTCGCCGACTCGCAGGTAGGAATTCCGCGTCGTTAATTATGATCTACATTGTGGCGTTCGGTGTGTCTCTCTGGGTACCGTCCTGATCTAAACACCTAACCATATGTTGTTCTATTTCCTCGATGTGTTTCCCAGGACCCAGCAAACTTCAACGGTAGTGCCGGGTTTAGCCGAGGAACACGTCATGATCCACGTGGGTTACCTGAAGGTCACCTTCTCTCTTGCGCCCTTGTTGACCTTGTGAACTAGCTTGCTCGCAGTCAATGAGCGCGGAAATTCGTGAGACCATCTTTTGCCGTTTTTCATCGATGCTCAAGTATTGCAGCATTGTCGTTGCGTTTCCTGCCGATCAATGTAGCCCAGACCATCCCTCTTCGTCATTCCGTCTTGTGGCCCGATATGCCTGTGTCCTACGTCCTTCTACCCGAGGATACCACCGGATGGCACTACGGCGCCTTCATCGACTCCAACCCGGATCCAGTCGCAGTTATCTCATTATTCGTTGAGGCCTGTCCCATCGATAACGAAGATGATCGTCGTACGGACGACAATCGTCCACAGAAACACAACTTTCGGTTCAGGAAATTCGCATGCGACCCTGCGTATCAGGTTCCCCGTTATCTTTCTTTTTTGGTGCCTGTCTGATTTCCCGTTCCGATGTAGGGTCGAGGTATCGGCACAAAACTCTTGCTCCATGTCATCTCCATCGTCGGTACTGAGCGGCATGGAAATTTGCTTTGGTGCGACGCCCGCCAGGCAACCCAGGCCTGGTATGAAAGACGTGGGATGGACGCTTTCGGAGACGTTTTCCTGAAAGGACCCGTGAAATACACCCGAATGAAGATTACAATCGATACTGTTTAGTTTCTCACCGGGCGCCCTTCAAGGCGGTTATTCGTGTTAACCATACTGGCGAGGACAAGACTCGTGTTCGAATTGCTCTTTGAGGTGCAGCCGACCTATCAACGGCATGCTTCATGGTGCGTTCTTATCATTTTCGCGTCCATCGAATCCTATCGATCCTTTCGACGTATGTGCGAAACCCATCGCTCAGTGGTTCAGGGAAGTAGCAGGAAAGATTCGCCCATGTGCATGGTGTCTGGTATACAGCGACTGTCCGACTGCATAGCTCTTATTATTCTCAGCGGGGGGCGGAACTCCACAGCCCTACCTGTACATGGAGATAATTCTCGGATCTGTTCGATAAACACCCATGACTGACTGTCCCTCCACGTTCCGCCCGTTATCCTACCGCGACAAAAGATATAGGCTCAACAATGTTGAACGATTGGTTCCGGCCGAGACCAACAGCATGATTCCCCCTTTTGTATGGCGCACGTATATCGCCCCCTGCAGGTCCGGTCACAATGTATATCTTCCACGTCATATCCTAGTGGCCCGTATAAAAAGGACTCTGCACCGTAAGGTGGAACAAACATCGCTCATTTCCCCCCTTCTTCCATACTATCTCTCACTCCGTCGACCAACATAGGCGGGGAACTGTCTCGAGCGTCTCTGTCCTTACTATTTTGCTATGAATCAGAGGCCGTACCGCGGCGCGTCTCCATTGAGTGCGACGCACCGGTCTCTGTTCATAGCCAAAATAGTAGGACAGAGCTCTCTGACGCTGGTTCTTGCGCATGTAGGCCGTTCGGACCCAATTGCACACACGGGCCATTGTTGTACCCATGTCTCGGTCACTGGTTTGTCTTACCCCGCACTCGGTAAACGAGTTCAACTCGAGTCGCTACGTCGGCCGCACCAATCTGATTTTCTTTTCTTCTGGGCCCGGGGCACGAGATCCGACTCCACCGAGGACGCCGTTGTGCGCCTCTGGGTGATTCACGTGGTCCGTAATTTTCTCGCTATTGGTCCGTTACTACTACGCAATTAACCTTTAACCTCAGCCAATATATTTCCTCTGCTTCCGTCAAACAAACCGTCGCACGATGCATAGGACTTTGATCCGTTCGGAGTACGGTGCACTGGAGGCTGATAGTTTTTCTCGGTGTGCGGACTACTTGAGCTGCTGCACAGCCAGCTCGTTGCAAGCCTGGCCTGGGACTTCAGCCTGTATGTACATATGTAGTGCAACGCTTGAAGACCAATTTGGATCACACTGAACGGCATACGCCACAGACCCGATATGGTGGTCTCCGTATCAACCGCAATATGATAAAGCGCTCAAAAAAAACGTGGACGGAGGTTTCATCGTCAAGTGACCAATCCGACGAAAAAGCGGTGGGTCTCGTGGGATGCTTCACACACGGCCACCGTACCTTATAAGTTACGGTTTTACTCCAATTTCATTCCGGACTCTCTCTCGGCCCGACACGCTTCGTTCTAGGTAATCGGCGAGCCGCTGTGTATCTCTCTGTTGAATCTGCCTTGAACTCACACTCGGCCCGCTGAATAAATGCTCGTCGCAGCGGCTCATCCCGGCGTGGACCCGCCCGGACGAAATCCGTTGTAGTTAAAATCGACGTAGAGTCCATTGTCCTCTCAAGGAGTCGGCATTTGCACGAGTAGGTTGAACGTCGGAACGCTGGTGTGGATTTACGATGTCCTAGCGCCGGGGATGATTGCCTGCGAGCGCATGGGAACGCTGTAATTTTTTGGGTCCAAAAGTCCCCCAGTCCCCCTGACGTCCACATTATTGAACATGGGGTGTCATCAAGAGGCAGGCGGGAATAAAGTTGCCGACATCAACCTCCGAAAGTTGCCGGACGAGTAGGAGTACCCGGTCATCAACCGGTGTTCTATCGGTCCGCACATCCGGCAACATATTCCGTGCCGTGTAATGCTACCTACCTACCTACCTACCAGCGGACAACTTCACAAGTGGGCGGCCGCGCACTGCTCTTCCACGCTCCAATACCTAGGCCGCGAGCCCATATCACTTGTGCGAGTCCTGAACCACTTTTAAATCCTCAGGTCATTCACAAAGCAGATAGGATTTAGAAGCATGCAACAAGAATGCGAGTTCGACGCGTAAGTACTTGTGCTCCTTCTTCATCAGCCTCCACAGCATAGAACAGGAGCCTGTGGGAGATCCACTGTGAATAAGACGCCCTAGGACAGCAAAAGGGAAGAGAAACGAGACACGTCTCGAGGCGCGTAAAGCAAACGGAAATGTTTTGATCACCGATAGGTTGCCGATCACTATTTTGTTTATTCAGCGGTACCAGAATCTGCGCGGAATAAATCATTCTGAGGACCCAGGTACAATTGAAATATACAGAAATGGGAGGGTAGGGAGATTTGTGGGGCTATAGGAGGGAAGGCAAGACTCGAAAACGCAAGTTGACGAGTTGCTCGGTGAAAAGTTTTTGATCAGCACAGCTTTCCTAATTTGGGGGCCTTGTCAACCAGGTCAGTGTTTGATCGGGAATTGCCGCCTGCCTCTTGGGTGTCATCGACTCGATCGAGGATGCCAAGGATTAGTAAGTGTCCATCACCGAGTCACGGGTCAGCGAATCACTAGTCTCCCGTAGTCAGACCATAAATTAGAGTTTTTTTTTTTGGGCGGGTAGGAAAAAAAACTTATTTATGGTCTGATTGCACTCGCGCCCAAGATACCGTAGGTCGCCATTAGCAAGCAAGAAATCCAAATGAGGAAGGACCTGCCTTATTCGGAGGGTCGTCCGAGACAAGAACGTTGCAAGAACGTCATCCAAGGTTTGTCAGATCTGCCGGCATAGGTCGGCACCATCCTACTGCGTTCGGTGCGTCCCAAGATTCTGACGAGCTTGCGGCAGCGCAGAATGCACAGGGGAGAGATCTCTCTCTTCCTGGAAGCGGTTGATCTGCCAATCATATAAGCGTCGTCGAGTAAAAGCATCAAAAAAGCATGATCTGACGATCATGCAGAGGCCCAAGGGTGTTTGACGGGCAAGGAAGTGAAGCGGAGATGTAGAAGTACTGTAGTATTTCAATGTATTTCAATCAATTCGGCAGGGGGTGTGACGCTGATAAGCCGGGTTTCGGGTTATACCCTGTTTCCCTGGTTTTTCGCGTTTTATCAATATGTGAACGCGCATCTAAAGCACACACATGAGCTTTGAGTCAGACTACAAGGGAGCCTTAATACGCTCACCCGCAGTCACTCAGCCAGAACGGATCATACTGGTTCAGGGCTGTTGTACGGGTTGCAATTCAAACTGGGTCCTATTTTCAAGATTCAGGTTGCACTTAGTTGACTCCTCCAAAGTTGAAAATAACCAAAGTGTTGGCTCAGGGGCTTTCATTGGACATCGAGGCAGTGTACTACAGAATCAGGCAACTCTGTTGACTGTTCTTTGTACCTAAATCAGAGACGCGTTTAATCACGTGATGGCTCGGCATCCACGGTTCGGATAAGACCGACTCGGGATTATTCGGAACAATGGTTCAAATCAAATCGCGATCGAACCAAAAAGGGAACGATCATGATCCTTTCAGGAACATGATCTCTCAAGCTCTTCTGCATGGAGTATGGGGTACCAGGAGGAAGCTACAGACTAGTAGAATCCAACTGTGACTACCTAGGAGGCGGGCAGCGGCCTATTCTCAACATAGAGAGCTTATTCTCAACTTCGGCATAACCTGAAGTCCGAGATAAGTACCAAGGCGACGGATGGACACAGAGGGGGTCCTATTCCAAATACCCATTTCAACTGTGACCACTTAATCATTCTATTTCTGTTTCTTTCTATTCATTTTAAACACATGTATGTCTTGGCTCGTCACAGATCATTTCCCGTTTATCCGTTATCATTCCCGTTTATCCGTCTGGCGTGTAATATTATCGTAGTAAGCACATATTGTACAGTATAAGTAGAGCGTAGAACTGGCATGAACGGTACAGAAGCTTCCCCCGAGTTATTGAGCTACCTCCAGCTATACTGGTGGCTCCTTGACGAAAGGGCTGAATCTGGATTTGACACCCAGGGCTATTCTATTTTCAAGATAGCTCCGTTTCAAGTTAATACAATTGCACACCCCTGTGGTGATACCCTGCTCCTGACTGTGAATTGAACTCAAGGCGTGTATAAGGCGTGTATAAGGCGTGGCATCAGGCGTGTATAAGGCGTGGCATCAGGCGTGGCATATCTGGCGTGTATATTGGCGTGGCATTTGGGATTTGGCTCTTGGGAATTTGGCTATAGCTTGGACGCTTTAAAATCCAATCTTGAGAATAAGCGCTATAACTTCGGTTAGAGTCCTCGTTCGCTAGAAAGACACAATCGCATCGAAACAATTACATCTATCTGCTTTCTCAGAAAACATACATTCTTGAGGACGAACCTGGGTGTTTTGTGACTTTAAAACAAGGGCTTTTATATTGAGATTAGGTTGTTTGTTGTGGTTGTTGTGAAAGATCCAACTTTGTTGTATCTTTTGTGATTCCTGCATTCAAGCCGTCGAGTTTTGGTATCTTAAGAGTTCAAGTCGCAATCCCTGAGCAACCCGTTCATCTGGCTCCCACCACGAGAAAGTAGTTTAGATCTATTTTGTTGGCGTTGCAACGTTGAAAATAACGTTCAGTGTTGAAAATAGTGTTCTTGGTCCACAAAAACCAAAACCGTTGGCGTTCGCAACTCTTTGACTACGGTCTTTGAGTAAAACTAGGCTCTTCTGTCCGTAAACAGATAAAACAAACCATTCCACTTCGGATCTCTCACGAGTCTGAACCGGAAGAACCTATACTTGTTGGCGAGGGTACTCTCGAGCTGTCGGATTTTGGTAGACCCCCTTCTCGAACTACACGTTCAAGGAAACAAGTCCTCCAACCAGCTCTACAAGAACACTCTTTGACAAAGATAGCAAAGAAAGTCTCAGCTTCGGATCGTGCAAGGGCAGATCAAGCAAACATCACACAGGGTAGACGGCAGGCTTACGAAGACCTCCAATCTATAAACCCAGTAGCATCCACATCAGGACAGAGGAGTAATTCTCAAGTCCTACAAGCCCCAGCTCTGGAAATAAATCCAGTAGCAAACCAGGAACTCCCGTTCCAAATAAGACCCAATATTGAAAATAACATGGCAGACGAACCGAGACCAGTTGTAGTTGGCTCAGTAGCAGGCTTCCGTGTGCCACAGGCCTGGGAAAGCAGTAGTCCTAAGTTCGATGGGAAATCCCCGCTCTTGTTGAGGAGATTCCTTCGAAACGTGCAAACTATCTGTGAGAAAGGCAAGGTCACGGTGATAAGCCGTGTAAATGACCACACATGAAAGGCGCAGTTTTTGCGTTTTTCATTAAAGCTCTACCTCACGCACACACCTCAAATGAGAGCTACCGTTAGTCTCGAGC